>CAMXCT020000584.1:91758-194258 GCA_947184155.2 Cladocopium goreaui | reverse complement strand
TTCAGACCATGGAGTGCCCGGCTCTGCGACCAAGCTGCAAAGGTGCGCATCTGTGCTAGGTTGTGTTCCTTAGCTCAGAAAGCGTCGCTGAAGTGGAATATAGTTGAAGGATGTTGGAGGTGACTGCATGGGTTTCTGAAACTCATTGGAAAGTTGGATTCTTCTTTCTGTCTGAAAGCCATTTAAACCATCAAAAACATGATTCGTTGGAATCCTTTTTTTTTCCTTGGCCCTGCCGCACGCAACGTTGAAAAACGTCGTGGCACTGCCGCATGCTGCCGTCTCGGTTGGCAGATTTTCAGGACCGCCGAGGTCCAGACGTCGACTTTGGTGTGCGCAGGGATCACCTTCGAAATCTGCTTCGGCAGGCTATGGCCGGCTATGGATCTGGGGATCTCTGGGATCATTTCACCCCAAAAGTGCATAAAGTGAACCCCAAAATCAACTCAAGATACTGCGATCGCTGTGCACCCCAAGGTTGGAATAGGCTGGACAGTTTGCCATTGACAAGATATGGATATCTTTATACATATATATATATACTAGTATATATATATATATAATTGTATAAACATATGTATAACTTTACATCACCCGATTCTGGTCTGGGCCAACCACACCCCCGGGCGCCTCCTGCCGGAACCAAGGCGAGGCAAGGACCTCGGCGGAATGCGGTCGCAGGTCCACCTCTTTGGTCAACATCTGGCTCACCAGCCTCGACAGGCGGGCACCCCGGTGACACCCGGGCACCCCAAAAAAAACCCAAAAAAACAATGTAAAAAAAAAACCGTTGATTCAGTGAAGTGTTCTAAACTAATATCATAGCAGTATAACAAATCAAAATTTATTCATTAAAAAAACATAACAGTCCAAAAAGCCAGTTTATATATTGTTAATAGCTTCATTTTTCTCAACAATATCAAAACATAATTACCTCATTCAATTTTAAAAATCATAGCAGTCAAAGCATACTTACCTCATTCAATTTTTCAAAATCATAGCAGTCAAAGCATACTTACCTCAGTCAATTTTTCAAAATCATAGCAGTCAAAGCATACTTGCCTCATTCATTTTTTCAAATTCATAGCAGTCAAAAGCATTATTACCTTATTCATTTTACAAAATCCTATCCATCAACCGTTGCTAAATTCCTTTTATGCTTCTCTGTTTTTAAATGTCTTGAATAGCATTGTGCCTTCATTGATGAATTACATACATTGCAAAAGGCAACTTTATCACGATAGTTTACATAGAATTACCTGAATGGATTAAGCTAAAAAAGGCATGTATCAACATAAAGAACAGAGACCAAAAATGCTTCAAATATTGTATTCAATCCGTAGTCTATGACAAAATAAGCAAACACCACCCAGAGGAAATGTTCCACTATAATAAACTGAAAGATGATATTTTGAACTGGGATGGTGTACTTTTTCCAACTGGCAATAGGGACATTGACAGATTTGAAGAGAACAATAAATCAGTTTCAATAAATGTGTTTGAACCCAATGACTGCTTAAATGATAATGATATTATATTGCATAGAGGCACTAAAAATGGAAATGCTAAATACGAAATTGATTTACTAAAAATCTATGATGAAGATAATAGTTATCACTACGTATTAGTTAAAAATAAATGTAGATTATTAAACGGTCAAAGCAGTAGCAACACAAATAAAAAGTTTTACTGCCACCATTGTTTAAATCCCTTTCAATCAGAAAAGGTATATAAGAAACATCTTGCTCTTGTTGGGTCATATGTGTCATAGTGAATGGTTATTGTCAAAATCTTCTTAAATCTTAAATTGGATGCTGATGCTTCTAAATTCTGTAATGCTTGCGTCAGTTCATCCTCATTACTAATATTGAAGCGGGTTAATGGTAGGGCATATACAAGTTCCTGACTTCCTAATTCATTTCCTCCATCATCAAATTGAGGTTTTTCAAATAATCCTTCCGTTCTTATGTTAAGTTTCATGCTTCTATTATTTCTTAAAAAATATGATAGTCTTTGTTTTTAGTGCGCAATCATTTCTAATCCCCTTTCTCCTTGAAAGTGTTTATTTTCTAAAACTATTGAATTAGCGTATCTTCTAAATGCTGATTGAATATCTCTGACCCTAAATTTATTTCTGATTGCGTGTTTGGTTAGTATTTGTCTCACTCTTCCTTCACTGAACGCATCTTTTGCCTTGTTTAAAGCATAACTTCTGTATTCATTAGTTTTCTTGACCGTCAGTAGTTTCTTTGTTAAGACACTAGATATTGGTTTGTCTTTGTTGTATCTGAATTTCTTATCATCTATTATTATTGACTTTAATTCTCTTCTTCCTCGTTTTGGTATTTCTGCTAAATCATTACTCAATAAATAGTTTATAACCTTTTTCATCATAATAGTATATATTTTAATTAGTTAATTTATCTTTAAGTAGTTTTTCAAAGAATTCTACATTTTAATCTTGGAATATATACTGAAAGACTAAGTTATTTATATAAGTTTTTATAAGACGAATTGTATGAAGGGTTTGCCTGTTGATGCGTTGCGTAAGATCGTTCCTTAAAAAATTGGAGACCCTAAATATTTGACAATAAAGCATAGTGAAGCATTGAAGAGAATACGGAACAAACATAAAATATCAAGATTTGGTCCTAAAATAACAAGACATTTGAAACCAAGAAAAAAATATATGTAATTGAATACTGTATTGTGAGAGAGGGAGTGCCATTTGGTTTAAAAAGTATAGGAAACATCATAACAGAAGAAAAAGAAGAATTACTATCTTTGATTTATGAAGAAGTAGAAGATAATTTAAAATTTTAGAGTTAAACTTGATATTGAAGTCCAAATAGTAGCAAAACTCCCAGATAAAGAATATGGAGACAATGAATTTAGTTATAGAGAAATTTACTTCATGCATGACTTTGATGAATATGTAGATGAAGATAATATAGAAGATGTATTGAATAAAGCAGATGACGAAATAAATATCGACATAGAAGAAGACCAAGATAAAGATAGTATAATAGGAATACAAGCATTTCATTTTGACTTGATAATTATTGAAGATATTTACTACTAACATATTTCTAATAATATTTATTTATTATAATTATGGATTTGTAAGATAGGGTAGTTAAAGGGTAGGGAATAATGTTTATTGTTGTCTATTGTTTTTTTTATGCTGTTCTTCGCTTGGTTTGTTTTTGTTTTTGGTTGTTATAGGAATTCTTGGAAAAGACATTTAAGAAGATAATCATATTTATATGTAATGGATAAATTTTGTAGATACTGTGTTAAAGATTTACCAATTGATAATTTTGAAGATGGATTGAAGACTTGTAAGACATGCTTGGAATACAAGAGAAAGAACTATGACAAACATAAAGATAAAGTGAATGAAACACGAAGAACTAAATATATCTAAATATAAAGAAGATGAAGAATATAGAAAAAAGAAACAGGAACAAATACAAAACTATCGTGATAAAGTTGCCTTTTGTAATGTATGTAATTCATCAATGAAGGCACAATGTCATTCAAGACATTTAAAAACAGAGAAGCATAAAAGGAATTTAGGAACGGTTGATGGATAGGATTTTGTAAAATGAATAAGGTAATAATGCTTTTGACTGCTATGAATTTGAAAAAATGAATGAGGTAAGTATGCTTTGACTGCTATGATTTTGAAAAATTGACTGAGGTAAGTATGCTTTGACTGCTATGATTTTGAAAAATTGAATGAGGTAAGTATGCTTTGACTGCTATGATTTTTAAAAATTGAATGAGGTAATTATGTTTTGATATTGTTGAGAAAAATGAAGCCATTAACAATATATAAACTGGCTTTTTGGACTGTAATGAATAAATTTTGATTTGTTATACTGCTATGATATTAGTTTAGAAAACTTCACTGAATCAACTTTTTTTACATTTTTTCCCCAGGCACCCCGTTGAAAATGTTGAAAATGTGAGCATCAAATGATGGAACTCTACCAAAGGGGCAGGGAACAAATCTGGATTTCATGAATTCTTGAGGTTCCAGCATCGTCTGAAAACCACATTCGAACTATGACACTGTGAAGCATGATGTCACCCATTCCGGGGCTCAGGCTCTTTGCCCAGTGCAGAGACTTTGTTCCAAGCTGTTTCTGGCGTGAAGGACCACTTCCTGCGGTCCAGTGGGGATACACGCTGAACAGGGACCTTGCTATCCTTGCTACCCAGGTGTTTGATGCTTCCTGGCTAACTGCAGTGGGCATGAACTTGACATGGGCGACTCCATATTCCCAGACATCAAAAGCAAGATAAGCAGGTTTAATGAAGTTTGTTTCAGCCCAGGAACCAGTAGAGGGATGGCATTGCCAACCCAGTGACAGCCCAAGCAAAACAGAGCAGAGCAAAACGGTATATCTAAAATATGCGCGAACCCATTTCACGGATTCTTGGAAAGTGCTGGGACATTGAGGATCCACACCGTCCAAATTGGATAAGTTTTCTGATAGTCTTGTCTTATCTAGTTACTAGTTTGCCTGTAACTGCATTGAATCTCAGTGAACAATGATTACCGAAGAATGTGTCTCAAACCATCTGGAACCGTCGTGACCCCTGGGCTCCGAACCCTTTCTTCACCCTCTTCATGAGTTCCAAGTCATCATCGTCATGGAAGGGTGGAACACCAGCCAACATGACAAAGAGTACGACCTGGGGCTAATGTCGACATAAACGGAGTGATCACTAAAATTGCATACACTATCATACACTTCTTGGTCAAATTTTGCTACCCATGGGCCCACTAAAAGTGCGATCTGTGGTGTACTAAACCGATTAAACCATCTATTTTGAGGGTTGACAATTTTGAACCATATGAACCATACCATCCCATACTTGTCCAGAAGGCATGAGAAAAAATCATGAGCTGAGGGCGAAAGCTGGGTTTCCCGACGCCAGCAGACCACACGTCCACTTTCTCTGTGTAAGGCTCCATCCCTGAGACTTTTAATTAACAACCAACCCTGCTTGAAATCTCAATTCCTTCATGAAATATGTTGAAAAATGCTGAAAAATGTTCGAAATGTGCTAAAGTCACTGTATTGCATTTCAATCTATTTCAAGGTTGTTTGATGCAAAGTGAAATGCCTTGCAAAGAAAAGATGTTAGCACGGTAAACGCATCAAACAAAATTATCATCACAATCAAACAAAGAGTATTCCAAAACAATCAAAACGAATTATTATATTCAATCCAATTCCCGAAAGCAACAACACTTTTTGTGTGACAGGTCAAAGACTTTGGAGACTTGCTCTTTCAACAAACACGGACTGAGTATGTCACTCTTCTTCAACACCTCCGGTGCCACGTAGTGGACCGTGCAAACCTGTCTGTGAGCGACGAGTCATCAGAGTCAGAGATCCGGAGTCACCAGGCCTTGGTGGTCAAGGGGCCCAGATCGAAGCGCTTCGCAGTTCCAAAGTCGATGAGTTTCACCTTCCCATCCTGGCAGATCTGGCAGACACTTTCACCATGTTTCACCATGTTTCACCTTCCCAAAGCCATCCCCCATCCGAAAAAGAGCTGGGCCCACCTGAATCGCACATTTCTTGGAGATGAGGAAGTTTTCGGGCTTCAAGTCTCGATGACAAATCATGTTCATGTGGATGTAGGAAACAGCACTCCTAGGCGCTCCGCAGGCAAGGGTCCAAAGGAGACAAGGGAAAGAGACAGAAACTTCTTCGAGAAAGTGCCAGAATCTTCCTCGATTCCAAAAAGTCTGGATAGATTGGATAGCACGAAAAAGGAAAGCAGAAACACATGTAGAGTATGTAGAGTATGTGAAAACAACTTTTAGAGGTTGCACTTCACATGCCATACGTTGGCGATTCAAGGACTCAAAGGTCTCGAATCTGCTGTGGGCCCGGGCATGATCTGCTTGAAGAGCAAGGCAGCAGTGTGTTCGTTGAAGGTACCAGCCTGCAAATCGGGATTATGGGATACCAAAAAATCATCGTTCTAAACGTTCAAAATCCCGATCCATAGGGGAACTCCAGCAACTCCAATCAGATTCAATCATCTCTGCATAATCGAGCTAGTGTCCTTCTGCAAAATGGCCCCAAAATGGATGCTTTCAGATCCTTAAAATGTCCACCCTTTTGTGGTTCGTTGGTAAATACATGTCCCTATTATGGACTAACCGGTCAATATTTCCCTCATCAACATAGATACTGGTATCTTTAATGGCCCATTTTTAATTGACATGTTTAGACACACCCGATCATTATATTATATTGTATATACGTACATATATATATATACATACATATATATATATCAATAAATCATAATCAATCCCCATACAATGGTTGATTATCCCTACTCTTTTCCGTTTTCAGACATATTCCCATATTCATCATTGATTAACTCCCTATTTATGGTAGGATCCCTATGTTGTTGTCTAAATCCATCACTTTCATACAAGCCCAATTGAAGCCGTCGCTTTCAAATCCAATCATATCCCATGATATTCCATTCACAAAATAAGTGGTTTCATACGCAACAATATGATTTTTGTTTATGGTCGTTGGGGTCCAGCATCCATGCTGGGTCCCGGGGGCAGGTCGGGTCATCTGTCCTCAATCATGGCATTGAAGAGCTCGCCGCCCTCGCAGAGCTCCGAAGCAATGAAGATGCACCTGGTGCCAAAATGATCAACTGCGAGCTGTAAAACAAACTGGGATTCCAATTTTTAAAAAAAAACTTGCAATAGACATACTATACATAAACTTTTACATGTGTATATCTACATATATTATATACATAATTATACATACGTATAGATACTGTTGTGCATCTGCATCATTCCTTTTGTCTACTAGTAACTAGTAGTAGCTGTGAGTCTAACAAGCAGGTGTGCCAGGACTTCCCTCTGACGGGTCCTGACCCACCTGAAAAATATGTGCCACTTGGAACCTGTTTTCATCAGCCAGGCCCTCAGTCTTGGAAGCCGGACAGGTCATCCTCAAAGGTGTAGTACAGCCGCATGATGTGAGGCTGGGCGTCATTGGGCAAGTGCACTAAGTGCACTCGACCAAAATGGAAAGGTAACAGCTCTGATTATGATTAGTCTGTGCTTTTGTAAGTTCACTTCTAATACTAGTGATAATAGTTGAAGCTGGCAATGATCCAAATTTGTAAATGTTGTCCTGGGGATATGTTTCAGATATGTTTCAGCCAAGGGGTGTTTCGTTTCCGTTTGTGAAACGCTGGTCTGTCACATCTTTGAGGAGACAACGTGATCCAGCTGTTTCATGATCTCGATCTCGGCCTCAATAAAATGTGAAGGTCGTCAATTGTGACGAATTTCAAGCTTGGCTAGTCAAGGGTTTGGACACGGCAACAGTTGGATGCCTTGATCTTTCTTGCTAATCTATACTACTACGTGCTACAGTACTACCCTAAAATGACCGAAGACTGTGGTACTTAGGCCTGCAATTTCCCACCTCAGCACAGCTTCCCCTTCCACATGTGTTTGGCGTCAGAAACTGTCTGATGCTCCAATCTCGCCAGAGAAAACCAGGAATGCCTCCCAAAAAAAAAGAAATGCGGAACTTCACACAAAACTGACTTCCACCAGGGCTCACCAGGGTACCCAACCCACAACTCGTCGCTGGGGATGAGCTTTTTGGGGCAGCTCTTTACCTGTCACAAGGTATCAACAGACAAGGTATGGCGAAGGCAGTTCGTTGACATCTTAGTGGAAATGGTTCATCACACGCTTCAAGACATCTGTCATGACATCACAACATCTGTCATGACAAAGTCCGATAGTTCATGACATGTTTCACTTGTCTGAGCAGCCAACCGCATGAAGTTGGCCAGTCCTTGGCACTTGGAACTGTGAATTTCCTCGGCATTCCCTCAGCGAACTAAGTCCCCGGCTGAGAGTGCTTTGCTCTCCACACCGTTCCGAAGGTGCCGGAACCGATCTGCTCTCCCATTTCGTACATCTGCCGACGTCGGAAGAAAAGCTGTTCCCAACATAGCCATGGAAAATCACCATTTTTGATAGGTAAACCATGGTAAACCTTCTATAAATGGGCCATTTTCCATGGCTATGTTGAATAACCAGAGGGTATATGGTAATATTGGAGAGCTGCTCAGCCAATTTTGGAATGAGCCATCCCAGGCCGTCGCCTGACTGGGATGTCCCTCAACATGTTTGCAGAAGATGATGGGCGATCGGCACATCTGGGCCACGCCACATCGCTGGCGCTGGCTGGGTAGTTTTTTTGGTGCCATTCGATCAACACAAATAGGTAGACCCTGGGAGAAAATGTAATCATCAGTTGGTCCCTGGGCATCATGGTTATAGATAATATTATAATACATATATATATATACACACAGTATATTACAGTATATTAGATACAGTACTTGTATTTCTTATACTCATAATATACATTTGGATTACATTTGGTTGCATGTGTAATACATTTCCGTGCAAAGATTGCTCAACAGGTTTCATCTTCCTGGAGTTTCACAGTCATCAACTGAGGCTCACACGCTGGGCCGCCGACCCTGAGATGCCGAAAACTGTTGGTGTGTTCTTGTGATTTGGAGTTGAAATTCAGAAACACTGATTGAAAAAGGATATATGAAGAACATAGAATTATATTTGTAATGTTGAAAGAATTGATCGTTGGGAAGAGTTCAATGTCAAAAACCAAAGCGTTTCACACACGCAATTCCAATGAACCTTGTAGCCTGCAAGTCTCCGTGCCCAACAAATGACAGAGCCACCCATCGTAAACCAGAAGGGATTTTTCAACTGGTTGATGGTTTGAAATGTTTGAACCCATCCAGCCCATCCAAAAAAATATCAGCCATTTGGATCATCATCCCAGGCGGAGATGGACACAGAAGATGTCTCCATTGTTCTCCCCATCACTATTGGCTGAATATACACCTTGTTATTCAACTGTTCGTTGAATCACCATTTGCACCATTTCAGATCCATATGTTTGTTTGCAATTTACAATCACCAATCAGTCAATGGTATGCTTCCAGTTCGGGATGACAGATGACGGCACTGAGACTCAGGCCAGGCTGTTCCTTGGAATGTGGCAATGTTTCATCGGCCACCATTCACTCAGAATGAGAGGTGGAAAATGTTCGAATGTATAAATAACATGAAATAACATGAAATAACTATATTGAACATTATTGAACTATTGTTAACAACAGATAACTGTTGTTAATTGATGTAAAAAAAAGCACTGTCTACCCATCCGCTGGTTTCTCCGCCACTGGGCACCCAGTCACTCTGCGCACTCCTCCCACGCTGTGCCTCACCCCCAGGGGCACCAAGGATCCTCCTTGGGGGCCCTGCAGGGATGATGACCCTCATTGTACGTTTGTTAAGAAAGCTGTTTTGCACACGGTGTTTTTTGCCATGTGCTATGTGTTTCTTGTATGCTGAAAAAAAAAACTTGTCATGTCGTTTGTGGCTGCAACTGTATTTAAAAAAAAATGGTTTCTGGAGACCTTGGGAATGCAAAGACAACAAGTCAAGACGTTCAAACGTATTTTTTTCAGCGTCCATGCCGCATCTAGACTTACAACTTGTTTGCATATCTCTACATAATTCTTGTTCATACGCACATACATAGTTATCTACCATTCCCATAATCAGCGCCCGGGATTTAATATTAGGGAAAAGGATGGTTGAATCGATCTTCAAACTGCTGTACAAACCATATTTGGGTAAAACTCTTTTAAGCTATTGATAACGTGACTTCAACCCCCAAAAAAGTGACGGATGTGGTTACCCAAAAACCAAACAAAGAATCTTCAACCTTGCCCTGTTTCGGGTTGGTTGAATCCCGACGGAAGCTGCGCACCGTTTTTTCGGTTTGTTTCTGTATGTTTCGGTCCTCCACATTCCGAAACATGCGGTTTTTTACTGTTGGGAAAGACGACAAATCGGATTGAACTTCCCACCAAGAAGTTCTATCCCTATGTGTGTCTTCCGGTCTGAATGAAAGACACCATCGAGCAAACGTATGTATAACTTGGCACACACTGCCTACAGAGAAACTGATGTCAAACAAATATGTGTGTGTGTGTGCACATATATATATATATATATATGTATATAGATTATATATACATACATACATAAATAGTTGTACATATACGTACTCTTGGTGGTATCTGCGAACTACAAACGAAGGCAACTGCCACTGCATACGATGGAGTCATACAGAATCAGAGTGCCCTTCGCTGCGGATCCAACATCTTCCTGGGACTCCAACCGCCGTCGTAAGCGACTGAAGGTGGCTGCATCCTCAGTGCGGAGCTTGGTAGAAAGTCACAAATTTGGGGGACCACCAACTGTCATGACATGGATAATGTATATGTGTGCATGACTTTGTGTATGTGCAAATATATATATATATTTATAAATATATATGTATATAACTGTGTATATATATATATATAAATACAATATCCATTATCCTTTATCTATTGAATCTATTGGCTGATTTGGCTGTTCAAGTTGGGTTTTGATGTTTATGCGTTTATATATGTCCATAGCAAAATCGACGTCAATTTCACTTCAAACATGATGTCAAATGGTGCTGATGCTTCATGTCCACAAGTCTCTGGCGACGGATTTCTGCACAAACCTCGTCCAATTTTCCACGCAAGTGCTGGCGTGTTTAATTTGTGACAACTGCTGCAACCACTCAGAATCACCCTGCTTCTGGGTATGTTGGTCCTTCCAACACACTTAAGAAAGATGAGCCGATCACTATCTCTTCCTAATTCCAAGCAGAAAAACAACATCATCAACATCAAACATCATTCAAAATATCATCAACTATCATAAAAGAACCAACAGTCACCATTCTGGAGCCTCAAAGGAGCTTCCAAAGAGACCCCTTCAAAGCGTTCAAAGGGACTCCCGACGTGCCGCAATCCTCAGAGACCATGTCCAGCGACTCAGACATGCCGCCCCTGCCCATGCCCAGCTGTTCAGTGTTCGTCGCCTTGGTCAAGAAATGGATGAAAATGAACAGTGGGATGAGAAACCCAATTCAAACATTTCCAGAAAATGGATGAAAATGGATGAAAACCCCAATGTTTGATGAACTTCATGGAAAATCCTGGTGAAAATGATTGAAAATGGATCAACATTGTTTGTTTTAATTACATTAATGTAATTACTCACTGTATCTGTAAGTTTGAGAACAAACCACGGAAAACTCCATTTTTTTGGAGGAACTGTTGAGTGATTCCCTGTGAATCCACAGCTGGGGCCCAGCTGGAAGATGCAACTGACCAGTGAAACTCAACGCTCGTTTGCGCGTCTCAGACCTGTGGCGCATGGGAATGGGTAAAAAAAAAAACAGAGGAACACCAATGTTGGATGAATTTGGCAGATTGTAAAGGCTCAACGTTCCTTTGTTTGTTTTCAAACATAATTCTATTTAAAAAAAAAAAAACTCAATCTTTGCGAACCACTTTGTCACTCGCGTCATTTGAGTCTGCGTACCATTATTTACCATGTCACTGTCACTATCAAACTTTGTGTGTTTTTTCCCATGCATGTCACAGCCAGTCATAACTATAGTTCCCATAGTTCCTCTTCACAGCACTGCCAGTCAAAGGAACCTCCATTTGCCAACCGCGCTGAGTTTCTGACATCTTCTTGGCCCTTGCAAACCAGGCAACATCAAGTTGAATGGAACCCACCGCTCTGGTGTTTTGTCTCTAAAGTAAAAAGTCCTGGTTTCCCCGTTGTTTTGGATGTGGATGGTTGAGGTTTGCCCCATTGAGTTCCCAGCACTTCCTCACCGGAGGATTCCTGGGCACACGTGGAAGGTGCACGCAGTGGCTTGGAATCCTAAAGTGATGTGTTTCATCAATTCTACAGAGAGACAGTTGAAACTTGAAAATCTTGAAGGAGAACCCAATGATCGCAATGTTCTTGAGCGAGCAAAATGATAAGGAGTGAAACACATTGAAACAGTGTCCCAGATTCCAGTCAGTAGACCCTTGGGAGACTTGGAATGTCCATGTCAAACTTTAGCTGTAGCGGGTTGGGGCTGCGCCTCAGAGTGCTTCAAGAGATCTCGGATGGCTTCCATACGATTGTCCTCAAAAGGCAGGTGGAGCACAAAGCATCACAGCCTTCATCTGCAGATTGCAGAAAGTTGCTTTGGCACTCCTGCGTTTGAAAGGTATTTTAAAGAGATTCGTTCTTGACTTGAATACTTTGAATTCTGAAGTCCCAAGTTCTCTCTCTCTCTCTCTCCTGGATAGGTTGATGTTTTAAGTTTTGGAGCAGACCTGACTTGTGTGACCTGTGTGACCTGAAGTGTCTGGGAAGCCAGGCCCCTTTGCCTTTGCTCTTCAGAACCTTGGGAAATCGTTGACCTTTCCTCGCCATGGGATCGGTGATGCTGCGATGCTGAGGAAGGCGCGGCTTGTAGAGGTGTCATACCCTTCTCAAAGATCCTGGGAGCCACGAAGTGCCACGAAGGCTTTGGAAATCTGCTGACACGGGCTGGCACCCAGGATACCCTTCAAGAGCAGGAGTTTATGATACTGATACTCAAAAGATCTCAAAACAATGGCAACCACTTCGACCGAAAGGGCATCTGCGGCACCAATCACGATGAAATCATGGGATTGGCGAAGCATGGCGATCCCAGCTGAGGCAGAGGACTCCCATTTGGTGTGAGAGCGCACCAGAGGGCTGGCTTTGTTTTGAAGAAGCAACCTGCAGCTGCGAAATCTTGGAAGCTGAAAGAAGACAGGTGTCCAAATGCCGAACAAATCTTTTAGCCTCGCTGGGGGAAATATCAATACATTCATTATGTACAGTTATACAATACAAGATCCCAAAATCGGCTGGTTTGGGGATCCTCTGCCACCAAGTCGCTTTACGACTCCAGGGCTCTTCAATCGACCCACTGCCTCAGTTGCACAGTTGCGACCAAATCTTTGGATATCTTTGGAATCCCAAAGGTTCTTGTTGAAGCTGTGAATGCTGGCAATCATCTGGCAATCATCTGGCAATACATTCAAAGCTGGTCAAATCTTTAAGATCTTTAAGCTGACATGGTCTGAGTCCAATTCATTCGACTAGACTGGTGTCTTGCAACTCCCTTGCAATGCAAACTCGAACTTTTCTGTAGTCCCCGTCTCCAATGGTCCCAATGATGGTCCCGTCCCCTGTGGTCTCCCACGTAGAACAGTGGTGCTGGGATCGAATTCGCTGGATCCAGAGGAGCCTGGAAAACGCTCTCCGGTAGGCCCTCAAGTGCCTCCACAGAAGCGTAGCGTCATGTAGCGTCCAACGTGGAATTCCCATGGGTCTGTCACTGAAGCACATAGCTGTGCTTGGTGGATGATTCTCTATGATTCTCTGATGTTAGCGCTTTACATCTCTTTACAACTCTTTAGACCTTCAAAGTTGGACAGGTGTTTGCAAGCTTCGCACACGTTCAAATCTCATCACAGATGGCTTGCACTGGTCGCCAGCGCTGTGCAACCCCTTCTGCCACCTCTGACAAGCAGGTCACTTCCCCCTGCATCTCCACCATGGCCTGGTTGCGGACAAAGCAAAAACTGCCCAGGCACATCTTCCACAGTTATTATATACAATATATCATATCTATAGATATATATATATATTACATATATATATATATTGTATATGATATATGTGTTTTTCTTGTCCCCACAGTGTCACATGGATGATCCCTGCAAAAATCTACAAGTTCTAAAGTTGCAGAGTTCTTCCTGCGATGTCTTGATTGCAACTCCACCTGAGGCGAATTTCACCATGTTCCATGCCTCCTTCCCAACACTCCCAGGTAGCTGGCCACCACTGACCCTTCTGTGCCTCAAACAAGGGATGCTGTTCACCTTCGGATGGCGTTTCTGTCCTCGCAGCCGGCTAGGCGGCTTGGAGTGGGGCAAGCGATTGCAAGCGATTTGTCAAGACCGGCACAAGGATGCACAAGGAATATAAATGAATATAAGATGTATAAGGAGTGGAACAGAAAAATTACCTCCAAAATCTAAGACCTCTAGGTCTTGCACATTTGGCCTCAAAGTTTGGCACCTGGAATACCCATCCAAGCTGAGCCCTTTGCGCCGCCGCGGCTTTGGCTGGAGCAGCCTGACATCTGACTGTCGAATCAGCAGCCCCAAAATCGGACCCTCGTTTCGCCAAGGCCATCGGCAACATGCAGTGGAAGCCACGCCTTCTTGTAGGAGTACTTGCTGGTCATGATCGGCCCCTAAGCAAAACTTCACGTGAACATACGTGAACATACGTGAACACTGCCGATCTTTCTGACCCAGGGAGACTATGGGAATCTATGGGACGTCCTCTACAAATCTCTACGATGTCTGGAGGGGAACGAGATGGGACAGCTGAGCAAAATCATTCGCCTGCGACTCCTCGAGATCATCATCGTCATAGTCGTGATCCAAATCCAGCGGACAGACGATGCTCCTGCAGAGACTCCACTGGAGCGTTGAAAAACGGTCAGATTACTGTCATCCAACGGTTCATCATGGTTTATCCTGTTTGACCCTATTTGGCTATGGATCAATACCTATACATACCATTTTTAGGGGGATGAACATCCATTTACCAGCTATTTTGATGTTCACCAGGGGGATAGGGTTTTGACCCATCCCCATTTGATCCTAGTTGCCTGTTCATCGATCCCACATGATCCCACTGCCAGCTGTGCTCACTGCAGTCCTTTGTGGCTGAAGCTGCCGCTTGTCCTTCTCCCTGCGAGGCAGATCATGTGGTCCACATGTTGTCTTGGGAAATTCGCCATGCCATTCATGATTCATGATGTCTTGTTCGGAGCTCTTGGGGAAATGGGAATCCACTTCCAAGGTTCCTTTGTTGACTTGAATTTGCGGAATGTAGTGTTTTTGCGTGAACAGACACATTGGCCACCAAACCAAAGCATCGCACACCACGAAACACAATGCGCAAGAGGTATCCAAGGGTGAAGGAAACTAGACGTGTTAGTCTTGACCCTGCTAGAAGCAACAAGGAGGTAAACTGCAATGTTTAACGCATTCAAGACCTGGCTAAAGAGGCTGCAGTTGCTACATATGGGATACATGCAGAGAAGCAATGTAAGTGCAAAGAGAATGCAGTTCGACCATGTTTGAACGGCAATAATACCGCTTCTCAATTGGTGAATTCAGACGCCACGAATCTCAACTGTGTTCCTGGCGCAATCTCAGAGGTTCCAAGTATCCAACCCGCGGCCCCCAGGGCCCTGGGGTCGCCTCAAGCTATCCTCCGCCAACTGCAACACGGTGGTGCCCTTTCGCGCCTGGCAACTGGGGACCTTCAGGATCCTCCATCAGGAAGCACATGCCCTAAAATCTCTAAAACAACTGATGTCAGAAGGTGCATCACATGGGATATGGTGGGCTCATGTCATGCAATTCACCCTTCACGGTCTTCACGTATGCAAAGTTGAGCTCCAAATCCGCCTTGCTCGAATCTTTCTCCTGCAGGTCGTCCGTTCCCAGGCACCCAACCAAGTTTGATCAGAATTCGGCAACCCTACTCCAGTGCATACTGGGTTGAATATTGCTCCAACAAAGTCACTTCAAGCTACAACAAAAGCATACAAATCTATAGATTCCACTGGTGTCTTAGTTGGTAGCCCTTTCAGCCGGCTCCACAGCCTTCTCCGGACCATCGAACAAGATTTTGCTCAGATTTCCTCAGGCGCTCTGCCCGGGGCAATCTTTGGGTCGATGTCCTAATGTGTCTTGAATAAACAACAGCCGATCCCAACTCAAATTGGAAACCCAGAAACCCAGAAGTTCCACTTTTCTTGGACGATTTTCCCTTAGAACGTATAATTATATATATATACATACGTATATATATATACATATACATAATATTAACGGATATTGATATTATTTTTTCTTCTCCAGCTCATGGATTCCCTGAGACGCCGGCGGCGCGCTTCGGCGTCGTCGCCCAGCCCAGCTTTTGCGGATTTCTCGCACAACTCCTTCACCTGTCAAAAGCCATGGAATCGGTGGTTCACAGCAAAATAGCTGTGATTTGGCTATGGCTCAAACCCCTGATACCCATTGATACCCATTGATACCCTAGAATCGCCGGTGAATTTTTTGATGGTTTTGATGCTAAAATTCCCCCATTATGGTAACAATAACCGGTGAATGGGCCCCCGAGCCAAGGGCTCCAGCTGCTCGGCCAGTCTGGCACACCTGAGGGGCTGATGGATCCCACACACCTACTGGATGTAGTGACTGTAGTGGTCAAAAAATGTCAAAAATGTGTTATATAAAATTATATACATCTAGTTTATATATATATATATTATATATATTATATATATCATCATTACATATATGTTGTGGTACCCTTTGTCTTCAAGCTTGACCCATCGCGATCTGTGAAGGCCTCCCGCCACCCCAACGTGACTGGGTGCCCGCACTCTTCGAGGAGTTCGTCACTGGTTTGCTCTTTGCCTTCAACGGCAAGGCTGCTGGACATGTTGATATGTTTATCATCAAATGGATTGGTTTAAGGGAAAATCTTAACCGGAAACCATGGATTTTCCCATCAAATATGGTCCATATGGTTGTTTAATGTGTTTTTCTGTAAATGTTCCCTTCAACCAATCCATTGATATCAAATCGTCATCTCAGAATTGATTCTATAATATTGTATCAATCAAATTGAATGGACTGCATTAATTACATTCATCAGTTTGGGTTTTGGGCCTGACATGTTGCATGATTTCACATTCACCAGATTCCGCCAGCATCACTGGTTTCTTTGTCACTGCACCAAAATCATGAATGGACACAAAGAACCCAGAACTGGCCGCTCGTAGCAGCTCCTGAAGGTATGGAATGTCACAAAATTCGTGCCGAAAAACCTGGATTCATCTATAGTCACTATTTATAGTCACTACGGAAAAAAAACATGTCATGGGAAATTTATGTCACGATGATAGTCATCTCTTTTTTTTGATGCGCATAGAGACACCAAATCTGCGGAGACCAGGTGGCCCAGGGTGGCCCAGGTGGCCCAGGTGGCCCAGGTGGCCCAGGCCAGCTTGCGCAAGGTCCCGAAACGCCGACATGAAGCGTTCGCTACACTTGGGTTTTTCCTGTAGCCATGCCGAGCTGCTGGAAAGCCGCATGAAAAAACATGAAAGCTGCCTTTTGGGAACGGAGTTTTGGGATGAGAACTGACCTGCGTTTTGATGAAAAACGCACGTTTTACCTCCCAAGATGTCAAGTGCATTCAAGTGCTATAGTATCTATAGTTTCAAAGAATAGGATCGTGGAGGAAAACTATGAACAACTCAGAAAAATACATCTAAAAAAACCCACAGCCCACAGCTTTGTCCATGGGCCTCGGCAATGCGCGTCTTCTTCAAGGCCGACTTCTTTCCCGCCACCGGCGAGGAGGGCACGCTCCTCATGGACAGCTGGGAAGATGCCAGGTTTCAAGTTGCTGCTTTCAACAAGATGTTAGGGCTCATGCTGAATGACGGTGGAAGGTTTGCAGCATGTTGTCCAACAAAAGTCATGCGTGTGACTGTGTCCAGAACTGAAAGACATTGTTTCAAATGCACAACCTAGTTCAATCTGGCAAAGTGATGTGCGTTTTCAACGTACAGCATGTGTGCAATAAATTTGGATAAAATATGACAAGGATGTAAATGCAAATGCTACAATCAATTTACAATGATTGTGGTTTATATTAATTGTGGTTTGCAATGATTGTGGTGGAGCGGCTCTTTGGGGGTTTAGAATTGATTTTTCGGGTTCTGGCGGTGCCCCTCAAAACGCTAAGACTTTCATGGAACCATCTGGCCCAACCACATTTTTGGCAAGGGACTCATCGCCCAATCTCAAGCAAGCACTATCACTATCCAACAGATACTCGTTTTGGATGGCTGAGAGGGATTCCCAATCCATGAATTCTGAATCATGACACTCCCAAGCAAATGAGACAGCCTCTACCCCTGCACTGCTTACAAATGTATGTATGTATATATATATATAAGATATATAATGATATATATATATAATACATATTAGTTGCATGTATTTACCATCAAAAATCATGGTGCTCAAAATGTTCACCACGTCAAAATACAAGGTCTGAGATCCTAAACGTTCAACAGGGGCTGGTAAATGTCCCCTTTGGTGTTGTTTTTTTCACATCACCTTCAAGTATCTGGAGATGAATTAGGTCTGTTGGGGGGGTCCTGCTGCTTCGCACTTCCCCAGCTTGTGGAAGGACCCACCCGGGAACAGCCCAATACACCGAGGGCCACACTCTTTGCTGGTCGACTTGCCTCCAGCTGCAGGCATTGATTCTGACTTCTGGAATTCGATATGGATGTTATATGATGTTATGTTGGTTTTGTTATGTTTTGTTCATATTTTCTCCTTGAATCTCCTTGATATTCCCCAAAATCTACCTGGTATACTTCAACTGGTGAATGCACTGCTGTTGAAACGGCTTGAACGTGGAATATGTGGAATGACCACCGACAGAGTCTCTGGCACCAAGGAATATGTTGGCCAAAAGCCGCCAAAATTACTTTGAACAGCTCAATTCACCATTGTATAGGAACGCACCAAACCATCCATGCACAGGCAATTTGCCAACCCTGCAGTGATTTTGGAAGACATTTGCATGTTGAAGTCTCAAACAAAATGGAACAAATGGACGAAAATCGTGGTGCAGCTGGTGCAGTTGTGGATCTTTAGGCTCTGGAGATTGGTCCTTGCTAAAGACATCCAGGCCTCCAAGTAGACACCCGCTCTGCCTGCCTGACGCTGGGAACCCCTCGCTGATGCTCCAACTTTGGATGACACCGTGACCAAAATTTGTGGTGACCAAAATTTGTGGCTCCCAGGGCTTGAAATTTTGACCATTCGTCGTATGCTTAGCTTCTTCAGGAATCACTGGTTCGATGTTCTCCGCCCATATCATTTCAGTATTCGTTTCTTCGAATCGCATGTTTCGTGTCTACAAATGCCCACAGGTGCCTTCCAAGTTGAGGAAATGAGCTGCGGCCTCAAAAACCATGCGCGCGGCAGAAAACAACTGTCCAAATCCATTAAAAGTATCCAGTGATTGTATATCCAGTGATTGTAGAAAATGACGGAACAAACAGCAGCTGTTTGTGGTTCACGTATAAGGTTGTTTGGGGTGTATCCAAAAGCTATTATAGTGACTATAGTGTGCATTGAATCTATGCTGTCAGGATTGGAATCTGATGACCCTTCTCGTACCCTCCGACTTCAGAGCTTCCCCGCAGGTCCACCCCCCGCAGGGGTGGGAGACGCATCCTGATATCCACATTTGTTTGCTGCTGTTTGTGTCTACGGTGCCAGAGTTGAAAGTATCCGTCACAATCACTTCAACCGAGGATATTACAAGACGCAAGACAACATAAAACACTTCTGTCACATCCGACCGCATCAGCGCCGACGACCAACCCAAGTCCTCCACTGCCATGGATCAACGGTGGGGTCTCATAGCAACAACTAACGATGGGCTTTTGATGGCTTGTTGCGGTTTGCTCTCGCGGGCTTACAATCCTTAATGGCGCACAGCCATTCTCTAAAGAGAGAGTCTCTTCAGCTGTGTCTTCTACTATGGCTACAGTATGCATGACCCGGGGCCTGTAGTCGTTGACCGCACTTGCAGCATCTTGTGGCCGTTCATGCAACCAACTGCCCTGTTCCTCGCGCAGCAGCTTCACCTGTTTAGCTTCTACTGTCTGAGCCAAAGCTTCATAAGGGCAGCATTGCATCAGCGAGTCCACAGAGAAAGAAAGTATAGACAGAGTAGTATGATGTAGTATTCATAATATGAAATACTAAATCCCTTCATGGAGGTTCTTGGTGCTGCTCATATGTCTCAGGAAGACCTACCACAAAACTGGGCTGGTTATTTTCTACTTCTCAAAATTCTACATGTGTTCGCCAAGCTGATAGGTCTACAGCATTTCAATGCATTTCATGGATGTTTCAGCAAATGCCAAGCCTATATCAGTGATCCCTCCCACACTTAGCATGACCAAATGAAAAATCAATCGACAACGAACCAAGCACTTCTGAGCATTCTTCGCCTTTTCCATCGCCGGACCGTCTTAAAGTCTCTTGGCGACAAAACCCCACGCCTCAGTCTCACGGGCTACATACAAGGTCCAAACACCACAAGGTAATGTCAGGCACTGAACGGGATGAGCCAAACAGAGATGCCAGGAATGAAAGTGCCCTTGTCTAAAAAGCACTGGTGACAAGATCCATTCTTGACTCCAATTCCATTCAATGATCTCAAAAGGCCACACGTCCGACGCGCTCCCACCCCGACCACGGACCTGTTCCAACACAGCTGGAAGCAGCGTCAAGTAGCCTCAATTCGCCGCTGGTCCTAGAAAAATATTGGAAATCATTTGGTAAAGAGCCTTAAACTTCAGACTGGAGACTGCTCTGAAACCTCTCTGCCTTGCCTTCATCAAGACTTGTGGGGAGCTGGTAATCATCGTGTCTGAAGCCTTGCAACAAACGGAAGAGATCTCCGAAATCATGTGACTGGTTGTTTTCCGATTTGTGCCCAGAAGGTTGATGCTCTTGACCCGTGAGTCATGGCAGGTCAATGTCTGGGAGTACTCCAGTTGCACCCAAACGCAAAAAGCAGCAAACAGAATGAATTCCCTCTTTGATATGTTGGCTTCGTCGGATGTCATCCAACAAAATGAAAGAACACGCTAGACATCTCTAGACTCTAGACAAAAGGCCCCAGGCTCGAGAAAACACACCCGTACGTTTAATTGATGCAACTTGCGAGCCAACAGTCTGTGGTCAGTTGCTGCTGGGAGAGCCTTCTTTGGGATTAGGCACGTGAATGCCTGTCCAGGTCTTATCTTGTCCATCTTGTTCAAATGCGTTAGAGGCCTGGGTATAGGAGAACGCTGGACTTGCGTCAGGGGCCAGAGATCTTGGGGGCTGATTCAGAACTGCCCTCAGCTCTCTGTCAAGCCTTCCAAACCTGTGAGTCTTGGGTGCATCTACAGTAAGTTTAAGCGAAGTGCAATCCGTGGTCTCTTTCAAACATGTACCAGGAGAATTCGCAAGATGTGGCAAGACACTTCAAAGCACTGCAAGTCTCTATCACTACCCCATGGAGAGGCAAAGCAGCTGACCGTAAAAAGCACCATCCGCCTCGCCTGAGGTAAGCCGGAGCCGCGGCCCATGGATCTGCTTGCTGACTTGGGCGTGCTTCAGAATTTGGGGACCCAGCTCCATAATCTACAATAACGGTCGATGTTCAGTCCAAGACAACACCAACTGGTTTTACAGTACCTTGAGGTCAATGGCCTGAAAGCCCAAATTCAGCAGCTCAGTTGTCATTTCTCGTCGCAAGGCAGGAGGCCACAATATGCCACAATAATAATTGAGTCTCCAGGCCGGCACCCGGTACTCTTTGGCAATTTGTTGCATGGCGTCCTCAAGACTGGAGCCATCCACCTGGATGTGAAAAACGGCCACCAGTTTTCAAAGCTGTCACCAGCTGTCACCATGGATCATCACCAACCCCATCCCCCCGCACACCGGTGGGCCTTTCTGTCCTGGGTGGTGCTAATGGCCTGCGGGTCTATGCTCACGAGCATAGAAAACACCCAACCTCCAACCCAATTGGAAGACCTGACACTTTAAAAATCGTGGAAACCATAGGATCCATAGGTTATTTTGGGTTTCCGGAAAGGAACCTTCCCCATGGGCTGCCAGGGTGGCCATGGGTGGCCTGAAAACTGGGCAAGGCATCCGGGCAGCGCCGCGCGATCAGCTTTCGCGCCAGCTCGGGGCCTGAGCTGCCAAAATGTCTGCAGCTCTATGCCGTTCTCCTTGTTGCTAGTTGTCTATGTTGTCTCCTGGTTGCAAAACATGTTTTCCAGGTTGAAACCCGACAGTGTGCTTCACGAGTCCAGGCACAGGTCTTGAAAACCAGTTCTACCTTCCAGAACCGTCAAAAATCCGTCAGGCCGGCAACGTACTTTTCCTCACATAATGTGGGTTGCCGGGCCATCCACAAATTCATCCTTCGCTTCCTGCATGCTGTTCAACATCAAATAATTACAAACAGAACCCAAGGGATTGTCGCATTGGCCTTCATGTGAAGCAAAATGAAATGTATTGAAATGTGCGACTAGTAGCTATAGCAGCTATCCATTGTTATCGATTGTATAGAGATTAAATGTTTTAGGCCGACTGCATTGACGACCAGTCGGATATTGAAGAAAATGTAATGAAGCCCGATGAGAAACCGAGGATGCAGGTTGCCAAGGCCTCTGCGACCTCTTTTCTCCACCATCGGGATGGGCTACCTTGGACACTGTAAAAAGTCTGTAAATATAAGGAAATCAATGGAAATCATATGAAATCTGGTACTTTTGCTGTACCCTGCACTGCAAGAACTCGCAATATCACCAACTAATGCAGTGATAACCACAACTTCACAGCAAGGAAACAGGTAGCGGCCATCTGGTGCCTCACTGCATTCTCTGAGTTCTGTGCTCTTTTCTTCCCTATTGGCAGGATGAAAACCACGAATCACCTCAGCAAAAAAAACTCCACCATCTGCCCCAAAATGCTGGCCAAAGATGGTCAATATGGTCACCAACATGACCCATCTCATGACGGTATCCCTGAAATTGTCACGTTTGCGTACTCTGCGGGTTTCTCAAAAATGAGGGATCCCCAAGTCACCATGGCTTTCAACATGTTTCAACACTACAAAAGGTATAAAATAAGGTCATCCATGACTTCCAAAAGCTCCTTATGCCTTGGATGATTTGGATGGTTGCACCATCCCCAATGGGCAACCGCTGGCACCGCTGGGCGGCCCTGACCACCGCCAAAAAGTAGCCACGGCGCGCCAGGGCAGGGGCCACCTCGGCGAAGTCTTGGCTGATGCCAGCGAAGTAGTCCTGCGCTTGGGCCAATGGTTCCTTCCAATTTTCTGGCTGCAAAGAATGATATTGTGTGTGTGTGTCTTACATGTACATATTTAATGATACGTATAATGTATGTATAATAAATATATATATATATTAAATTATACATATATCATATGATTATATATATATATATGTGTATATATATATAATGTTGTATATCATATATGTATCAGGTTCATGGGGGTTTAATCATCACCTGCCGATCCCAGGTGGGTCCTCAAGCTGAAACAGCGACACCCCGCGATCTCCACGTGACCTGCCAGGCTGTTGAATGTTGTTGTTGGAGATGATGGTTATATATGGAGTGCATAGTTGATATATAGATTATTAACATGGCGGTAAGATATTTGTGGGTGCTCTGCAAGAACTTGTTCTTGCTGAATGTTGTTCTTGCGGTTAAATTCTATTCCCCCATTAGAAATTAGGGTCAAGTTTTCGCAAAATGAAACCATGCAAAGCATGCAACTATGGCCATAGGCGGAGCCTGCAGCACATCACATCGTCCAACTCAAACACAACCTGAGCGGAAGACAAGAGGCTGCCTACACTGCAAATGAAAGACACCTGAGCATAAAAGTCAAGCACTATGAAGCGCTTGCAATCTGCAGTGTGAACTTGTTGCAACGGGCACAACACAGTTTCAACACAAGAGGATCTCCACAAACTTTGAACCCCCGAGCTACCAACCACCGCGATCTCACGCGCTCGAAGCCAACGGCTGAGCCGCTCCACGCCAGTGGTTTTGCGAACGGAAAACCAGTCCTTGGGAACGCCACTTGGTGAAATCTAGAGATTCAGTGGTTGCGACAAGATCGCTATCATCACAAGAACGAGAACTACAACAGCCACCACCACCACCACCACCACCACCACAACAACAACAACAACACCAACACTTACACTTACACTTGAATGGATGAAGGTTCGGTACTTCCACGCGAGTAACAACAGCATTTTGGCAGAGCTAGGACTGGGATGTGAAACTTTGTGCCACCATGGACACATCATGGAGGCTGGAGCCAGGCTTCAAACTCAAAAAAAAACATCTGCCATGGCAACGTTCCAAACCCCAGAGGGAAAGTCCAAGACGTCCAAAATCTCCACAGCAGGCTTCAGCCCAACCCATTTCTGCGATGGGTCCAAGCGTCAAAGTACCAACAAGCGATGCAAAGGCCAACAATCACAGAGAAGCCAGTATCAACCTGGAAGAAATGTGGCAGCCGCTGCTTGTTTCTTGTGAACACGTGTACACTATGTTTCCATAATTCGTGCTTTGTTTTGCCCATTCAAAGATTAATAAGAAAATGATAAGTCAACTGAGTCTGCAGCATCTGTGTACATCTGTATAACTATACAGAGAGCGTCTACACTATGTTACACTATTGCACTTACAAATAGGCTGTAAGTCACCACAGGTCTTTCAGAAGTGCTAGAAAGGCACCTCTTGCAACCTTGCCCTCATTTCTGAATCCCAGTTTGTTCATGTTTGTTCAATGTTATTATACAGTGTTCAAATTCGGCAAATCCGGCACTTCGTTGAAGTATGTCAAAGTAATCTCCGATTGGCCAAGTTCACTTTTGCTCCATCGTTTGGCATTGCATCTGACAGCGTTTGTCGCGCATCTTGCTTTTCTTCCCATGGCTTGAGAGGCTTCTGGGTCAAGAAATGTCAAGAAACTGTTACAAATGTCCGTAACATTATGTATCTATACAACATTTAAAAAGTGTGCTAAAGCATGTTGAAGCAATGTCGCAACTTCATGCTGCTGATGGTCTTCACTTTCAGCGCTGGGAAGCCTCCACAACATCCTTGAAGGTGTAGAAACCCTTGGCGGCAGCCACTGCATCCAATGGGTTCACCTTCGAAAACAAGTTGTTGGGGACGCTGGAATCAACCACGCCAGCCATGGAATTGTACACATCCATCACAGTTGTCTTCGGCACGGATGCCACCAAGCGGCCAATGGCTGCATTCACAGCTTCGTAGTCGGCCGCAGACGTCACACCAGTGGCATCAATGCTGCCAATGGCCTTGTGGTGTGCCTCTGCTGCTGCCTTCAAGAGGTTTCCATCCATCTTCGCGCCCATCACGATCATCTTGTCAATGGCTTTCAGCGTCTCTGGGGCGGTCTTGCCGGGCAGCGGCTTCAGGTAAATGTCCGACAGCCAATCAATGTCCTTGATGAAAGGATAGGATGCATCGGACAACGCTTTTGCAGCTTCACCAATTTTATCTCCAGAAGGCACAACTGCAGGAGCACCGGCCGTGGCCACCTGGTTCTTTTCAACAACATCCTTGAATTCCAGGAATCCTTGGTAGGCCTTCTCGGCATCGGGTCCGTTCACCAAGGACTTCATGTACGCTGGCACCCCGGGGTCCGTGATGGCGTTCACTGAATCGTAAACGGCCATGACCTTTGCTTTGGGGACCGAAGCGACTACACGGCCAATGGCTGCATTCACAGCATCCCAGTCAGCGCGCGAAGTCACACCATTTGGCCCGCTGATGCTCCCAATGGCCTTGTGATGTGCTTCTGCTGCATCCTTCAGAAGCTTTGGATCTGCGGCCGCCCCCATTTCGATCATCTTGTCAATGGCTTTCAAAGCTTCCAAGGGCTGAAACTTGCCAGGGGCCTGCAGGAAAATGCCATTGTTCCAGTCCACTTCCTTGGCAAAAGAGTAGGAAGCATCCCCAAGCTTCTTTGCAGCATCGCCGATCTCATCAGCAAAAGCTGCAGGAGCCATCATCATGCTGGCTGCTGCTGCTGCCACTGGAGCAGCATGTCGAGGCCCAGGCACAAAATTCAAGTGCTTCTGGAGACCGCATGCGACAGCCACCGCAACTCCGACAGCAAGAGCTTTCCTTGCTCCACGGACCATGGCCACCAAAAGTTCAAAAGGTCTAAAGTGGGCCGGAGTTGCTCAAAAAAGAAGCCGCTAAAACTGGCTTGAGCCAATGACATTTGAATAGGTACGACTTGATCTTGACACAATCAACTGCAGCATCTGTATACATCTGTATAACTGTATAACTATAGAGAGAGAGAGTGTCTGTTTACACTTATTAAACTTACAAATTGGCTGTCACCACAAGTTCATGGAGAAGGGCTAGAAAGGCACCTCTTGCGACCTTGCCGTCATTTCTGAATCCCAGTTTATTCCAGTTTATTCAATGTTGTTCATGCTTACGTATGATTGCTATGTACAGTGTTCAAAAATTTGGCAGTCGAAGTGTGTCAAAGTAATCTACCGAGTTCACTTTTGCTCCGTTTGGCATTGCATCTGACAGCGTTTGTCGCGCATCTTGCTTTTCTTCCCATGGCTTGAGAGGCTTCTGGGTCAAGAAATGTCAAGAAACTGTTACAAATGTCCGTAACATTATGTATCTATACAACATTTAAAAAGTGTGCTAAAGCATGTTGAAGCAATGTCGCAACTTCATGCTGCTGATGGTCTTCACTTTCAGCGCTGGGAAGCCTCCACAACATCCTTGAAGGTGTAGAAACCCTTGGCGGCAGCCACTGCATCCAATGGGTTCACCTTCGAAAACAAGTTGTTGGGGACGCTGGAATCAACCACGCCAGCCATGGAATTGTACACATCCATCACAGTTGTCTTCGGCACGGATGCCACCAAGCGGCCAATGGCTGCATTCACAGCTTCGTAGTCGGCCGCAGACGTCACACCAGTGGCATCAATGCTGCCAATGGCCTTGTGGTGTGCCTCTGCTGCTGCCTTCAAGAGGTTTCCATCCATCTTCGCGCCCATCACGATCATCTTGTCAATGGCTTTCAGCGTCTCTGGGGCAGTCTTGCCGGGAAGCGGCTTCAAGTAAATGTCTGACAGCCAATCAATGTCCTTGATGAAAGGGTAGGATGCATCGGACAAGGCTTTTGCAGCTTCACCAATTTTGTCTCCAGAAGGCACAACTGCAGGAGCACTGGCCGTGGCCACCTGGTTCTTTTCAACAACATCCTTGAATTCCAGGAATCCTTGGTAGGCCTTCTCGGCATCGGGTCCGTTCACCAAGGACTTCATGTACGCTGGCACTCCGGGGTCCGTGATGGCTGTTCACTGAATCGTAAACGGCCATGACCTTTGCTTTGGGGACCGAAGCGACTACACGGCCAATGGCTGCATTCACGCATCCCAGTCAGCGCGCGAAGTCACACCATTTGGCCCGCTGATGCTCCCAATGGCCTTGTGATGTGCTTCTGCTGCGTCCTTCAGAAGCTTGGGATCTGCGGCTGCCCCCATTTCGATCATCTTGTCAATGGCTTTCAAAGCTTCCAAGGGCTGAAACTTGCCAGGGGCCTGCAGGAAAATGCCATTGTTCCAGTCCACTTCCTTGGCAAAAGAGTAGGAAGCATCCCCAAGCTTCTTTGCAGCATCGCCGATCTCATCAGCAAAAGCCGCAGGAGCCATCATCATGCTGGCTGCTGCTGCGGCCACTGGAGCAGCATGCCGAGGCCCAGGCACAAAATTCAAGTGCTTCTGGAGACCGCATGCAACAGCCACCGCAACTCCGACAGCAATAGCTTTCCTTGCTCCACGCACCATGGCCACCAAAAGTTTAAAAGTCTTAAAGTGAGCCGGAGTTGATCAAAAACTAGCTAACTAGCCGCTAAAATTGGCTTGAGCCAATGACATTTGAGTTGGTACATTTCCGGGTACAACATGATCTTGACACACGCATTTGAATCCCTCACATGTCCGCAATCACATGGAGATCCAGCTTGCTGCAACTGCTTCTTTTGCGCAAATCACACACCAATTCCATCCCATATCCATTTGTGGAGCTGGGCTGGTGGCACCACAGTATTCCCAAACATCAATCTGGTAAATCAACTGTAAGATCTGTATGCATCATACATCTGTATAAAACTATACAAGGAGTGCCGTTTAAACTATATACAGTATTAAACTTACTTATGTGCTGTAAGTCACTACAGGTTCACGAAGAAGCGCTACAGAGAGAAAGGCACCTCTTTCGATCTTGCCATCATCAATGTCTGAATCCCAGATTGTTAATGCTTATGACTCATGACATACAGTGTCCAAATTCAGCACTTTGTGAAAGTACAAGCATGTCAAAGTAATCGCCAATTGGCAGCGTTCACTTTTACTCCTTTGTTTGGCATCGCAGCTCACATCATTTGTTGCGCGTGTTTGTTTTTCCCCTTTTTTGCATGTGCTTGAGAGCCTTTTGCCTGGGTCAAGAAACTGTTACAGATGTCCGTAACATTCTGTATCTATACAACATCAAAAAAGTGTTAGAGCATGTTAAACAATTGAAACTTCCTTCTGATGGTCTTCACCTTCAGCGCTGGGCAGCCTCAACAACATCTTTGAAGGTGTAGAAGCCCTTGGCGGCAGCCACTGCATCCAGTGGATTCACCTTCGAGAACATGTTGTTGGTGACGGTGGAATCAACGACTCCGGCCATAGAGTTGTACACATCCATCACTGTTGTCTTCGGCACGGATGCCACCAAGCGGCCAATGGCTGCATTCACAGCTTCGTAGTCGGCCGCAGACGTCACGCCGGTGGCATCAATGCTGCCAATGGCCTTGTGGTGTGCCTCTGCTGCTGCCTTCAAGAGGTTTCCATCCATCTTGGCGCCCATCACATCATCTTGTCAATGGCTTTCAGCGTCTCTGGGGCAGTCTTGCCGGGCAGCGGCTTCAGGTAAATGTCCGACAGCCAATCGATGTCCTTGATGAAAGGATAGGATGCATCGGACAACGCCTTTGCAGCTACACCAATTTTGTCCCAGAAGGCACAACTGCAGGAGCACTGGCGGTGGTCACCTGGTTCTTTTCAACAACATCCTTGAATTCCAGGAATCCTTGGTAGGCCTTCTCGGCATCGGGTCCGTTCACCAAGGACTTCATGTACGCTGGCACCCCGGGGTCCGTGATGGCTTTCACTGAATCGTAAACGGCCATGACCTTTGCTTTGGGGACCGAAGCGACTACACGGCCAATGGCTGCATTCACAGCATCCCAGTCAGCGCGCGAAGTCACACCATTTGGCCCGCTGATGCTCCCAATGGCCTTGTGATGTGCTTCTGCTGCATCCTTCAGAAGCTTTGGATCTGCGGCCGCCCCCATTTCGATCATCTTGTCAATGGCTTTCAAAGCTTCCAAGGGCTGAAACTTGCCAGGGGCCTGCAGAAAAATGCCATTGTTCCAGTCCACTTCCTTGGCAAAAGAGTAGGAAGCATCCCCAAGCTTCTTTGCAGCATCGCCGATCTCATCAGCAAAAGCTGCAGGAGCCATCATCATGCTGGCTGCTGCTGCTGCCACTGGAGCAGCATGTCGAGGCCCAGGCACAAAATTCAAGTGCTTCTGGAGACCGCATGCGACAGCCACCGCAACTCCGACAGCAAGAGCTTTCCTTGCTCCACGGACCATGGCCACCAAAAGTTCAAAAGGTCTAAAGTGGGCCGGAGTTGCTCAAAAAAGAAGCCGCTAAAACTGGCTTGAGCCAATGACATTTGAATAGGTACGACATGATCTTGACACAATCAACTGCAGCATCTGTATACATCTGTATAACTGTATAACTATAGAGAGAGAGAGAGTGTCTGTTTACACTTATTAAACTTACAAATTGGCTGTCACCACAAGTTTATGGAGAAGGGCTAGAAAGGCACCTCTTGCGACCTTGCCGTCATTTCTGAATCCCAGTTTATTCCAGTTTATTCAATGTTGTTCATGCTTACGTCGGATTGCTATGGACAGTGTTCAAAAATTTGGCAGTCGAAGTGTGTCAAAGTAATCTACCGAGTTCACTTTTGCTCCGTTTGGCATTGCATCTGACAGCGTTTGTCGCGCATCTTGCTTTTCTTCCCATGGCTTGAGAGGCTTCTGGGTCAAGAAATGTCAAGAAACTGTTACAAATGTCCGTAACATTATGTATCTATACAACATTTAAAAAGTGTGCTAAAGCATGTTGAAGCAATGTCGCAACTTCATGCTGCTGATGGTCTTCACTTTCAGCGCTGGGAAGCCTCCACAACATCCTTGAAGGTGTAGAAACCCTTGGCGGCAGCCACTGCATCCAATGGGTTCACCTTCGAAAACAAGTTGTTGGGGACGCGGAATCAACCACGCCAGCCATGGAATTGTACACATCCATCACAGTTGTCTTCGGCACGGATGCCACCAAGCGGCCAATGGCTGCATTCACAGCTTCGTAGTCGGCCGCAGACGTCACACCAGTGGCGTCAATGCTGCCAATGGCCTTGTGGTGTGCCTCTGCTGCTGCCTTCAAGAGGTTTCCATCCATCTTCGCGCCCATCACGATCATCTTGTCAATGGCTTTCAGCGTCTCTGGGGCAGTCTTGCCGGGAAGCGGCTTCAAGTAAATGTCTGACAGCCAATCAATGTCCTTGATGAAAGGGTAGGATGCATCGGACAAGGCTTTTGCAGCTTCACCAATTTTGTCTCCAGAAGGCACAACTGCAGGAGCACTGGCCGTGGCCACCTGGTTCTTTTCAACAACATCCTTGAATTCCAGGAATCCTTGGTAGGCCTTCTCGGCATCGGGTCCGTTCACCAAGGACTTCATGTACGCTGGCACCCCGGGGTCCGTGATGGCTTTCACTGAATCGTAAACGGCCATGACCTTTGCTTTGGGGACCGAAGCGACTACACGGCCAATGGCTGCATTCACAGCATCCCAGTCAGCGCGCGAAGTCACACCATTTGGCCCGCTGATGCTCCCAATGGCCTTGTGATGTGCTTCTGCTGCATCCTTCAGAAGCTTTGGATCTGCGGCTGCCCCCATTTCGATCATCTTGTCAATGGCTTTCAAAGCTTCCAAGGGCTGAAACTTGCCAGGGGCCTGCAGGAAAATGCCATTGTTCCAGTCCACTTCCTTGGCAAAAGAGTAGGAAGCATCCCCAAGCTTCTTTGCAGCATCGCCGATCTCATCAGCAAAAGCCGCAGGAGCCATCATCATGCTGGCTGCTGCTGCGGCCACTGGAGCAGCATGCCGAGGCCCAGGCACAAAATTCAAGTGCTTCTGGAGACCGCATGCGACAGCCACTGCAACTCCGACAGCAAGAGCTTTCCTTGCTCCACGGACCATGGCCACCAAAAGTTCAAAAGGTCTAAAGTGGGCCGGAGTTGCTCAAAAAAGAAGCCGCTAAAACTGGCTTGAGCCAATGACATTTGAATAGGTACGACATGATCTTGACACAATCAACTGCAGCATCTGTATACATCTGTATAACTGTATAACTATAGAGAGAGAGAGAGTGTCTGTTTACACTTATTAAACTTACAAATTGGCTGTCACCACAAGTTCATGGAGAAGGGCTAGAAAGGCACCTCTTGCGACCTTGCCGTCATTTCTGAATCCCAGTTTATTCCAGTTTATTCAATGTTGTTCATGCTTACGTATGATTGCTATGTACAGTGTTCAAAAATTTGGCAGTCGAAGTGTGTCAAAGTAATCTACCGAGTTCACTTTTGCTCCGTTTGGCATTGCATCTGACAGCGTTTGTCGCGCATCTTGCTTTTCTTCCCATGGCTTGAGAGGCTTCTGGGTCAAGAAATGTCAAGAAACTGTTACAAATGTCCGTAACATTATGTATCTATACAACATTTAAAAAGTGTGCTAAAGCATGTTGAAGCAATGTCGCAACTTCATGCTGCTGATGGTCTTCACTTTCAGCGCTGGGAAGCCTCCACAACATCCTTGAAGGTGTAGAAACCCTTGGCGGCAGCCACTGCATCCAATGGGTTCACCTTCGAAAACAAGTTGTTGGGGACGCTGGAATCAACCACGCCAGCCATGGAATTGTACACATCCATCACAGTTGTCTTCGGCACGGATGCCACCAAGCGGCCAATGGCTGCATTCACAGCTTCGTAGTCGGCCGCAGACGTCACACCAGTGGCGTCAATGCTGCCAATGGCCTTGTGGTGTGCCTCTGCTGCTGCCTTCAAGAGGTTTCCATCCATCTTCGCGCCCATCACGATCATCTTGTCAATGGCTTTCAGCGTCTCTGGGGCGGTCTTGCCGGGCAGCGGCTTCAGGTAAATGTCCGACAGCCAATCAATGTCCTTGATGAAAGGATAGGATGCATCGGACAACGCTTTTGCAGCTTCACCAATTTTATCTCCAGAAGGCACAACTGCAGGAGCACTGGCCGTGGCCACCTGGTTCTTTTCAACAACATCCTTGAATTCCAGGAATCCTTGGTAGGCCTTCTCGGCATCGGGTCCGTTCACCAAGGACTTCATGTACGCTGGCACCCCGGGGTCCGTGATGGCTTTCACTGAATCGTAAACGGCCATGACCTTTGCTTTGGGGACCGAAGCGACTACACGGCCAATGGCTGCATTCACAGCATCCCAGTCTGCGCGCGAAGTCACACCATTTGGCCCGCTGATGCTCCCAATGGCCTTGTGATGTGCTTCTGCTGCATCCTTCAGAAGCTTTGGATCTGCGGCCGCCCCCATTTCGATCATCTTGTCAATGGCTTTCAAAGCTTCCAAGGGCTGAAACTTGCCAGGGGCCTGCAGGAAAATGCCATTGTTCCAGTCCACTTCCTTGGCAAAAGAGTAGGAAGCATCCCCAAGTTTCTTTGCAGCATCGCCGATCTCATCAGCAAAAGCCGCAGGAGCCATCATCATGCTGGCTGCTGCTGCGGCCACTGGAGCAGCATGCCGAGGCCCAGGCACAAAATTCAAGTGCTTCTGGAGACCGCATGCGACAGCCACTGCAACTCCGACAGCAAGAGCTTTCCTTGCTCCACGCACCATGGCCACCAAAAGTTCAAAAGGTCTAAAGTGGGCCGGAGTTGCTCAAAAACTAGCCTTTAAATCGGCTTGAGCCAAAAAAAATCAGGGTAAAAATGGGCAAAGTCAGTGGTTCCACTCCACCTGTGCCATCTAGGTCCCAACCAGTCCCTGACGTCGGGTTTCCCCACGGTTTGTGCACTGACCGACTGGGCCCCTCTGGCTTTGGCCGACTCGTGGGCTATGCGCTCACGCCTCCGGGCTTCCTGGAAGGATAGAGATCGTTGGAGAAGAATCTATGAAAAACATGAAAATCATCCATGAGGCAAAATCATCCAAAACTCATGCAAAAGTGCGAAAACCATTGGACAAATTTGGAAAATATGTTGCGCTGTCGCATCTTTTTGGTGTGTTTTTTCGTGTTTGATAGGCAATTCTGATACCATCTGCGCTGCAGAGTCCACCCGAAGGCCTCCACGCTCATGGCCAAGCAACGACGGAACGTCCATGTGCCATGTGGCTCAAACCTGGAGCGCTCAGTCAGCCGCCTCGCCGCCAGAAAACTGGACCGAAGCGGCAGCCTTCGAGGCACCATGGTGCACAGACGCGTCATGTCAAAGGGAAAAAGGATTAGAAAGGTGTGTTGGCTGCCTTTGATGTTACGGTATTCACGCTTCAGCTTTGTTTGGGTATATATATATATGTATATATATATATATATACATATATATATATATGTTTTTATATATATATATGTTTATAATGTGAATATAATGTGTATATTGTACTCCTCTTTGCATCACCAACATGTTGCTACCTGTGAGACATGGATCCCTTTCGAAGGGTGCAAGGAGATAGGCCTGTTCACTCACAAGACATGATCCAAACTATCTGCATAGAGAAAATAGTTTAGATGGGAATCTTGGTGTTTTCTTATCTTGTTGAGCATCATAGCTTGGAAGAGCTTGCTGCAGCTGTTTTTTTGAACTTAAGTTTCATGATATTATTACTTTATTTGCTACATTTCTCAGCGTGGCTTGATCAAGAGCCCAGAGGCCATAGAGCAGGTTCGCGTTATGTGGGCATGTGCGCCGTGCAAACAAATTTGGTCATGCTAGTGAACTGCACAAAATTCCAAGAATTTGCTGCAACTCCCATAACAAGTTGATTGCCAATGATCTGTGTACAGTATGAGATCGTTGTTGTCGCCTCTCTCACCCTCTTGTGGAACTTGGATTCTCAAACTAAGCAGAAATAACTAGAAAGTGTAAGGGTGGCAGTTGTCGGGACACACAAATCCTTTTCTCCATGTGGACAGCAACCTGTTCTCGGCCGAGCTTGGCTTATCTGTGTGAACTGCGTACAGTGAGCTGCGCGGACTGCGTACAGTTTCCGAGAATCCTCCTGTCGCTCTTCATGACTCGCAGGACATGTCCTTGCAAAGGATGCAGTCCGTCGGACCAAAGCCATTTCATGTGCTGCATCCATGCGCGCAGGATCTAAGATCAGGTCCAATTGTGGATGTCATGAATGTCTTGCTCCGGGAAGGCACCGCCTGGATGTTCAATTCAGGAAGGTCAGTAGGGACTTGGTCTCTGACTATTCTGACTCATCCCACCCATGGGGCCGGAGGGGCCGCAGGGGCCGCAGGGGCCGCAGCCCGGACCACAGCAGGCACCATAACAACCACTGCCACAGCCCTGACAAGGAGAGCAGTTGCCACAGCCTCCGCAGCCTCCACAGCCTCCACATCCACCACACCCACAACCGCAGCCGCCACAACCGCCACAGCTGCAGCCACAAGGACCGCAGCCACAGGGGCCACATGCGCATCCGCCACAGCCGCATCCGCAACATGGAGGGCATCCACATCCACAACCTCCACAACCTCCGCAACCTCCGCAACCTCCACATCCACAAGGTCCGCTGCCACAAGGTTTAGGCCTTGGAAGGGCTCAGGGTGAGGTATACTCAGATTCGCTGCTTCAAATGCCACCTTTGAACCTATGCTTTGACTTTGGTTCTTCTGCTGGTGGCAGTCTATTATGTTTTCATATCCAGTATGGTGCCTGGTTAAAACTCTTTCAACTTGTCATTAATATAAAGGTTTGGGTGATAGGTCAAACCAGTTTGCCAACCAGAAATGAGGCACCTACATCCAACATCATTGAACCAGAGACTGGAAATCACATGAAATTACAGTGCGAAATCTATCTGAGGAACAAACGAGCCAGCACCATGGTCACCTGCGCATTGCATCGCAGCTTGGGCTAGACTGCTGAAAGCATCAAGACGTGTGGATGTGAACTTCTCCCATTCCAGCAACATGTGGTGCTGAAAATTGGCACCTTGTTCCGAGTCCGCATCAGGGTGGCCTGTGGACGATGCATTGATCAATGATTTCGACAGACGTGTCAGCCACTACCAAGAGGTGTGAGCTTCAGTCCGTGAGCTTCACAAGAAAGACATTGAAAATCTCGGCCTTCAGATTTGCCTTTTCCCATCATCTTCATTGCCTGCGCCACCAGGTGCAGCATGGTGCAGCCAGTTTGATCACTCCCATTGGATATGACCACACATCAAGGATCGGACCATCATGGGATTGTTCATTGCCATCATCATTGGCCGCATCCTCACCGGGTAAACGAACCGCTCATTTGGATTCCTAAAGCATCACAGAGGCTGAAGCAAATACAAATGACACCACGGCCAAATAAAAAAATTAGAAATTGGAGCATCAAAATCAAACGACAATTTGATCCTTTAAAGGATCCTGTTCTCGTCATCTTTTGCGTCATGAAACTGAATTGGCGAAAGCTCCCTCTGTCTATTTGCACGCTAAGCGCACCAAGTAGGGAAGCAAATGAACCACCCAAGTGCCAGGCATGTTCATCATGCCCATCATCATCGCAGGGTTCACACCTTTGTGGAGGGTCCCAGTTGTTGTCGTTGACTTAAGAGGGCCCGCCAAACATGTCGGCATGAGTGGCATGGGTTGTATAAGTTATAAGTTATAAGACGATCCAAAGCACATATACATCATATACATGGGACCCAGTAGATCAAAGACTGCGATATATTCGAGATTGATATCTGCAAAAGATAGTACTTCACACAGGTCTTCAACGCCAAGAGATGCCAAGAGGCTGTTCGGTTTGGATTCCTGGCCTTTCTCTTCACTCATCCTGAGATTGCCAGGCCCCCAGGAGGAATGCGACTTGTAAAATCTTGTAAATGGCAAGATCATGTAAATCTACAATGGCCCGGTCAATTTCAATTCTGATATTTCCAAGAATGCATTCACTGAAGCTCCAAGTCCAGGTGTCTGTCCCATTGCAGTTTTCATGGACTTCTCCAGCAAAGACTGGGCAGCCTCGCGAATCCAAAACCAGTTGAACGGTACCGGTAGTCGCACCGGTTGCATCCGGTTGCACTGTAAACACTGTGCAGATCTGTGCAGATCTCTGCAGTTGGATCAGTTGGTTCAGTTGGATCATGCCTTCCGGTCCTCATTTTGCCCTTCTGCCTCCACCTCAGATTTTCAGAAGCCCACTGCTGCCAAGCATATTGCGCAACAAACCGCACATGCTGGAAATTGCATGGCTATCAGAGCTGGCAAAACTCAGAAAACACAAAACTGCCGACCAATGCCGAACCTCGTGTTTCCTCTTGCGATCTCGATCGCTCCTGTCCTTCTTCTCGTCGCGCCGATCCTCATTTTTGCGATCGTGTCGCAGCATGGAAGCCTCAGCGTTGAGTGCAAATCTCAGCCCCCAAAAGGATTGTGTGCTGAGCAAGCTTTGTGAAACAAAAAGAGCATCAGACAGTCTACTTGGCTCATCTTGGCTCATCTTGGCTCATCTTGGCTCATCTTGGCTCATCTTGGTTCCCTAAGTTTCACACTGGTCCAGCTGCATGAGCGTCACTGTCGTGTCGCTTTACATCCACCCACTTATTATCGATCATGTGCCTGGCATGTGCCTGCAGCTCCGAGGACAAACATGTCATGGATTCTGATGCAATCGTCCATCTCAAACACTTGAAAACCCGTCAAACTCTTGAAAAACATGCTCAAGTGTAACAACAGATGGCATAAATCATGAATGTCATGGAGTATCTAACAGATTCTAATGGATTCTAAGGTGGCTATGTGTAACATCATGTGAATCATGTGTATGTTTAGTGGACATCACGTACATATTATATAATTGAAGTTGGCAGCACTTTTAGAAGTCTCGGGCAAAAGGTGCACCTCCATGTAAGAGGTTAGAAATGTTCATGACTGTGCAGTACAAATTTCCAGTCTGCTACAGTGTTGCTGTATGGCTTGGGTTGTTTCTCAGCCACCAGCGGAGTCATTGCACTACGCTCATACCGTTGTAAATAGTGAACAGGCGACTGGCTCTTTCGCCAGTAGTCATTCGCCAGTCCTCTCGGTAGATCAACCGAAGGTTTCGGAACTGGTACAGTCCCGATTGGCTAAGGAACGTCAGCTCAGTGTCGCCATGCACAGGGTGTCGTTCTTGAAGAAAGAAGCGATGCACACCATCAGGCGCTGTCGTAGTTCCCAGCAACTCTTCGGCTTCGTAGGCACCAGGCGCGTCCAGCGATGGAGCATGTCTGTTGTAGAGGTCAATCACCTCAAGCAAAGTCGCAGCTCTGCGTCGACGAAGCATCAGCGATTGCAGATGCACCTCAAAGTTGTTCGACTCGATCGTCATGATATGAAGTCGGTTTCGCAGGCGAGCTTCTTGCATTTGATGTCGATCCAAATCATGAGGTACTTCATCCAAATCGTCTCCATCAATCGGTTGACCATCAAAGTGTCCTGATTCTTCTTCTTCTCCTTCACCACTCCAGTTGGGTCCAGAAGGACTGTCGTCACGAGATCTCGAAGCTGTCTCATCGAATGCTCGTTCCACTTCAGGTTGACTGTGGGATCTGGTCTCGTCAGCCTCGGCATCTGGTTCAGGCTGTACTGGTCTCGTATCTGTCACCCTTGGTCTGGAACTTGAGCGTTCATCAGGATGTGGACTAGCTCGTCGTCTCAGAGTCCTGTAGATGGTGTTGATGTCCTCCACTGTCTCATTGGCTTGGAGTTGCACCTCCATGATGTTGTGTTCAGCTTGCAACATGCGGTCCACCAGGCTCGCTGTAAGCAGCGGTTGAATCCTCTGGCGCTGATAATCATCCATACTCATCTGCATTCTTCGCAGACACTTCCAGAGATACCAAACAGCCAGGCACAAAAACATGCACACGGCGGATATAATGTATATCACCGCCTTCTGAAACTCGAATTTTTGCTCCTCATCGGAGTTGCGTCCATCACATGTGTCTCCTTCTGCTCGGCCGCGTCTGATCTGCAAAGTGCAAAGCGCGGCCATCATCCAGAAGCTTGATCTTGATGTCCAGGGTGTAGAGCTCGTCCATGATGTAGAGAAACCTTGAAGGTTCTTGATCTCATCCATCGTCATCAAATTTCCAATCCATTTCTTGTCACCAGTTTCCAAATCATCTTCGTTGAAGTCGGTAGTTGGAGAAAGTCTTCTCGCTTCCAAGGGATGTCCACTCTCGTTGCAGAACTCCACGCAACCAGTCGAGAGCAGGTGTAAAAGCTGCTTGCTCAGCATCGGCTTTGTCAGCGCATCTGCCACCATTGACTGAGTTGGTACAAGTATCACCCAACGTAGTCGTCCACAGAGTCTGGCTTCACGGTGAGCCAAAATGTAAACTCGTTGAGAGCGATCTTGTGGTAGAGCACTGCCACCAGTTGTCAGGGAGTAGAAGTCCTTGCAGTCCGTCATCGCATCGACGGGAAGAAAAGGAACTCCAGCTTCTTGAAGCGCAGCTAACTGCTGCAATGTCGGCTTCTCGGTCGGCACCAAAAGTTCGGCCAAACGTAGAGCAACCAGCGAAGCTGTTTCTAATCCAGAAATGGCAGCAAGTGTCTCAGAATGAGATGTTGAGTAGCTGATTCGTTTTGCTTTGGCACCGTGGGCAAACAAGATATGTGCTGCTCCTCCAAAATGTTCTTCACTCACTTCCAAACCGGTGATCGAATGCACCTGGGAGTTGAAGTTGAGGTTGTCCTGCATCAGGAGGATCATGATGCCTTCTTGAGAGTAGGCCTTGCCCTTGGACGCTGAACTAGCGTCATGCACTGCCACCAATCGCCATGGAGAGGTCGTTGGAAAGTGCTTGTAGACAATGCCAACACCACGGTATTGCGCCATCTTCGCTTTCTTCACGATGGCATTTGCCAAGTGCAAGTCTTGCACTGTCGCCTTTGTCACACGCGACTGCAAAACTCCAACGTCAGCCACCAAGTCCAATCTCGTCGCAGTAATCCAAAGAAGTCCACCAAGGATGCTGCGAAGTGTGGAGGTCTCGGCCGGTGTCAAGGGTCTGCTCTGGTCATCGCCAAGGTCCTTGAAATCCATGACCTTCATGTTGTCGATGAACTCCTGTTGGTCGATGGAGAAACTTGACCCAATCTTGTTGTACCGGCTTCCGCAGTGGTTAAATGGAGGTTGTTGCACGGAGATCTTTCCAAATCGGCCGCTGAGAAAAGCGTACTCCTTCTCCAGGAACTCGGAATTGCCACAAACAGCAATGTCATCGACGTGTGTCGTCATGACAGCTTGAAGTTGGCCTCCAGCTTTCCAGAACCATAGATTCTCATCCAGGAGGCTTTGCGTTCCTCCAGAGATCTCCAGGCTTTCATGGAGGCATAGTTGCCATGCCAGAGGGGCATCGTTCAGCCCGTAGGCTGGCTTGTTGCATTCCAAGCCCCAGAATCCTTGTTGGCCTTCTCCGATGTCAAAACTGGCATCCATAGAGGCAAGGTGTCGCCACACATTGGCCGGTGGAATGATCACAACTCTCCGCTTTGGAGATGAAATTCCTTTGCTCTGTAAGACTGCCTTCACCTTGGCAAAGCTGAAACCTTTGAGAAAGGCACCACTGACATCCCAGGACCTGATGTCAAAGTTGTGGGTCGCCGTCAAGGAGAGTACCAGTCTTTGGCTAAGTCTTGTCGCTGTTGTACTTCTTGTTGGGAGCTCCTGCTTCTGTGGATCAAGAAATCCACGGGCACACAAACGGCTTTTGGCCTTCAAGCTGGTAGAAGAAAGGCGCTTGTATTTGCGCACCCATGTGGCGTCGACCAGAACCACATCTTCGGGAAGCTCATCTAGCTTCACCTTCTGGAAAACTTTCTCATCCACAAACTGCTTGAGCTCAGCCTTGTCACTCTCCTCAAAATCCGGCCAGTTCTCAAGAACTCGGTCTTCGCCGAGAACATCTGTGTCTTCATCAACGCGGTAGATCTCGCCAGTCAAGAGGTAGATGTAGAGGTGTGCTTCCGTTCTGCAGTGAAGGTGAAGAAGAAGTCTTGAGGGTGTAGAAGTTGTAGAGGTTCGTAATTTCCTTCTCATCCATCTCGGCAGTTCTTCAAACCAGATTTCATGAGGTTGAGGTAGAAGGATCTTCTTTGGTCTTTGGCACATCCACCACAGTGAGCTCAGGTGGAGCTTGGCCTTCTTTCTTTCCGGCGCTTGAATCACAATCTCCACAGGGCCTTCGCGTTTCTTGTGGATCTCTTCAATGGAGATGTCGGAAGGCTGACCGCTTGCCGAGGTAGAAGAGGACATAGTTTCATCAGCAGTCTGCTGATCCCTGGGAGCTTGTGGATCTTGTGCATGAGGTTGTCGACAGATGCGTGCAGATATCCATGAGTCTTCAGTCTGAATCCGCACATAGCCAAACAAGTAGAGATGGCAGAGCTTGTCGATGTCGGTGTTGAAGAGCTCCTTGATGTGAATGATGGAGTCCGTGTTGTGCTCCGTCACAGCGATGCCGGTACGGCCTTCTGTCCAAGTGATGAGGGTGCCCTTGGAGTACTTCGGCACCAAAATGGTTTTCATGCCCTTTCCATATCGGATCCCATGAAAGGTGACTCGATCATGATGGAAGGCAAGGAAGATCGCTGCGTCACTCAGCATCTTTTTCAGCCATCTCACTGTGAACCTTGGGGAACTTCACCATTCGGTTCTCACCGTTTTCGCACTTCAGGATCTCTCCCATTGTGAAAGGTCGATATGGTGAGCTCTGTTCCACCACCAGCTTCATTCGTCGTAGAGCTTGTTCAGCATCAGAGGCAGTGGTCGTGAAGACCTGGTTCACAAACTGCAGGTAGCTCACTCGAAGAGGTCTCAGGTGTCGAAGTCCAATCAGATAGGGTCGCTGTTGGAATTCCACAATGGCGGTGCCAGCAGACTCGTTGATCTTCAGCAATGTTGCTGGGCCACGCCATCCAAAACCACCTCCGTCATCACGGAAGATTTCAACTTTGGTTGTTCCAGGAGTCATGTCGGCCACAGGAAGTTGTTGAGGTCGTGAGCGATTCGCCTTGGCTATTCTGGCCTCAAGGATCGCAGCCTGACTTGCTTGAAGAGCAACTTGTCTCAATCTCAAGGATCTTTCAAAAGCAGACTCATCAGGAGAGACATCATCGCCAGGAGGAGGCTGTTCAGGATCAAGATATCCACGAGGAAGAACTCCAAACAGCATGGTGGTAGGTGCATATCCTCCTACCTGGTGTGTTGTGTTCGAAGCCATGCTGGCCTCACTGGCAAGTTCTTCTCCCTCAATCTCCAGGCCCCAACGTCCAGCTTCGGCCTGAAGTTTGGCCATAGTCAACTTGATGAGGTCGATGTGCTTCTCCACCAAACCAGTTGATGTGTGCTTTTGTCCTTGAACTCCAGAAGTTGTGCCGCCAGGCTGGCGAGCAATGCCAAGTCGCTGAAGTTCAACACCAGCGGCCACAGTCATCAGAGATGTCTCCTGATCAGACACCAAAGTCCTCATCGGACCAAAGTAGCGGATCCAGCTGTTCATCAGGGCATTGAGGATGTGTTTCAACTCTCGCCCTTGGCAAAGTGTTGCAATCTTGTAGCGGGTGGCCTCGTCGATCGTCAGAAGATAGAGCTTGCCACCGTAGTTGAACAAATCGATCTGGACCACCTCATTGAATGCCATGGATAGATCAGCTCCTCGATATTGAGGACGTCGTCCAGAGCGAGCAAAGCGTCGGCAGATTCGGCAGCTAGCCACTGCATCACCAGTAAGACGCCAAACAGCAGGAGGCATTCCACAACGTTGGAGGATCGCCTTTATGTCTTGGCTTCCTGCATGCCACAGTCGCTCATGTAGACCCAAGATGAGCCTCTTTGCAGTGATGTCGTCCTTGCCAGCAAGCTTGGGCAGCCGTGTGAAGACTCGACGAAAGTCGAAGATGGGTTTGAGGCTGCCAGGATGTTCTGCAGGGCCATCAGGATTTTCCTCGTCCATTTCTCGAGGCACAAGTTGTTCATGCTCTTGGCCAATCACGGCCACTTCAGCTTTCTCATCATCATCGCTGTCGATCTTGTCCTTGATGGCGAGCTTGGATGGTGAGGACGACGATGAGGCTTCACTGGCTTTTGCAGGATCTTTCCCAAACAGAGCTACAAGCCAATCATCCTCCAAGTTCAGGGGCTCATGCCATTGGCTCAGAGAAAGTTCACGTAGATCTTCAACAGCCTGTAGATTCCAGCTCTCGATGTTGCCTCGCATCAGAAGTCTCAGAGGCGCAGCTTCCACAGTGAGCTGGGGCTCCGGTGTAGGGGTGCTCCAAGGCTGCAGACAAGCCATATAGCTCCTTGCACATCCAGGTACTCCTTGAAGACGTTGCGAAGCTGAGGGATCTTCAAGCCAGTGGACATAGTTTTGGTCCTTGGCCTTCCTCTTCTCCAGAACGTCGAACTTGTCCACCGCTTCAGAGAGGAGCTTGATGAGGCACATCTTCAAAATGGCTGTCTGCTCGCTGTTGAAGCTGAGTGAAGGATGGGCTGCAAGTCGTCCTCGCATGACCTTCTCATTCTTGAGCGCTTCCTTGCGGAGGCTGTCAAAGATGTCGTCTTTCTGCTGTTGTTCTCGTTCAAGTCTTTTGCGCTCTCTTGGATCTTCACCTTCTGGCCATTTTCCATAGCGACATTCACCAGGAAGAAAGTTGTGCTCCATGTCAGCTGTTGCAGCACGACCCATGGCACAGCGTTCGCACTTGTAGTAGTCCTGGAGGGTGTTGCGATGGTCTAAGAACCTTTTCACGTCCTTCACCAGAGCCTTGCACATGCTCTCGGGGTAGACGGCCGCCATGGTCGTGCGGTTCTTTCCACCAACAGCTCCTTGTAGCCAGCCATGTTTTCGGCCATGATGTCCTCCGCAACGTGCAATGGAGTGCTTGAGGAGGAAGTCGCTTTGCAATCCAGTTGGCTTCAAGATTGGATTGCCTTCTTCATCACATGCTTTGAATCTGCACTGGTCTGTGCGATGTCGTTCGCCAGGAAGGTCTTGAAGATGCTCCCACAATGCTGAGGACCAAGGTTGTTCAAGGATATTGCCCTTCTTCCTTCTTGATCTCTCTTTGAACTTCTTCTTGATGAACTGGATTGTGGGCATCTCTTCATTTCTCTCCTTCTTGGTTGTCTCCAGATCGCGACGTGTTGATGAGATGGACCACGGTCGGCATGTTGGAGTCGCCATGAGAACTTCAGGTCCACCGTTGATGTCATGCTCAATCTCCTGGATGATTCGTTGGTGCTCAGGGTGACTCAAGTCCCAGCCATAGCGGTAGTCGATGGGGAAGAGTACACAAAGTCCAGAAAGTAGGGCGATCAAAGACAATCTCCCTGAGCCACTGCACCATTCCCAGAAGTGAAAGATTGAGCCACGTCGCTTCCGCATCCAGGATCTGGCATTTCTTGGAGTCACAGGGGTCTTCTTGCTCTTTGAGTAGAATTCTTCAGGCACTGCTTTGTACATCTTCTGCAGGTACCTCAACTTTCCATCAGGAAGGTGTCCAGGAAAGATGTCACCCTCATAGCTGTGCTCCGTCTCGTCATAATCCAAGTTGTAGTCATTTCCCAAAAGCACCTGAATCGGAGGTTCATCTTCAGCAACCATCTTTTGGCCTTCACAAAGTCCATCACTGGTTCCAGCCACAAGTCCAGAGCTGGCTCCAGTGCAAAGTCTATTCGCCAGGTTGCTGTCAGCTGTGAACTGCAGCTTCTCCTTGTTGGAGGATTGGTCATCTCGAAGTCGAGGGTTGGTATCGTTGTGCTTGATGTCGTGTTGGTCATCACTGCCAGGGGGTTGATGTAGAGGAAGTTCAGCTATTTCAGATGTTCCAGATATTCCAGACTGCTCCAGTGTTGCAGATTGGCCGGGTTGTTGAGGTCCTTGCATCATAGTCTTGATGCGCAGTTTCTCAGTCTCGGTGAGCTCCATGTCCTTCTGGTCGTAGTTGATCGGCAGGATATAGTGTCCACTCTCCGTCAGCAGAAGTCGGAGTACCACCAAGTGAGCTCCAGGGTGATCAACGCGTTCACCATTGGTTGAGCAAACCATGATGCCGTCGCCATTGTCAAACCACTGGGTCAGAACTGCAGACCTCATCTGTCGAAGTGAAGTGTTGGGAAGCAAAGCTGGGCATGTTGAGCCTTGGCCACCTATCAGGTCAGCAGTGTAGCTTCCAGGCACTTCTCCATCTTGTCCATCGGGCATTGCAAAGGGAAGACTGACTCGCGCAAGTGTGCTGTCACTTTGGCCAGAAATGCCAGTGACAGTTGTTGTACTGGGACCCCAAGAGATCTCATTGTGGCGGTTCTTTGGCACCATTCCAGCATCAAGCAACTCCTTCAGAGTGTCGGTGCCAATCAAGCCGCTTGCCGCTCCAGGGTCCACAAGAAGTCCACAAATGCGCTCACCTCGAACCATGTGGAAGTTGTCGATGTTGTCAGTCTCACATTCAGGAAAGTTCAGCTTCTTCTGGGTCTGTTCTCCTTGATCTTCACCAGATGGGTGTTCCTCAAACTTCACCTTCTTCTTGAACAGGATCTCCTCTTTCTCGGGTGAGTCCATCTTGATGATCGAAGTTGTAGAAGGAAAAGATGAGGTTCCACCATTGAGTTGAGGGGGCTCCGACAGGCGGTTCATGAGGTAGGAGCCACCGTAGTAGTCACCAAAGCCATGAGGAAGATCATCAGACCAGAAGCTTCTTTTGCCATATCCCTTGTAGGGTTTTCCTTTTCCTTTGCCATAGCCCTTGTACTTGCCCTTGCCAAAGCCTTTTCTGAAAGGTCTTCCATAGTTCTTGCCAAAACCTTTCGACTTTCCAAATCCTTTGGACTTGCCATGTCCCTTGGATTGCTGTTGGCTGTTCAGTGGGCAGCTGTGTGTGTTGTGCCACTTTGAGCCGCATGTAGAGCAGCCCAAACCCATGGAGCCAGTGCGCGACTTGCCCTTGCCCTTGTAGTAGCTCTCATCCATGTTGCTCGAAGGGGCTGCAGAGGGTTCTTCTTCTCCATCAGCTGGCTCCTCATCGTATCCAGCTTCATACCAAGGTTCTTGCCAGTCACCTTGATCGACATTGTTGTGGTCATCTTCATAGTAGGCCTCTGCATCATCATGCCAACCTTCGTACCAAGCGTAGAGCTCGTCGTGTTCAGGGCCATAGGGCCAATCACCATTCCAGTCATCCTTCCATGAGCCAGTGACTGAACTCCAAGAGTCGGTGTCGTCGTAGTAGATGGTCTTCTCAGCTGTGTCCTCGTAGAGGGTTGTCTGCTGGTCTGGATGTCGGTGGGCCATTCTGAGAAGCAAAGTGCGAAGCTCCTCAAACCTTCTCATGTCACCATGAACTTGAAGGAGAAGATCATCGATTGACTTCTGGCCCAACTGTGAAGACTTCAGGTAGAGGTAAGTCTTTGCCACCTGATTCACTTCCAGTCCAGCATGCGTCACAGCTTCTTCCAGGTTGAGCTCCCACTGAACGCTCCACTCAGGGATAGGTAATCTCCCGCGTCTGAACTCGAAGAACACCTCCAGCGCTTTTGTAGCTTGAAGTTGTTCAGCTTCTCCGAAGGCACTGCGCAACGCATGGAGTAGAGCTTGAACACCACTAGGGATTGCGGCCTGGATCACAGCTCCTGACATAGGATCCAAGACCTCATCGACGCTGAGTCGCACTAATGCGCTGTCGCCGATGTCCACGTGGCCAGTGGGATCTGGAAGGCGAAGATTCATCGCTATCTGTTGGGCTCGTCCTCGAAGACGTCCTGCAAGTAGAGGACCAACAGCTTCGTCTGGTCCGTCATACAGACGGTACCACATCTTCACCCTTTCCAGGAAGGACTTGAGCGGGTACTTCGGGTCTCCTGGCTGCCATCCCGGTGGAACATCCTTCCGGTATTCATCCAAGGGTATCCCTGAGGTGGATGAAGTTGCAGCCATTGGTCTGGCCGTAGGTCACGGCCAAGAGGATCGTCTCCAGGTAGAGCTTGTGGCCTGCACAGGGCCTAGAGCACCAAGTCCAGTCCACGAAGAACCAAGGCCTGCTCAGGGCCAGCGCAGCAGCTCGATGTCCAAGGAATCCAAGGCCTGCTCAGGGCCAGCGCAGCTCGAAGTCAAAGAGGTCCAAGGCCTGCTCAAGGCCAGCAAAACAAGCAGCACAGAGAACGTAGGGCCTGCTCAGGGCCTGCAGTGGTAGTTCCTGTGGGCTTGCACAGAACCCAGGATCGAGGCAGCAGCGGATGTCCTTGGTCAGGAGGTTCAGGTTGTAGGGCGCCAGCAAAGCGCGAAAGATCGTAGTGCAGCGTAGGTCGATTGACCAACCAGGCAGAGTCAGAGAAACACCAGGCTATTGCGTCAAAAGGGAAATTGGGACAGTTTGGAACCTATGGGGCTCCGCTACCAAATTGAAGTTGGCAGCACTTTTAGAAGTCTCGGGCAAAAGGTGCACCTCCATGTAAGAGGTTAGAAATGTTCATGACTGTGCAGTACAAATTTCCAGTATATATATATATATTATATAATTATATAATCATAAATAGTCATATATATATATGATTATATATGTATAGATAGAGTTGTTTAGATATATATATATATATAGATACATATAGATACACACTATCTGATATGGGAGCAAGCCCCACCTCGATGGCCCGATCCACCGACTCCACCGCGGCGAAGCGAATAAAGGCGAAGCCCCGAGAACTGCCATCAGGCCTCCGAGATGCTTGGTGTAAATATCTTTTTGTGAATGGAAAGAAACTCTGAAATTGGATAGAATATTGGTGAATCTTTAAAAAACATTAAGAAACTGGGTTTGGAATTTGGAATGGAATTGGATCATGTACCGGAATTTCGGAATCATGAAGAAACTGAGATGGGAGGCATTGAAAACATTTTGAAAACCATGGAAAGCCCATTGCTGTCGTCATAGAATTCTTGTAAAATCGGCTGATGGAACTCCATCCAAGCCCCCGCACTGTCGTTTGATCTCCACATTCTGCGGGCATTTCATGGAAGTTCGTCAAAATTTGCTGTGCTGGATACTGATGGCACCCATCCCCTTGACTTGCGCCTGCACCTCACCAAATCGCGCGAAGTGAGCATGAATCCTGTCCTGCCGAGCGGAGTCATGCTTCATGTCATCTTGACTATCTCAATGAGTACAAAGAGAAGAGCATGAAACTACTCAATGCAGTTGCATTTCACATATTTCGCTACTCAAACACTCCGTTTCCACAAGAATCACCAGAATTAGCGGTTTGTTCATTGCATTGAGCTGCAGCGGTCTCTTTCTCAGTGTCTTTGCACTCCCGTTGTCGCTTTGGAGCAAACCCATCAGACTCGCCGTCTTGGTTCAGCCTACAGCGGTCGTCAGGAAGCTCCCCAGATGTCTGATTGATATATTGACTATATTCACTCGTTGGTAACCGGTTGGTAAGGTAACTTGCCAATAATCCCAGTACAGATCATTTTTGCAGATCTTCATATTATATCCAATGTATCAGTGCAATCATGCTGCTAAATAAAGGTTTGATTCCATGAACACATGTAGCATGTCGGCTAGTGCCTGTCAAGGGCCTGCTGCCAGTTGGTTTCAATGTCAACACCTTAGCAGCTTAGCGCATCCAAAAAATGCTGGGATGATCACATCTTGGTCCTGCAAATCCCATCCCATCAAACTTAAGACCAGCCAACCACTAAATGGCATGCGTTGTTCCTCCAGTGGCCAGACCATCTCTAACATGCCCTTTTGTCCACCGAGTGTCGCTTTCGATGCATCTTGCTAGCTTCATGCGCTTGTCGATCCGCAGCTCGATTCGTGGACACCCCGCACAGCTCACAACGCCCAGGCCCAGGGCTCCCCGTTGTCGCTTCCTTACCCTCCATCCATGGCTGCCATGGCTGGGTTCGTGTGGAAAGCCCAAACCTCAGAACCGTGGAAAGTCTCATCAACCTCTTGGATGAGAGGTCTATGATTTCTTCAAAGACACGCCGCAAAACGTGGAAGGAATGCCTCGAGTGATTCTTATCATATGATGTCAGTAATATGGTTTTGCACTTCCAAAATCTTCCAAATACTCTATGGTTCTATAATGTTCTATAATGTGTCTATAATGTTCTATAATGTTCTATAATGTTCTATTAGTCTATAATGTTCTATGTGGCTGTGAATTTTCGACAGCTAAAGTTTAACTAAAGCCACATGGGATGGTTATGAAGTTATGCACAAGGCAAGTGACAGGAAGAGCAGGGCGTCGCCCGCCTGGAGATGGAGCGATTGCCACGGCTAAGGCAGTCTTCTTAGCACTGAAACACAAATCAAACACACCTGGCGTTGCACCTGCAATCGCCCACTGATAAAGTAACGGAGAATCTGAAGTCTCTATGCTCTAAACAAAAAATATAGAAAAACATGTGGAAAAAAAAATAGGAAAATAAAATAGAGAAAAGTCATGAAAAGTCTAAAAGTCCCTACAAAGTCTACAAAGTCAACACCCAAACAAGGTTTCCCATGGTTTCCCAAGGTTTCCCTGCGCTCCTTGACGCTTCGATCTCGGTCCACTTGTCGCGGCCGATGCAGCGCCGGGAACTCCGTGCGCTGCCAGGGCACCGGGGGCGCCAGCAGCCGCCACGTGGATGGCGCTGCCCACTGGGGCAAGGCCTCCGGAGGCTTCCGGAGGCTCCGGGCGTTCGAAAATGCTGTGGCTTTTGGAAACAAATGATGTTCGAAATGTTGATTTATGTTGATTTTGCCATTTGGTTTGGCCTCTGATTTGGAGATATGACATGATAATATGATATAATATGTACAGTGAAGGCCTTTAGTCACATCAACTTTTTGGAACCAACATAATTCCTATGGGGAAAAGTCGATGCGACCCCGTCACATCATGGTCACATCAACCATGCCAAATAGCTTGGGAGAAGGCTGTATTTCACTGGTTCTAAAACCTGACATTTTAGATAATGATTGAGCGTTTACCAATGGAAACTGGTGTTTAACCGCACAACATGTCGATCAACTATTGAGGATATACCTGATATACCATATTACTCGAAATCATAGTTGGCAATCGATGGGAAATCAGCAGTTGAACAAGCCTCCAGGCACCACCAGCTGTAGGGACTCACGCTCTTGTTGCTAATGATGACAATACCATCCTGACAAGGACCATTATCTCGGGTTGCACTTAACAAAAGGAGATCTAGCAGCTTGGAAGCCCAGAATTCTGACTCGTCTGACTTGGGTCACTGGGGGTCTACCTTTGGTCGTCATTGGCACATCTGTTATTCACATCTTGACGTTGTTCATTGGTCTCTATTGTTATTCACAAGATATGAAACCCACGGCAGAGCCTTGCTGAGGTGCTTCTCCGCCGCCCGGAGGAACTTGGTCAGCATCAATCCTCGGCACGCCGGACCCTGGAGACAATGGTCAAATGGTCAAAACAATGGCCAGACGCCAAGTCAAAAAACTTTGAGAAACGCAGCTTGGGGAAATCTTGGTCAACTGGGAAAATGCTCCACTGTCATCCATGGAACCCAAAGTCCTGTGATTTTGTTCATCTTCCTATCTCTCCTATGACACTGATGGGCAGAAGAAATTCGGCAGCAAAGAGTTCCGTTCAACATGGATTCAGAGTGCCACACAACCATGTCCAACATAATCCATCTAGTCTGCATGTGCTAAAACACACAAATCTGCCCAGGAGCCATTTAATTTCCACAACATTCACCACTGTCCCACCTCTCTTCTTCCAACCCATACAGTTCTGCCCCAGTGCCAAGAAGCTGTTGGGAATGACCTCCTTGCCTGTTCCAATGTCAAGTGAACACATCAAGCGGCTGTCCACAGGTCATGCTGATCATCTGCACCAAATCCATCTGCATCCCAGGCACTGTTGGGCACTTGTGGAAAGTTGAAGACCTCACCAAGGGCGTTTGCTTGTTCCATCCAAGCAGGGACTAACTGAGAGGCAACAATCAGCTTCATGTGTCAAGTCCAAGGCACAATTCGCTCGAAGCAGCCATCCACCGGAGGGCCCAGTTGAGTGGCATCCACACAGAAGAACACTTTGGTTCCCAGCTCCTCCACGTGGAGTTGAGGCGGTTGATCCCTTCTTTGCTGAACATTCTCATCAACTGCCATTAGATCACCAAAAGGTCCTGACTGGAACAGCATCTTCATACATTTTATACTCCAAAAAAACCACAGATGCATGCATTCTGCCCTGGACGGAGCCGAAGCCATACCCACTGCCCACTCTCCTCCAATTCCATCACTGTCTTTGCAGATGATGGATATTTTCCTTGGCTCCAACTCTGACTCCTTCCGGACGTATGGATATTCAGCTTGGCTTCGATGCGATTGACATGGGACTAACTGTTTCATTTCAAATGATGGGCCATGCAGTCATGCGACAGAACACACACCTCACACTGCAATTGCATATGAACAGCTGTAAAAGTTTTAAGAACAAATACATCCTCTGTCTGTAGATCTAGTAATTCTCCAATCCAAACATCCCACAAACAAGCACGTCAACATACGATCATCCAGAATCATTCCACATCCACATCCACACCTTATTTCTTCCACATCTCCACATTTTCCAAGGCTCCCAGCAGCTCCTTCCGTCCATCGTACACCGTGGCCACCAGCTCTGCCCGTGCCACAGATGCAGCATGCTGCGACGCCAGGGCGCGGGAGAAGCTAAGGTCGCCATCGCCCACCTAGGGGAAATATGGGGAAATAGGTGTATAGTATCCGCCGACCCCGGCCGACGCAAGGGGGAGCGCGTAAGGGAAGAAGATGGAAATTAGGTGGTGTTTTGCTGTTTCGGAAGCGTTTCGAAACAGTAGGCCCAGCCATAATATTGTTTAGGCGATTCTGGGGGATTCGGCCGAAACAGCTGGCCCAGCTACCGGAGATTCTGGGGGATTCGGCTGAAACAGTTGGCCCAGCTAGGATTCTCGAAGTAGGATCTAAACTAGGATCTAGATCTAGATCTAGGATTCTCTAGGATTTCAGAAGAGACGTTAGGCAGGTTTCTGTAATATTGTTTAGGCGATTCTAGGGATTCGGCCGAAACAGCTGGCCTAGCTACCGGAGATTCTGAGGGATTCGGCTGAAACGGCTGGCCCAGCTAGGATTCTCGAACTAGGATCTAAACTAGGATCTGGATCTAGATCTAGGATCTGGATCTAGATCTAGGATTCTCTAGGATTTCAGAAGGGACGTTAGGTAGTTTTCTGCCGCGATTTTTCGTTATTTTCGGCACGAAATTAGGTGGTGTTTTGCTGTTTCGGAACCGCTTCGAAACAGCAGGCCTAGCTGTAATATTGTTTAGGAGATTCTGGGGGATTCGGCCGAAGCAGCTGGCCTAGCAAGGATTCCCGAAGCCGCGATTTTTCGTTATTTTCGGCACGAAATTAGGTGGTGTTTTGCTGTTTCGGAACCGCTTCGAAACAGCAGGCCTAGCTGTAATATGTTTAGGAGATTCTGGGGGATTCGGCCGAAGCAGCTGGCCTAGCAAGGATTCCCGAACTAGGATCTAGATCTAGGATAGATCTAGAGATCTAGATCTAGGATTCTCTAGGATTTCAGAAGGGACGTTAGGCACTTTTTTGGCGTGGTTTTGGAACTAGTTCGTCCTTCAGAGCCATGGTGTTTTCCTGCCGGGAGCTGCTTTTATGCTTTTTTCGAAGTTGTTTTCGGAAAAATGTTGTTTTTCTAGGATTTCAGAAGGGACGTTAGGCACTTTTTTGGCGTGGTTTTGGAACTAGTTCGTCCTTCAGAGCCATGGTGTGCCGGGAGCTGCTTTTATGTTTTTTTCGAAGTTGTTTTCCTGCGAGCAGGCGCAGGCAACAGAAATTCTCGAAAAATGTTGTTTTTCTAGGATTTCAGACGGGACGTTAGGCACTTTTTTGGCGTGGTTTTGGAACTAGTTCGTCCTTCAGAGCCATGGTGTTTTCCTGCCGGGAGCTGCTTTTTTCGAAGTTGTTTTCCTGCGAGCGGCCGCAGGCAACAGAAATTCTCGAAAAAGGTTGTTTTATGTTCTTTTATGTTGTTTTTCTAAGATTTCAGAAGGGACGTTAGGCACTTTTTTGGCGTGGTTTTGGAACTAGTTCGTCCTTCAGAGCCATGGTGTTTTCCTGCCGGGAGCTGCTTTTATGTTTTTTTCGAAATTGTTTTCCTGCGAGCGGGCGCAGGCAACAGAAATTCTCGAAAAAGGTTGTTTTTCTAGGATTTCAGACGGGACGTTAGGCACTTTTTTGGCGTGGTTTTGGAACTAGTTCGTCCTTCAGAGCCATGGTGTTTTCCTGCCGGGAGCTGCTTTTTTCGAAGTTGTTTTCCTGCGAGCGGCCGCGGGCAACAGAAATTCTCGAAAAAGGTTGTTTTTCTAGGATTTCAGACGGGACGTTAGGTACTTTTTTTTGCGTGGTTTTGGAACTAGTTCGTCCTTCAGAGCCATGGTGTTTTCCTGCCGGGAGCTGCTTTTTTCGCAGTTGTTTTCCTGCGAGCGGCCGCAGGCAACAGAAATTCTCGAAAAAGGTTGTTTTTCTAGGATTTCAGACGGGACGTTAGGTTGTTTTTCTAGGATGTCAGACGGGACGTTAGGTACTTTTTTGGCGTGGTTTTGGAACTAGTTCGTCCTTCAGAGCCATGGTGTTTTCCTGCCGGGAGCTGCTTTTATGTTTTTTTCGAAGTTGTTTTCCTGCGAGCGGGCGCAGGCAACAGAAATTCTCGAAAAAGGTTGTTTTTCTAGGATTTCAGACGGGACGTTAGGCACTTTTTTGGCGTGGTTTTGGAACTAGTTCGTCCTTCTGAGCCATGGTGTTTTCCTGCCGGGAGCTGCTTTTTTCGAAGTTGTTTTCCTGCGAAAAAGGTTGTTCGTCCTTCAGAGCCATGGTGTTTTCCTGCCGGGAGCTGCTTTTATGCTTTTTTCGAAGTTGTTTTCGGAAGAAGGTTGTTTTTCTAGGATTTCAGAAGGGACGTTAGGCACTTTTTTGGCGTGGTTTTGGAACTAGTTCGTCCTTCAGAGCCATGGTGTTTTCCTGCCGGGAGCTGCTTTTTTCGAAGTTGTTTTCCTGCGAGCGGCCGCAGGCAACAGAAATTCTCGAAAAAGGTTGTTTTATGTTGTTTTATGTTGTTTTTCTATGTTGTTTTATGTTGTTTTTCTAGGATTTCAGAAGAGACGTTAGGCACTTTTTTGGCGTGGTTTTGGAACTAGTTCGTCCTTCAGAGCCATGGTGTTTTCCTGCCGGGAGCTGCTTTTATTTTTTTTCGAAGTTGTTTTCCTGCGAGCGGGCGCAGGCAACAGAAATTCTCGAAAAAGGTTGTTTTTCTAGGATTTCAGACGGGACGTTAGGCACTTTTTTGGCGTGGTTTTGGAACTAGTTCGTCCTTCAGAGCCATGGTGTTTTCCTGCCGGGAGCTGCTTTTTTCGAAGTTGTTTTCCTGCGAGCGGCCGCGGGCAACAGAAATTCTCGAAAAAGGTTGTTTTTCTAGGATTTCAGACGGGACGTTAGGTACTTTTTTTTGCGTGGTTTTGGAACTAGTTCGTCCTTCAGAGCCATGGTGTTTTCCTGCCGGGAGCTGCTTTTTTCGCAGTTGTTTTCCTGCGAGCGGCCGCAGGCAACAGAAATTCTCGAAAAAGGTCGTTTTTCTAGGATTTCAGACGGGACGTTAGGCACTTTTTTGGCGTGGTTTTGGAACTAGCTCGTCCTTCAGAGCCATGGTGTTTTCCTGCCGGGAGCTGCTTTTTTCGAAGTTGTTTTCCTGCGAAAAAGGTTGTTTTTCTAGGATTTCAGACGGGACGTTAGGCACTTTTTTGGCGTGGTTGTGGAACTAGTTCGTCCTTCAGAGCCATTGTGTTTTCCTGCCGGGAGCTGCTTTTTTCGAAGTTGTTTTCCTGCGAGCGGCCGCAGGCAACAGAAATTCTCGAAAAATGTTGTTTTTCTAGGATTTCAGAAGGGACGTTAGGCACTTTTTTGGCGTGGTTTTGGAACTAGTTCGTCCTTCAGAGCCATGGTGTTTTCCTGCCGGGAGCTGCTTTTTTCGAAGTTGTTTTCCTGCGAGCGGCCGCAGGCAACAGAAATTCTCGAAAAAAGTTGTTTTTCTGGGATTTCAGACGGGACCGGCCGACGCAAAGGGGAGCTGCCCGCAGGCAGCAGCAGGCAGCAGGCAGCAGCAGGCAGCAGCAGACACAAGCAGACGCAGCAGCAGTAAGCGCAATGGTAGCAGTGCAGCAGCTAGCAGCACGAAAAATTGTGTTTTTCTAGGATGGCACTAATGGGTGTCAAGAACGTGGGCAAGAGCACGCAAAAGGTGCACATAGCCAGTAGCTAGCAGCCAGCGCCAGTAGCAGCCAGCAGCCAGTAGCCAGCAGCCTACCAAAAATCTAATCTAGATTTTTCTAGGATTTCAGACGACACGTTAGGCACTTTTTTGGCGTGGTTCTGGCACTCGCTCGTCCTTCAGAGCCCTGGTGTTTTCCCCCGGGGAGGTGATTTTTTCGAAGTTGTTTTCCTGCGAGCGGCCGCAGGCAACAGAAATTCTCGAAAAAGGTTGTTTTTCTAGGATTTCAGACGGGACGTTAGGCACTTTTTTGGCGTGGTTTTAGAACTAGTTCGTCCTTCAGAGCCATGGTGTTTTCCTGCCGGGAGCTGCTTTTATGCTTTTTTCGAAGTTGTTTTCGGAAAAAGGTTGTTTGTCTAGGATTTCAGAAGGGACGTTAGGCACTTTTTTGGCGTGGTTTTGGAACTAGTTCGTCCTTCAGAGCCATGGTGTTTTCCTGCCGGGAGCTGCTTTTATGTTTTTTTCGAAGTTGTTTTCCTGCGAGCGGGCGCAGGCAACAGAAATTCTCGAAAAATGTTGTTTTTCTAGGATTTCAGACGGGACGTTAGGCACTTTTTTGGCGTGGTTTTGGAACTAGTTCGTCCTTCAGAGCCATGGTGTTTTCCTGCCGGGAGCTGCTTTTTTCGAAGTTGTTTTCCTGCGAGCGGCCGCAGGCAACAGAAATTCTCGAAAAAGGTTGTTTTATGTTGTTTTATGTCGTTTTTCTAGGATTTCAGAAGGGACGTTAGGCACTTTTTTGGCGTGGTTTTGGAACTAGTTCGTCCTTCAGAGCCATGGTGTTTTCCTGCCGGGAGCTGCTTTTTTCGAAGTTGTTTCCCTGCGAGCGGCCGCAGGCAACAGAAATTCTCGAAAAAGGTTGTTTTTCTAGGATTTCAGACGGGACGTTAGGTACTTTTTTGGCGTGGTTTTGGAACTAGTTCGTCCTTCAGAGCCATGGTGTTTTCCTGCCGGAAGCTGCTTTTTTCGCAGTTGTTTTCCTGCGAGCGGCCGCAGGCAACAGAAATTCTCGAAAAAGGTTGTTTTTCTTGGATTTCAGACGGGACGTTAGGCACTTTTTTGGCGTGGTTTTGGAACTAGCTCGTCCTTCAGAGCCATGGTGTTTTCCTGCCGGGAGCTGCTTTTTTCGCAGTTGTTTTCCTGCGAGCGGCGCAGGCAACAGAAATTCTCGAAAAAGGTTGTTTTTCTAGGATTTCAGACGGGACGTTAGGCACTTTTTTGGCGTGGTTTTGGAACTAGCTCGTCCTTCAGAGCCATGGTGTTTTCCTGCCGGGAGCTGCTTTTTTCGAAGTTGTTTTCCTGCGAAAAAGGTTGTTCGTCCTTCAGAGCCATGGTGTTTTCCTGCCGGGGGCTGCTTTTATGTTTTTTTCGAAGTTGTTTTCCTGCGAGCGGGCGCAGGCTACAGAAATTCTCGAAAAATGTTGTTTTTCTAGGATTTCAGACGGGGCGTTAGGCACTTTTTTGGCGTGGTTTTGGAACTAGTTCGTCCTTCAGAGCCATGGTGTTTTCCTGCCGGGGGATTTCAGACGGGACGTTAGGTACTTTTTTGGCGTGGTTTTGGAACTAGTTCGTCCTTCAGAGCCATGGTGTTTTCCTGCCGGGAGCTGCTTTTTTCGCAGTTGTTTTCCTGCGAGCGGCCGCAGGCAACAGAAATTCTCGAAAAAGGTTGTTTTTCTAGGATTTCAGACGGGACGTTAGGCACTTTTTTGGCGTGGTTTTGGAACTAGCTCGTCCTTCAGAGCCATGGTGTTTTCCTGCCGGGAGCTGCTTTTTTCGAAGTTGTTTTCCTGCGAAAAAGGTTGTTTTTCTAGGATTTCAGACGGGACGTTAGGTACTTTTTTGCGTGGTTTTGGAACTAGTTCGTCCTTCAGAGCCATTGTGTTTTCCTGCCGGGAGCTGCTTTTTTCGAAGTTGTTTTCCTGCGAGCGGCGCAGGCAACAGAAATTCTCGAAAAAGGTTGTTTTTCTAGGATTTCAGAAGGGACGTTAGGCACTTTTTTGGCGTGGTTTTGGAACTAGTTCGTCCTTCAGAGCCATGGTGTTTTCCTGCCGGGAGCTGCTTTTTTCGAAGTTGTTTTCCTGCGAGCGGCCGCAGGCAACAGAAATTCTCGAAAAAAGTTGTTTTTCTGGGATTTCAGACGGGACCGGCCGACGCAAAGGGGAGCTGCCCGCAGGCAGCAGCAGGCAGCAGGCAGCAGCAGGCAGCAGCAGACACAAGCAGACGCAGCAGCAGTAAGCGCAATGGTAGCAGTGCAGCAGCTAGCAGCACGAAAAATTGTGTTTTTCTAGGATGGCACTAATGGGTGTCAAGAACGTGGGCAAGAGCACGCAAAAGGTGCACATAGCCAGTAGCTAGCAGCCAGCGCCAGTAGCAGCCAGCAGCCAGTAGCCAGCAGCCAGTACCAAAAATCTAATCTAGATTTTTCTAGGATTTCAGACGACACGTTAGGCACTTTTTTGGCGTGGTTCTGGCACTCGCTCGTCCTTCAGAGCCCTGGTGTTTTCCCCCCCGGGAGGTGATTTTTTCGAAGTTGTTTTCCTGCGAGCGGCCGCAGGCAACAGAAATTCTCGAAAAAGGTTGTTTTTCTAGGATTTCAGACGGGACGTTAGGCACTTTTTTGGCGTGGTTTTAGAACTAGTTCGTCCTTCAGAGCCATGGTGTTTTCCTGCCGGGAGCTGCTTTTATGCTTTTTTCGAAGTTGTTTTCGGAAAAAGGTTGTTTTTCTAGGATTTCAGAAGGGACGTTAGGCAGACACGCCATCCTAAAAAGAAATGGAAAGAAAAAACCATGAGCACAAACCAACAATTCCGGTCAAAAACAAAAAGATAATGGAAAAACACAAAAACAATCAAACAATGAAGAAGTGACAGAACCGTTAAGTCATCAAGAAATAATAGACAATCTTAATGATACATTCCCTTCTTTTCAAATCTTAGTTGAATAAATGAAAACTTTAAAACCCTAACAACCTCAACAAATCCTGACCCAATCAATGATACTCCCCTAAAATAATCAACAAGGTTAGGATGAAACGTTTTTACCAAAAATGTCTTACAACATACATCACAAAAAACATCAACACCAAGGAACGCACGTTCCCCTTTAACATAAAAACCATAACAGGCAACAATGCGTGTAAAACTGTCCCAGGAACATCCTTTCCCCATTTTTTTTGGGGGGGGGTGCAGGCCTGTACCATATATACGTTCTGACGGCTTGCCAATTCTTCCGGGGTCGGCGGCAGGGGCGGCAGCCCTTAAATATAGGGATAATGGCGATAAGTATACATCTATATGTATAGTGTATATATGTGTATATCATATCTCGCTATCCCCATATAGATGTATATAGTATATATCATATATGGGGATAAGTAATGATAAGTATTCAATGCCGATATGATGCAATAATATATCTATAATATATATATATATCATCTATCATATGTGGAGATGAATATTCAATGCCTATAAGAATAAAAACCAAAATGATTGCAATAACACAGGAATAATAATGGTAGTAATTTACTGATAAATATTGGGAATGACTCGGGGGATGAACATTGTTCAACATCCATAAATGTTCAGATATTTGGGGTTGATTTTGAAAACATCAAGTGGAGGGATTCAAGAAGATTCCTGGGCGATGATTCTGGGGAGCCCAAAAAAAAATGTCATGTCCTGGTATGCATGGCCCAGAATTGTCTACCTCTAATACCATGTTTCGAAACCCTACTGGGCCTAGTTGGTTTAATTAAAAATAATTATATAAAATAGACAATCCAATCCGACCACTGACCAGGTTAAAGGCCTACGACCTGATGGCCTCATGGCTGTAGCCTCATCTCAAAGGTACCATGTCCGTTTTCCATCTGTGATCTACTCGTTGCTGCTCCCCGGAAAACCAAGGCACCGTTAATGTTCTGCACGTGGCTGGCAAGGCCACCAAAGCAACTTCAGGCGCTCCAGAGACATCGGTGGCCATGGCAATCGGTTCATTCGGCCTTACATTACATTACATGATGTAATAAAAGTGGAATCGAGAGGACTGCCACATCAGATTCAAACCGATTCAAACATCAAAAATCAGTTGGTGATACAGTGATATCTGCTAACCTTCTAAAAATTCTAAAAGCAAATTAATTTAACAATGGCCGTGTCCACAGTCTGCGCAGAGGATTTGAGAGGCTCAATCAATAGGCAGGTGCAGATGCTAAAGCACTTGTCCGCACTTGTCTTGTCGGCACTCAAACGTAGTATACGCATCATCAAATCCATGCTACAATGTCATCTATCCATGTATAATTCCATTATATTCCAAGTAATTTCAAGTAATCAGATATACGCGACAATTCACATGTACTAGTAGTGTGGTGGAAAACGCTCATCACATCAGCTTCATTGATGTCTACTCCGATACCCGAACTCGGACTCCTCAGTGGTGGTCTTTCTTAGACCTCCCACGAAGATCCGATAAGCATTCACATCTACCTTGGTCCCAACTGTCTCAACGCCATCCTGGGAGAGTCTTTTCTTTTTCGTTGGATGCCGCGAAATCCACGGAACATTCAACAGTTCTGTTTCTACCACCTGGACGAACTGAGGGGCCGCACTTTGGATGACATGACTGAGACCTTGGGTTGAGTTTCACAAACTGACTGTCTGTAGTTTTGGGGGATTCCAAAAAGATCCAAAAAGGACAAGCTGAAACTCACCGGTTTCAATTCTACATATTCCACAAAGTGAAGCAAAACAATTGATGTTTTTGGCTGGAGGATTTCCGTGGACCAAAAGCGTCAAACTGGAGCTGGGGTGGCATCCCTCCCTTGGCCCATGGCAAAATACGTTTCCCTCTTGAGTTTCCCTGCATTTTGGCCCACTATCGGTCCATGGAAAAGCTGGTTTAATTGGGCTGAAGTAGCAGCTGCAAAAACAGGGACTGGCCATGCAGATTGCTTTGGATTTCAGACCGCGGGAAAAAAAAACATGGCATATGTATGCACATGTATTAGGCCATGTCCAGCCATTTGGTCCATCCATGTCCAACTCCATCAGCAGAAGGCTGCATTTTTGTCCGGGCTGAAAGTGTGCATCACTTTGCCATTCACTTGTCGCAACTTGTTGCAGACATCTAAGAAGCAACAACTGAAGCGTTCCGTGTGCAAGATGTGCAAGCAAGCAGCCAAGCAGCATCTTTGTCAAGGTCGGAAGGAGATTGGAATTTGGCCTCCCAACCGACCTCTGCCGAAAACACATTTCCACTCACCGAGGCCTGCGCCTTTGGACCTCGACTTCTTTGCCCAAATTCATGGTGCTCATGGCCTGTATTGCTTTCATCTTGAAAGCATAGCGCGTAGCAGGATCACGGATGCTGTCGCATCTGGGAAACTCGTGAACGATGACCTTGAACCAGCAGAGCACTCCAAAATTTTCGTATGCCTGCTTGTAGCATTTCAAGCGGCGGTTCCCCATTACCACATACAAAGTATGTAGCAGCCTCACGGCTACCAAAGCTGCAATGTCCTCAGAACTCCGTGGGTTTCTCACGAGCTGGGCAATCAAATCGTCAAGATACTGGTCTGAGTGGTGATGCCGAAATTTCTCACTGACATTGACATGGGCAAAGCGTATGTCTTCATCAGCACTGTGCCACTGAGGCCAGTATGCTTGCTCAGCTTCTGGGCAACGGGATGGATCCAGGGGCCGTAGCAAGCGACCTGTGTCATCCTGCCGCAGCACATCATCCAACATAAGCTTTTGTAGCGGACTGAACATTTCAAAGCTGCTCCCGTTGTTTCGCACCCGTGTACAGTCAGCACGGTCCGCAGTTTCGTTTGATTCGGCGCTCTGCGATGTGTCACCCGCGAGACAAAAGCCTCCCAAACGCATTGGGAATTTTGTCATTCTTATGGGCACCTTCTTCTAAATTGGCAAAGGGCAATCAGGAAGAATTGCATGTTATCCGAATTTCAACCTTAAAGTTGCACACAGGGGCTCCTGCCCGACAGTCTTTATTCATCCCTGTCGTATACCAGGGGAAGTCCACATCAAAATCATGGTACATACTTCCAGGATCTTCCAGGTTGTTCCCGACACCCCAATCACAAAGGGGATAAAGTGGCTAAGTAAAGAGGCAAAACTACCAGTTTCCCACCTCTGTGCCTATCATGTACCAATAACAAGTTGGAGGATCCCTTGTACTTTATCTTCGGAACAAGAAAACAAAAATGACTTGCATACGGAAATTCTCGTGAGTTATATTCATGATACGTTTTCATCAAATTTCCGACCTGCCACAGCCTCTTCAAAGCTTTCCTTCAGGAAGTTTGCGCTGTCTCGAACTTCCTCCACGGCTTCGCATCTTGCAGTTTTGTTGCAGAGCCATTGATTGAAGTCCTTCTCGAGATCCGAGGCCAGCCTCCAAGCCTCTGCACATAAATCACATAAGAATTCTCTGGAATGTTGGAGCGCTCAGGGAGTACTTAGAGACAGGAATGGTTAAGTTGTCAAAAAGCGAATTTTGACGGAAAAAACGTGGGGTATACCGAAGACATTCATGGGCATTCGAAAGCACAACAGGATATGCCTTGATCAAGTTGTGAAGGCGCACATGAGCACAACATGTCCTTCAAACGCGGTAACCTTTACTTGAATCCTCACCCCAAGATTCATGGTTAACATACATCACACAATATCATAAGGGGGCGCCGCAGGTATACCAGATTGACACGTCTACTTCAAGAGTGAGAAGGCAAAAACTGTTACACATAATCCAATTTCAAACCTGTCTGGGAGCCGTGCTCTGTAGCTTACAAATCAGTCGTCACAAGCGATTAAAAACTGAACATGTTACGAAAGTGTACAGGCACATCATGCAATTATTATGTATTTTACAAGGTCAGCCAACAATGTGGTATATTACCAATGGGGTGACCTACAAGCCGCTAAGCACTCAGCTCTTTTGAACCAACGCTACAGAGTAGTACGATGACATATGATACATGGTTTTACTGCAGGAGTTTTTACACCCCCCTCGGGCGAGCAGGGACGACTGCGGAGAACGAATAACCCAGAAAAGCATACCCTCGCGGGTAGCCAAATTTCTTTAGTTGGTTTTAGACATTTTTATGCAGTCTTTCAAAGGTCCCTCTAAAAAGCTCAAGCCCGTAAAACCCAGCGCAGCTTTGCAAGGAAGGCACATTACCATGCCGCATCTTGCGCTATGCTACAAAAGAAAATCATCGTCTACCTGCGGTTCCAATAGATCCACCGGCCGCCGGCCTCGTCACGGTAATACCAAGCCCCACGCCAGAAACTCCATTCTCGGCGTGCACCATAGTGATCACGATTCCAACTCCAAGAGGCATCCGGGCGACCGGAGCTTGCAGCCTTCGATGTGACTGTGCTTGCTGCTTTTGCAGTGGGCGGCGTCTCAGGCTCCAAGAATGGTCGTGCTCCTGCTTTGGATGTTGGTGGTTCGGGTGCAAGAAATGGTGCATTGTTGGGATCAACTGGGGCATCAGCGTGCGAGGCGTCTGCGCGAGCAGAGCTTGAGGCGGCTGTGTCGTCATGTGCGGTGGCGGATGCATCAGCTTCGGCTTTGCGCTTTCGCTCAGCGGTGGGCGCGACCGTGGGGTCGGCCTTGTGACCTCCAGGACCTCCAGCCTTTGCAGCGGCGCTCTGCTTCTCTTTGCGTTCAAGGTTGCCCCGAACCAATGGAAGGTTTTCCTCATACACCTTTTCGAGGAATTCAAGAGTGCCATCAAAAGGAACTTGGACAGTGCCCTTCCAGGTCAGCAGGCCACGGAATGCGCCACGACGGCCGATGTAGCTGACATATTCATCCTCTGTAAAAACGTGGCGGCCGAACATGAAACCCCAGACCTTTTTCCATGTTTTGCGGAACTCAACTGGGAACCCTTCCACGCCTCGAGGCTGGGACATGAAAATCAACTTAGATAAGCAGTTTTCATTTTGGGCATTGGCGGCGACGCCAGCCGAGACCTGAGCTTTGGTCCTTGGGGGATCGGGGAGGTTGCCGTATGCAAACATGTCATCAAAGATGCATTCCTGCAGGCCCTTCCCCTCACCGTGGATGCGGTCGCAAAAAGTGACATCGCTGGCGAATCTGTCTTCCACGTCCTCGTAGCCCAGCGCTTTTGCACGTCGATGCCTGTCGCGGCAGTCTTTGAGGACTGCTGATTCCACGGATGTGATTCCCCTGGGGCCCAGTTCCCGGCGAAGAAGATCGGCTTGCTCATTTGTCAAAGCCGTCAACAAGGTGCCGCTCATTTTCCCAAACATTCCGAACCCGGCGAGACTCTGCATTCGCCGTTCAAGGATGCGGGTCCTCCTATTGGGTTTGTCGGCCTCTTTTGTTTCGCCACTTTCGTCCACTGGGAGTGGCTCATATCCACATGTGGTGCATGTCACTTGGCCACTGACGTACTCAACCTGGCAGAGGGGGCAGGAGCCCATGAAAGGTTCACAGTACTTTGGTGCAATGTAAACACGGCGCGTCCTTGCGGGCGGCTGGTCAACTTGCATTGGGGCAGTGGCTGCATCATCAGTGGACGTGGCATCGGGTCGCCCCGTGCTGGTGTCATCCATTGGGTCGTCATTTGCGTCATCTCGGGCAGTCAGGGTGACCACTCTGGATTTCGGTGCTGAGGCTGATTCCGCGCCTGTCCATGAGCTGGGCTCGAGATTGCTCTCGGCGCGGGACCAAAGCACCTGTCCATCTTCTGAGATGCTGACCAGAAACTGCGGTGGGATGCGTTCTGAACACAAAATACCATCCATTTCTGTGCGACTAAAGATGACACCAGCTTCAACTGCTTGCCGCATTGCGATTTTGACTTCGACTGGACATTTTGCTCTTAATCCAGATCGATATCCCTGTGTGCCGATACAGTGTTCTGCCATGTAGATATGAGCACGGCCACTGTTGACTGTGTCACCGCCGCCTGGGATCAGGCCGTTCTGCGCGATGCTCTTCCAGCTGCTTCTCATCGTGCGATGAAAAACAACTTCAGGGACCTCAGTCATGGCACACAAGGGCACGCCAGTGAAGGCGGCTTTTCGCTCGGGGGATACTTGGTTTGAGCAATACACCATGGTTGAATTGGCATAAAGGCCCCCGGCGGTTTTCAAGGCAGCTTCGGAATGACCCTGAATTGCACGGATTTTCACAGGATAATACGGCATGCCTAGGCCATTGTCGACAGGAAAATGGGAGATCTTTGCACACAAGAATTGGAACCTACTCTTGCCATGCTTGTCGATCTTCATTGCGGTGCCAAACAGGTTTGCGACAGTGATGAAAACATCTGGGGGCACTTCCTTGCGGAAGGCTTTGGCAAAATCCTCCAAGTCAATCCAAAGGTCTTTGTCCATTGGCACCTTGGAACAGGATCCATGCCCCCTGCAAACTTTGTTGACACGAGTCGCAAAATCGGAAAATTTCTTGTCGACACGAGTCTGGCCAGCAATGGTCTCAACGTCGGATGCCGATATCAGCTCCAGCTCATAAGCCGTACCTTCAAAGAGGATCCCGGGCACATCTTCCCCGTCTGCATTGGTCACCATTGTATATTGGTATTCAGGCAAATGCTCTTCCATCCAATATGCTTTCACGTGGCCGGATGCATGTTCCTCTAAGCGCGCAGTTGCCTGCGGCTGGTACTGGCTGGATGTGGCTCTCTTGTCATCTGCGGGCTCATCCACTGGTGCTGGTGCTGCTTTCGGTCGCGACTTCAACATGACCTCAGCCGTTTGGACCAGGGTTGTTGCTCTGCTGGGTGCAGCGGGCTCGCCGTCGCCGGCGGCCTTTGGAGGGTCATCTTTGGGAGGCTCAGCAAAAGTTCCAGAAGGCATCGTCTTGGTGTCGATGTAGTCCTCAGTGTCTGGTTGTTGAGCTTCAACGTCCTCCTTGGTGAATGACCTGCCCGTCGGCGTGATGTGTCTTCGGGACTCTCCAAAAAGCAACTTGGTGATGTTTGCACATGTCTCCTGATAGGATGTTGGCAGCTCGTCCAGGACGGCGCTCATGTTCCTCCGCAAATCATCCCATGTCTCCTGGCCACACTGAGTAAGCTCCAAACCAATTCGACCAACCCGCCATCCGCAATCAATTGCGAAAAGGGTAGCTGTCCAATAGGCAGCAAGACGCGTGCGATTTTCTTCAGAGTTGGCGAAATGCCACTGGTCTCTGAATTCCATTGCATCGGCGTACCCCTTTGCTTTCAGCCACGGATACTTCGGATTGGCAAGCCCTTGCAGGCTGCTGGTTAGAGCTTTAAATCTGGGCTCCAATACATCAAAGAACTGATCAAAGATAGGGTGGATGCCATAGTCAGCAGACCAAGGCACGGTCGTGAGACCGGCCGACTGCAAATCCAACTCACGGGCCTTGTTGATGAACCAAGTCAAGTGGCGCTCGCAATCATCCAGGATCGTGGGCCAGTGCCCGTTGGGGCCGTCGTATGGCCAATTTGGATTTTGGGCAATCCCATCCTCACCTACCAATTCATTTCCGAACCAGGACAAATGCAGGTTGATGCGGGCATCAAGATAGCGCTCGCGGGCGTCCGCGGCCAATTCAATCCCACGTTTGACCAGCTTCTGCAGAGTTTTGCCCCAAAGCATCTCATGGATGAACTCAGTCACATACTTAGGTTTGCGCTGCCGGTAATGCTCGGACAGGTCAAACTTCTTAAGTGTTTTCCTACGCCCTGTGATCAATGCACATGACGAGTCAGAGACTAAGATCCAGATTACTTCATTGACAGGCATCTCTGGCAACATGATCTTTTCGATGTGGGACTCCTTTGGCAAAAAGCAGAAGCTAAGGTATTCTGCAAGCGGATCCTCTCGACCGTAGAACCTCAGGGCCGAGGCCGGCGTCCATTCGGTCATCAATCCATCCACGAGGTCCTGAGCAGCCTGATTCTCACCTTCATTGCGCATGGCCAATGCATACAAAATGCGATTGTGAAGGAGCAACCATGCTTCTTTGTTAGCCTCACGTGTGGCTTCGAGCGCAGCCTCGCGGCTGGCCGGGTGTGCTGTGGCATATCGCGAGTCAGCCATTTTAGCAGGACAGGCACGAATGACAGCGGGTGAAATCCTTTTGGATGTTTGGCCCACCACAGCTACCCGGAAACACTCATGGAGCATGTCGGTCAACTTGAAGGGATGGTTCTCAGCAAGTTTAAGAGCTTTGCCCCTACTTTGATCATGCTCATGTTTGCCATCACATTTAAATGAGTCTAACGCGAGTTCTTTGAAGTTTCCTGCAATAGTCCAACTTTTCTTCATTGGTTGACCGTTGTTTCCAAGAACACCCACCATACAACCATCAAAGTGATGAGTAGTCATGGATCGTTCTATGAGGAACTTTCTAACCATCGGCCAACTCCAATATTTGCAATTCTTGGACAGTTCAAATGCTATCAAGGTTCGTTCATCATGAACTTCATCCACAAGTTTGACAAAAGATTTGAACAACTTGGTGAACTGTTTTTGTTGCTCTTTGATTCTTTCTTGACCCTCAACAGTAAGGCCATTCACATTCCCCCATGGGCTACCTCCAACACAAGGCAACGATGCATAAAGTATCAAAGTGCCGTCATTGAAATCATTTCTGAAATCTTGGACTTGGGAGGCTAGCCGTTGCCGACAGCTGTTAGTGGTACCATCTTCTTTTTCGGTAACCCTAATGCAGTGGCAATCTTCATTGGACTTTCTTGGGGTACTAAGCTTCGAATCATCAGAGCAGCAAAATTCGATCAACATTCTGGGCTTAAAAGACTTTTGGGAGCCCCCCTGATTCCCGGCAGCGGTTGCTAGTTTTGGCACCTTAGTGGAGTTCGGCGCCGCGGTGTGGCGGGCTGCTGCTTCTTCCACCTTTGTCGGGCCAATGCCAATGAGATGAATGGCATGCAACCAAAGGGCTGGTCGGGTAAAAGGTTTTGTAAGAATGTCCGCAACTTGGAAACTGGTTCCTACGTTGAGAAGATCGAACTGTTTACATTCAAATTGTTGTTTCAACCATTTAAAGTTGATGTTTTGTGTTTTGTTCATGTGTCTCATGGATGCTGATGAACCGGTGGACATGACTGTGATAGTCGCCTGGTTGTCCTCCATAAATTTGACTTGATAAAATTCAGAGAAACTGGCCTTGAGGGAGTTGATATCCGCAGCACTACAACCTGTATCGACGTTCCCATTACGGATTTCATCAATTTCGGGGTCGATCCTAGTGAACACGGCATCTTCTTGGGGCTTCGCGGCGTCGCGAGCTGGCTTACCCTGTAGCTTCTTGAAAAGGTTCAACTGCTCAAACAGGGCCAGCATTGGAATGCCCTCAGCTCTCATGCTGTGATTTGCGGCAACTACCTCAGCCTCAGTTGAAGATATGGCAACAACCGTTTGTTTCTTACTGAATGCATTTAAGGGGTAATACGTGTTGGGGCCTACAAGCACAATGGCACTGCCAGTGGTACTCTTGCTATCATGTTCGCCTGCATGATCTGCGTCGGCAAAAAGCCAGAGTTGGCATTCATCAAAGGCATCCCCAATGAAACCCTCTAGAAAATGGTGCTTTGTACAATGAATGTATGACACCAATCTGTGCAAGGCAACATCGCATTCTATGGACCATTTTGTCACTCTTGATGCTAAGCTTTGTGTGGCACGCAGCAAATCGAACCTTGCCATTCTGGCGGCAAATAGTATCTTCATCAAGATCTTGCTGGCCACTGGCTGGAGTTTGCCAGGCTTTTCATCTTCACTGAGTGTGGGCCGTGCGATGCCAGCATCTGTGAATGGTGTTGGCACCTCTTTTAAGGACGATGGACTGACTTTTGCAAGACTACAGTAATTTTCTACACAGGACCCCAGGAAATCACTCATGTCATACCTCACTAAGTTCACGGGCTTGGCCATGACGCCAGCTTTGTTCTTCACAGCGTGTTCGACCCCCCTGAACTTAGAGGCCTTGGCTTCCTTTTTAGCCTCGCGTTTGTCGCGATGTGGTCCTGGTCTGGCTTTACTTGCCATTGCAAACTGCTTGAATTTGTCAGGTCCGTCCTGTCCATAACAGAAAACTGCTTTTCCTGTCCAGAATTCGTTTGTTTGATTGCTAGATGTTTTCCAATCATCTGTATAAACATCATAGCCCCCCTGATTGTTCCCGTCGGTGATGCTAGGACAACTTTTCAATGTGACCTTTTTGTCAAAGAAAGTTATGCGACTCGTGTTTTGACAAGTTACATCTCCCCCCTCATCAACCGGCTGGTACAATCTTTTTCGGGGTTGTGTGGTGTCTGATCCATGCCATGTTGGTTTCATCATGCTCCCACCAGTCTTGTGTTCTGTGTTGTGCGGCTGCTGACTTCTTGGCTTCAAAGGCGAATGCGAAAGGGTGTGCCTGCGAAGGCAACCGGATGTTTTGAAATTCACGGTGCATACAGCCAAAGTAGCGGTCATATGGCTCAGGATCACCAATGTTCACTGCAGCCTTGACGCTTGCCCATGCCTTTTCCAGATTGGCGGTGGGGCCAGCCATCTTGAAGTCATCTACATACACAACCAAAAGACAGTTGAGCTCTTGATGATGAAAAATTGAATGCCAAATGTCAGGTAAAATTTGCTTCCAACCCTGTTTTACCACACGGCTATTGAGATGATTTTCCCAAATACCCCCGCTATCAGGATGACCATAAAGGGCAAGTAACATAGGAACCATGGGTTGCCAATACTTTTTCTCCCAATCTTTGGGCCATCTGTTGCGTGGAAGTGACAACCATGTGGGCACCCCTGTGAAGAGGGCTTGTATGTAGGCTTGGATTGCATCTGCCTGCTGTTTGGAGAATCCGGGCTGACTACCGAAAGCATCTAGCAGCTTTGCTGCTTCCATGGATGCTGGGGAAGAGCCTAACTCGTTGAAGAGTGCGTGATCGGAATTCTCGTCCCTGACATTGTTCCCTTGGAAAACCGTCCTACCCTTGAACTTCCGGCGAGGGTCTGATTCAGGCAATTCAGAACCCTTCTCATAGCAAGCCTCAAAGATTCGACCTAGGTGCACAGTTTGGCCATTGCGACGAGCCTCAGCTACTATGTCGCGGCATTCACGAACACGCTTCTCATCCCAAACACCCTTATTACGGAGATTATCCCACTCCTTATCAAGGGCGGCCTTGGCCTTGGGGTTGCTGGCAATCTCATCTTTTGATACAAGCCTAGCAACTGAAGCGAAAAGCTCGAGTGCGACCTTGAACTCAAGTTCCTTGATCTTCTCTCTGACGAGCTCTCTAATTCGAGGCCGGTGCTCAATTGTGGCAGGCGCGGCAACTTTTGGCATTGCCGGCACGGAAAACTTTTGGGAAGTGGCTGGAATAATTTCCCAAACATTGCCTACGAGCTTTGCAGTTGCAGGAGGGCATTGAGTTGCCTCAAGCCGGGCCGGTGAAGACTTCTTCTTTTTGCCCTTGCTGCCAGATGACGATGCTGGCTTTTCCTCCTGCTCCTTGGCTGCTTTCTTTGCTTCTTCCTCGATGATCAACTTCCTATCTTGGGGTCCTAACATCTTCCACAGTTCTGAGTCAATCCCCTCCGGACGCTTTGAACCTTTGTAGTTACGTACAATCCGGTGACCATCCCAATGATGTCCATCTGGAATAATTTCACCTTTGGGGGTCAATTTGAGATCTGGAAATACGGGCGCTTCGGGTGCATCAGGCTCGACATCGCTGTCGGCTGGTAGAGGCGTTCCTGGCTCGTATTCGTACTCATCTTGTGGCGGATGCAAACTGGACTCAAGAGGCACAGCTTTGGGTGTCTGCGGAATGACCTGGTCCTCGAGGCGATCGGCTTTGGGTGCTTTCGAGTCAATCAGAGCTTTCAAAGGAAAGATGAAACCCTCGGATGGCAATTCCAACCTCTTTGTTCTTTGGATTGTCAGTGCACCCCAGTTGACATGATAATCTGCGGCTTCCAACTTGGCAACTAAGTATTCACCCTTCCAATCATGACCTGGTTGGATGTAATACCCAAGGAAAATTCCTTCATTTGCTGTTGGGGAGAGCTTACCTGATGTGTTATCCAACCTCTTGGGGTTATTCCAGAACAACACTTTGGCACCAAATGGAATGTGCATTGCAGGGAACTCTTCACCAAACCTGAGTTGCCATGGGGATTCACTGCCGTCAAGCTGGGGGCTTGCATTGATCGCGGTCGCGTGATGCTGCATGGCCAAGGGCCGCATCTTCAAAGGAAGTCCTGATTGCAACAAGTTGCTCCGGGCACCTTCCAACATCTGACGAACTTCGCGCTCAGCAAAAGACTTTGATGAATCTACATATTCAATGGAAGTTTGGTGTCTGTAACCCAAATCCTTGATGGACCTGATCAATTCTGGGGAATTGTCAGTGTACACAACTTGAACATCATCCTTTGATCCAATGAAGTGATTCAAACCATCAACACAGCTTTGTGAGTCCTTGGATTGGCTAGGGTAGACATACCGATATTGGGTGTGCAGATCTTTCAACACTAATGCAACTTGCTCCCCCCTGAAACCCTCTTCTACATTTTTCTTGATGATGACATGATCCCCAATGATGTGGTCACCAAACACTTCAGTTTCGATTCTCTTCTGACCACCTTTCTTTCGTGCCCGAGGTGCCATCATCCTTGCTCGTTGGCAGGTTCTGCAAAAGGGGTTCTTGGGGAAATGCGTGTACTGATGTTGGGTACTTGCAGCTTCAGCCAGCAGATCCTCAGTCTTGCGGCTTCGGATGTACTCCTGCTGAGCGTCATCCTCCACCAGCTCGTCCAATTGCTCTTCATCTTGGGCTTCGTCCCGTTTGGCTTTTGAGCTCGACCGTGAGGTCGGCATTGCAAACAACTTTTTGAGGTGCTTATCCTTTTGAAATTGATCTTTGGGATAAACCTTGCAACTATCATCCAAGATTGGGACATGACCTTCGATCTTGAGCTGGACGACCTTGTCATCTGGACGGACTAGGATTGGTTTGCCATTGGCAGGCCATACGAAACTGTAACCCTGATCTACACATCTTGTTCCTACGGAGAGCACAGCTGGGGTATGATCAAGTACATACGGATGCACAGGATCTGGCAATGCGGACAACTTGACGTCAGCAACCTCATTGGCCTCAGTCGAACCGTTGGCTGTGACTAAGGAAATCGGATGCTCGGCTGCACGGCAGTTCTTGGCGCTAACATCCCTCAACATACCCTTGGACACAAGATCGGATTCACTACCTGAGTCGACAAGCCAACTAACGCCGGCCTTTGGCTTTGGGACCGCTGATGAACCTGCACTCTTTGCATGTGATGTCACGTGTGTCCTCATTCCAACAACAAAACCCACAACTAGGTGCAACATCTGAATCATGAAGTTTCACAGTTTCCTGAAGCTGTCTTGCACGAACCTGAGCCTCATGTTGTTCAACCTTGGATGAAACTGGAACGTCTTCAGCTGTCTTGTACACCTTAGCGAACTCTCTTGGACGGTGCTTGACTGGGACTTGACGACCAACTGCCTTCACCTCGATCACATGTGGGGCCTTTCGGAATCTAAGACGCTTCATGCTGACACTTGACTCATCAGAGCACGAAGTTGCCTTCGGCTGTTTTCGGACGATGCATGCAAACTTCTGGATCAGGCATGGAGCGGCTGTGGAATCCTTGCTCTTCTTCTTGGGAGCGGGTGAATTGGCCCTTTTGGTGTCTTTGGTGGCGGCAGCGGCTTTGTCATCATGCTTATAAAAACATTTGTCACCACGTCTGCACTTTCCCTGGGCATGATAGATACATGGGGTTTTGGCCATTTCTTCCTTGGACATCTTCTTCCCCTTATCATCTTTATTTCCCTTTGATGGTGAACGTGTTTTGGTTCTTCTGGGTGATTGAGTTCGAGATTTGTCATCTTTGACATGCTTGAATGGACACTTCTTCCCCTTATCACAGGTACCCTTTTGGAACTTATAGCAAATCTTGTCACCTTTGCCACCTCGTTCCTGCGATCTACCACGACTTGGAGAGCCCTTTCGGCCACCGCGACCATCGCCTTTGGCAGGTGCGGCCTTTGTGTCCTTGATCCCAGCCTTGTTCTTCTCCGCGATGCGGTTCCTGTTCTCCCTTAATCGTTCACGATCGATCAAGTTCTTCATGGATTGGTGAAGAAAACTATAAGACTTTTCATGGGATTTCTCATGTGCACGGTCAAACATCTCGATGTCATATTTCAGCAACTGACTTGGTCGGATCTGCCTCAACAAGATGTCCCTTAACACAGCATCATCGGGGGTGACAGCCATGCCAGCTAGGGTAGCATCCCATTTGTTGATAAATCTTCGGAGATCCTGGACAGTATCGCCTACTTTGACAACACCCAAAAGATCTTCTACTCTGTAAAGGCTACCTGCTTCTTCTGATGTCTTGAAGTAGTCCTCAAACATGAGCAGAACATACCTTCCCCTGACCTGGATGCCTTTTCGGGATTGCTGCTCTTTGAAATTCAAGATCCTAGTTGCGAGGTCCCCTCCGGCTGAGCGTGTGAGCGCTGCTGATAACTTTGTATCCAGCGTGAGGAACTTTCCAGGATCTTGGAGTTTCTTCTCCAACTGTTCCCTGGTGCACTCTTGATCGTACACCTCGTTGAGCCAGAGCCACGCCTCATCCGGGCGATCTGAACAGCTTTTCACTTCATCCCTGACATGATTTTTCCAAGTCCTATACGACTCCGGAGCGGGCATGTTGTTCAGCTTGATGATTTCGGCCTCCTTAGTTTTTGGCTTATCCTTTTCTTCCCTTTGGGTTAAGGCTTTTACCAATTCAATAAGATCTGAGGGACCCATCACTTGCTGTTGCTTGGTTGCGCTCTTAGGGGAGTCATTTGGGGGAGTTTTGATAGCTTCAGTGGGAGTGAAAAACCCTGACTGCGTTGGCAATTGGGGCTGGTCGTTGCCGACAGCCGGCTTTTGCTTGGGACTGCCACCTTTGAGCAGCTCATCCAACTTGGCCTTTGCTTCTTGTGCCAACACTGCAGGCGTTTTCAACTCATGAATCGGCTCATCACTGCCTTTGGCAGCCTGTGCATCGGATGCTTTGGGAGTGGCAATATTGAAGTGGGGCACGCTAGTGGTAGCGGCCGGCTCGGCGTTCTGGACGGATGCTTTCGGAACGGAGGCATGCTGCGCTTTGGCAACATGCTTTAACTGCTCCTGAAGGTCATCGATTTGGTCCTGAAGGCTAAGGTTCTGAGCCGCTGCCTCGTTGATCTTGTCGGCCATCTCCTTCTTGTAGTTCTCGAATTCAGTCCTCAAACTGATGAACCTGGCCTGATCGATTGCAGCCTGATCTTCATATTGCTTCTTTGTGGCAGCTATGGCATTCTTTGCATGTTCAACTGTCTGTGCATAGGAAGCTTCAAATTCACTAGTGATACGTTGCCTTTCCTCTGCAATTTTCTGATCATGCTTCGTGTTTGCCTCTGCCTTTACATCCTCTATTCTTCTGTCATGCGATGCCTGAGCCTGATTCAACCTGACCTCCATCTCATCGCCTCGTTTCCTCTCCTCGTTGACGGCGCTAATGGCCTTACCTTCAACCTCCTGCAGCCTTTGCTCATACTCCTGCTCTTGCATTACGAGTCTACTTGACCATTCGTTTCGAATTGAGTCAACTACTCCATGCATTATCTGAAGGTGCCTCTGTTCAGCTTCCCTCATGACTTGCAGGGTATTCCCACTAGTGATCTGGGACAGGTTGTTTTGTATGAAGGTAAAGTACGCTACGACGGGTTGGAACATTGTCTCGTCGTCCATCGGCTCGGGGTTGCCCCCGGCTACATTCGGCACAGCGATAGCCGATGGACCTGACCCTGGAACGGCGAGAGGATGGTCAATTGGGGTCCCCATAGCAAAGTAGTGAGACTACGGCTGATAACCTGTATTTTACAAGGTCAGCCAACAATGTGGTATATTACCAATGGGGTGACCTACAAGCCGCTAAGCACTCAGCTCTTTTGAACCAACGCTACAGAGTAGTACGATGACATATGATACATGGTTTTACTGCAGGAGTTTTTACATATTATGCAATTCCTGTGTGTGTGTGAGATTTGTGGCATCAACAGGCGCAGACTTAGACTGCGCAAGACTCAGCTCCCCACGTGCGCATGAGACTTGTGGCTTGGCCGTTTCCAGTCTTTATCGCACCATCCGTGGGGCCGTCGGTCTTCTTTGAAGTCCCGGATCAGATTTTGAAACACGTTGGGGACGTAGGCTTCCCATCGCTTCTTCACAGACCAGCCTGCTGCAAGCCGGAAAGCAAGAGTCTCATCATCGGCTGTGCGCTGCTCCCATTTGCTTGCGTGTGTCCGCTTCAGGGAATCAAATCTATGTCTTTGGCCATCGACACAATCTACGACGAAGTGGATCAACTCTGATTCCTGATATGCATCACGGGACTGCTCACTGTCAGCAACAACGGCAAATCGCTCTACCCCATGCCCCACAATCCGAATCTTTTCAGCATGCCCTGCAATGATCTTTGGCCATGGATACGTGGATTTTGTCAAGTCAATCTCTGCATAGCTTCCGTGGCGCTCCAGCTCTGCCAACAAAGCTGGCTGGCAGTTCATCCGGATGTCTGATAAATCTCTGTCAGAAAAGGGCTGTCCCGCTCCTTTCAACTGCGCAGTTTGCAAAGGCTGCTCGTACTGATGACCGTTGCACCATCTTTGCATGTTGAGCCAAAAGCCACAGGTGTCCAGGTCATAGAAACGTTCGAGGCGATGTTGCGGAAACCATCTGCACCGACGTACCTCCTCTACAACAAGCCATCGCTGCCCTTCCAGCTTGTGTCCCCGCGACCTCAAAGCAGCGAAGCCAAGGCAGGCTGCTCGGCGGCGATGTTTGATGTCGCGGCCAATGCCAACAACCTGGTAGTCGTATGGCTCCTGCTTGAAGAGTGTTGGAAAGTAGAAGATGTCTGGGAAGACCTTCTTGACTTGCACACGGAAAGGCTCCAAGCTCTTCCTATCCTCCTCATTCCAGTTTTCATTTTCTGCCAATTCAGACAGCCACATGTTGGCATCTGCAAATATTTGGGCACCAACATCTTCGCACAAAACCGCCAATGTCTTCCAATCCATCCACCATATCCAGGAACCAGATTCTGGCACCCAGTCCTGTGCATCCAGTTCATGTGTCCAGTCTTCATCGCGCCCAGAGGTAGCTTCCATGGATGCAACGTTCCCAGGACACAGTTCCAGCAGCTTTACAGGTTGCTCTTTCGCCCACCGAAGGTATTCATCTAGCTCCCGGGGGGGCGGAGAAGAACCTGCTAAAAGCCCTGCAATGGTCAAACCCAAAAGTCCAGCACGCTTCCTGCCATCCTTTCTGCCTACAGCTGACCGCCAACATGAAGAATTACTTTTGAGGCAACAAAAAGCCTCCTGAATCTTCATATAGCAGCATAGCAGTCCATGCATGTTGAATGACTGAAGTGATTTCCACATCTTGTGGCGTAGTATGGTGTAGTCTTTCAATCCATCTAGTAAATGGGCTAGAGAGCAAAATCCACTATCAAAGCATTCAAAAACACTAGTCAGAAAGTCCATTTCAAGTTGCCCGGGCTGACCACTACCAGCAACACCTACCCACCAGCTACTGGCCAACCAAAGGAACACCATGTCTCCAGACATTGAGGTGGCCTGTCGATGTTACCAAATAAACAAAAAAAGTTTCCCCCAAAAAAGTTACTCTCTTAAGAAGAGTCACTGCCAAGTCCGATGGCATGTAGCTCCCTGTGCTGAAATAGGCAGTTCAAGTACGTGGCATGCCAGCTTCCCATGTCCACTTGTTTTAAGAGCTCGTTTATGCCCAGAACTCCTTCAAAAGGCCAATCTTTCTCACAGGCTTTGCAGCTTTGCATAGCAAGCACTTCTTGTGCGAGCCTCGGGAACTCACTAACCTTTTCTCGTTCGACTTCATCGGCTTCCACTATGACCAACTCTCGTTGCACGAAGCTATCTGTAAAGGCTACACGCCAGATTCTTGCCATGGCTCGGGACCGTGAAAATGGTCCAGCAGTTTGACAAAACAGAGAGCTGGATCTAAGAGAATCAAGAATAGACTCAATAGCTGGATGTAAAATGAACACCACTTCCATTTCGAAGAAAACTTTGCTCACACTGCATATCATTCCATAGTGGTTCATGAGTTAGCCGGCTCTTTGTGGCTAACTCGTCATGCTCCTTCCATAGGCATCATGGAGTCATAATCATAATGGTCAAGTCCGTGAAACTGTCTCTCGTGTCCTTCTAAAACACACAACTTGCTGTCATCCCTGTTCACCCTCTCATCAACGGAGGCAATATCACTACTGATATGTTGCCAGGAACGTAATGCAAGAATGTCTTCATCTGCTATGTTCACACAAATCCAGGGTCTCTAGGGTGCACAATAGAATTTCGTCGCGAGGCTACTAGTTTGACTCAAGCCTTTTTTGAACCGCAACATGCTGCAAGTGCACATCGAAACCCAACCTCTTCATCATCCAAGTGGTCCTTGATTCAGAGAAATCTAATGGGCCCGCCTACTGCCAACATCTGCCAACCTCTACAACTTGGTCTGTGAAACCACCTATTTGGATTTTTGAACCCACGTTTGAACTCGTCAAAAATCCTCCGCTGCGAAGGTGGTCTTCGGCTCTACGGCACCTATCTTACCCATGTATCCACATCTATCACTTCACCCAGATGCATCCTGGTTTCAATCCTCAGTCTACACTAGGAACCAAGTCACAGCTCCGAGAAAGACATGAAAGGTTAAAAGGGCAGCAAGCCGCAAAGTTAAATTTTGATGTCCAATGCTGAAGCTTTGTCAGCTCAGCGCCCAAGCACCCGTCAATATAGTTTCAAAGCTCGCAACATCTCACACCACACAACCATCTACAAGTGCGATTAGTGAAAAATGATGGCCAAAGATATGTCAACGTGTATCACGAAAGTTGTCCAATTATTTTGAAACTCTTCTTGCCTGATCTAGATCTTCAGCATTTCAGAGCAAATGTCAAAGAACATCTAACTCAGAGTTACTCTCTGAGAAGTACACTGAAGATCACTTAAGCAATGCACTACTACATGCATCCATCCAGCTGCAAGGTCTGCAGTGACAAGCAGCAGAGCAAGGATGATGGTGGTCAGGACACCCGCCTCAGATGCAATGAGCCTTTCTGGGGCTAGAGTTGGAAATGAAGCTTGGACCGATGATGACGAATGATGACGAATGATGACGAATGATGACGAATGATGACGAATGATGACGAATGTATCTAGTGAATTCAAATGATTGGTGAGATCCGACGTGTTCTGGAGGTTGATCAACATTAGACATGCAGTTGGTGATTAGCAACTGCAAGAGGCCTGGATCACTTTTGACTCTCGTGGCCCTTGACAGCTGACGACTTTTCCAAGTGTCCAACCACCAGGAAATTCTTCACACCCAGAGCTTCCCCATATCATCAGGAGCCATCAGGATTTTTACCTCAAGTCTGTCGCTGGAAATGAGCACCATACTTGATCGACTGAACGTGTGATAAGAGGTAAAGACTCCAAGGGGACTCCTTGAAGTCGATACTGAGCCATTGAGCATGTACAAGCTAACGGCAGCTAACGCACCGTCTTTGTGAAGCTCGAAAATGGAGACGGGGCACCATAGGCACGAGCCACGAGAAGCCGAGACACGGGAAGCTGATTTGGGCCTTGGCAAAGATCCACCAGAGGCCTGCAGGAATCGGAGCCGATCCACATATCTCAGCCATTCTCAGCCCATATGATGGAACAATATTACTGGAATCGAGATGACTGCCACAGACTCAAACAGATTCGAACATCAAAAATCAAAGTTGGTGATACAGTGATATCAGTGATATCTGCTAACCTTCTAAATCTTCTAATAGCAAACTGATTTGACAATGACAATGGTCGTGCGCAGATCATTTGAGAGGCTCAATCAAATGTCTAGGACAGTCACAAGCGACACAAAAATCTGAGACTGACACGGCGCTTGAGACCAGTGCTTCGCCAGCCACTTCGAGTTGAGCTCAAGTGCTGAGTTTCGATCCCGGAAAGTTTTGCCTCAATCTCCGGATGTCCTGAGCAACCAACTACTTCCACATCTTGAGCAATCTCTCGGCTTGAACACTGAGTCCGTCTCTTATGCCAAGGGTCTCCCTTCAATGCGCCAACAGTCAAGTCCAGATGTGTCAAACTTGGAGGAAATACCAGGGCCTTGGACGATGACCCAGTGCCCCCAAAGTTGAACTGTCAAGGGCTGGGTGGTTCACAATACAAATTCATTCTCACATCTGTCCACGTCGCACGGAACAAAACTCAGATAGCATCAACTCCTGGCCTCCATTCGAATCGGGATGCCTGTCAAATCCAATCTCCTTAGCAGCTCAAACCCCCAGTCAGTGTAATGTAATGGCATCGGGATTCTTTAAACAAATCTGTGATCTGCTGGACCTGCAAACGTTGAAAAAAACGGGACAAACCATCTCCGAGTTGGATACCCTGATCATTTGAGATACTAAACTCAACCAGCTCAAAGGTCTCGTTCCCATGAATCCTTAGGATGCTGTCAACTGTCAACCGTTCTTTTTTCCTTTTGTTCAAACTTCATGTCATGGATCTACAGGCCGTAAGAAGCAGCTGCTTCGGTGCCAAGTTTCAGCGCCGTTGAATGGACCAAAAAGATGTGAATCCGAGAGGCATCCCCAATTTCTCCACGGCAGAAGTTGAGGCTCAACTCTGTCAGGGTTGGTGGGAGCCTTGCAGCTGGAAATGCATAGCATCGCGCAGTAAACTTGCACCCTTCACAGAAACAAACATGACACATGGCACGCATACTCCTGAAAAGTCAACATCAATCACAACACTCCGACGATTTCTGATAAATTCGAAGCAATAAGCGCAGCCACGACGGCCACATGTGTTTTTCTTCAACCACAAGCACTGGGAGCATGGGGCCTTGCTGCCAGGGAAGAGGCGCCATCAGGACTGACGTGGCAATTGCAGAAGCTGAGTTGCAACGTTTCCAATGCTGGAAGCCTCTCGGCCAAGTACCTAGGAGATCTTGGAAATCTTCGACCAAAAAAACTCGAGTCGAAATGATTCGCACGCATTTATGAACTATTCAGTCATAACTTCCAACAGAAGATTCAAATAGATGCAATGGCTTTGGGTGAACGCCGTCTACCCGTGTACTCCCCGCTCCCCTGGCGTGAAGATTTCAAACCCATTAAGTTTCAGGAACCCATTTGGGTGTCCCATTTCGCTAGGGCACTGGATTCCACGGAAGCTCACCCGGCATCTGGAAAAATCCAGACGCAACGTCGACAGCGAAGATATGCCATCGGCCAAGAACTGCAAGGAGGTATCGTCGACCTCAGCTTGCGTGACCTTACCATGATGAACAGGTGATGTACCAAAAGCATTAACCAAGAAGTCCATTGCAGGTTTTGGCATGTAGCTGAATGTGACAAGATATCTTCAGCAACTGTCAAACAATGATGTGAAAAGGCCAAGAGAATTTTGAAGGGAATCTGCCGTTACCTGCATCCTTACTTGGCTCACATTATGGTCCTGTGTTCTAGTGGTCTGATCGACTTTACCACTGACATGCACTCACCATGTGAATGCATCAACCGTGCGCCGTACAGCCACAATGGCTACACCCAAGTATCTCCAAAAACTCATACCTCTGCCATTTGGAACCCACAACAATTCCTGGAGGACTGTATATACATATATATGTACAGCATATAATTTAATATACAACATATAAGATAAAAATGATACAATATAATACAATATAATATAATACAATATAACATAATATAATATACTATATATAATAATACAAAATATAATGTAATATATAATATAATATAATGTAGTATAATATAATATAATATAATACAATATAATACAATATAATATAATATATGTCTATATATAATATAAATAGTGTAATATAATATATATATAATATAATGTAATTTAAAACAATATAATATAATATAATGTATTGTAATAAAATATATAATATAATGCTATATATTATATAATATAGTACAATATAATATAGTGCAATAAAATATAATATAACATAATATAATATAATATAGTATAGTATAATATAGTAAAATATAATATACAATATAATATAATACAATATAATATAGTATAATATAATATATAATATAATATAATATAATATAATATATAATATGTAATATATAATATGTAATATATAATATAATATATAATATAATATATAATATAATATATAATATAATATATAATATAATATATAATATAATATATAATATAACATAATATAATATATAATATAACATAATATAATATATAATAATAATTTGCATATATATATACAATAATGAGAATATTATTTAAAAAATACAATAATTATTAAATGATAATAACAATAATACATTAGTAATAATAATAATATCTATATTTACTAATTTTACTAAATATTATCTCATGTATAAAAGTTATAACACATAAGATTCAGAAGAAGCAATGACCATGTCTGTCCTACCTCTATGATCCTCCTGCCCGTGACCCAGGCGGGCACCTTCAGATCATTTTCTGCAGAAAGGTGGAAGGACTTGAGATCCGGAAGCGCCTGGAGGTTGATGGCCAAGATGCCCTCATTGCCCACAAAACCTTGGACAAAACCAGGATGGTGCAGCATGCTAGGGGCGCAAAAGGATGCAAAAGGGGTATTAAGAAGTAGCTACGTAGTTTTCACCATCTTTCAGCATCTTTCATCAACATGTTGTTGTCATCCTATCTTATCTTAAGATCTCAGCTCACGTTTTGTGAATCGTTTGTGCCAGGGCACAAGATCCTACATCCAACCACAGACTCTTCAAACTTGATGGCAGTTTCTCCGCCAGGCGCCGCAATCCACCACTGCCCACACGAGATCGGGTCAACCTGAGAAGCAAATGATCTGCCATGAGTGGCCGCCTGTGGATCAATTGATCGAGTCCCTCAGCATCCTGTGGATATCTGATGATATCTGTGGATCAACATTTTGACCATTTTTGACCTATCTGAGCTCTTCCAACCCCCGGTTTCTTGCAGCCGCCTTTCCGAGCCAAGGCACCCGAGCTGCAAGTGGAGCAAGCCTGGAGGGATGGCCGATGCCAGTTGTTCAGCAGCTGCTTGTCCCAAGTGGCAGCGGAAGAAGTCCAAATTCAGCACCTTCGCCAAGGCACTGGGTGTGACAAAACCCTGTGTTTCTCCGGAACTTTTCAACTTCAGGGCTTTGCCGAGCAAAATGGAGAGTTTGGGTGGGTCCCTCGTACCTCTGCGTGTTGGTCGTGTCTGGACTGGAATAAGAGCCGTTGAAGACAAATAAATTCATGATAGGCAAGTGGGTTGGCCCGTCTTGGTGATCCCGGGCCTTCCATGGTCCGCTCTTGCTACCCGTTATAGCATTCAGAATGAACCATTCATTAGCCAGCCACTGGACTTCAGATACCCATTCGAGCAATTTGTCTTGTGCGGGGAAACCCTTTCACTGCTGCACCACCGCTCATAATCGCTTCATGATTCTTTTTGCTCTCCTGCCAAGGCACAGGGCCTGCTTTGCGTTCTCACAGTTTCCTTTTGATCCTCTAGCATATTTTTAAAAAGTGCTAGAATCCGTGAGTCGTGCAGGCTCTGGTTAGTGACACACACAGGGGCCGTCGCCGCAAGTCCCGGTTCATGCACGCACCCTTGCACGTGCTAACGAAATGCAAAGTAAAATATGATGAAACTGAACCTGCTCAGTTCAAATGATTGCCCAACATGGTATCACGTTTCGATATTCTCTCTGATCTCTCTGTCTGGCCACGTAATTTGACATCAGACTCATTGGCACCAAGAGTGTTGTTCGGATTTGGTAAACCTTGCATGTAGATCTCTGCCGGGGCGTGCATGATCATCATAGTGCGTGAAACCTGCTCCAAGTTCTGGTACTTGCCAACCTGTGCTCTGGTGACCGTGTGATAGAGGCTGTTGTCTTTGAAGTAAAGGCCTTCTCGGTTTTGCAAAGGCAACTCCTCACACAATGGTTCCGTGCCATCCAATGAGGCATGGAATAGGTTCTCTGCACCCTCAAGCTTGTCTCCCCGATGCAAACAGACAAGCATGGCACGATCTGCGCCATCTGTGTGGATACCTTGCCCAGTCACACTGGCACGGGTCTTTGCATATTCTTTTTTGTCAAAGTAGCTGGTCTGGATCTGAATGAGGATGGCAGTTTTCTCTGGAATCCCATAGTACTCGGCAAAATTCAAGACCACTTTGGCGACGGGGGCACCAGGCTCAAAGAGGTCTTCATTGATCAAACCATAGTATCTGCGGAGTCCACCTGAGAAGTCATTGTACTCCACATCCTGAAGGAAGTAGTTCTGAGTGAACGTCTGCACTCTGCCATTGATGATGGTGACAAAGCGAATGGCTTTGTGACGCTTGGCAAAGTGTTTGCTGCTGGGGTCATCACTCAGCACTATATTCTCCAAAATGTGCTGCCTCTCTGCATCCGACATGTCGTCCAGAATGTGCTCGAACATTGGTTTGCCATCCCAATCTCCCGGAGGCAGGCCCGCACCCGGAGCCGTCGGGGACTGGGTAGTTACGTCGACCAGTGTCTTTTCAAAGGCCTTTTCTACATTAACAAGAACCTCCTCGGTTCGCTCCATTGCTTCGACCGCACACAAGTTGCTGCCCATGGCCCAATGGCGGAAGGGCCCTAGTGAAACGCGGAGAATTTATGGCAAAGGACTTCAGCCGAAATGCTGAAGCGGATGATCTTGGACACAAACACCTCCTGAACGAATGATTACTATGAAATAATGTCATATCACAATGATTCACAATGCCTAGCTCCACCTCAATCCCCAAGTCATTCAATTTTGGACTCTCCACGACTTTCCAATCTCCCGGGGATCAGCAAGATAGTCATGTATTAGGCAGTGATAAGTGTTCCGTTTCCAATTTGGATATTTTGTCTGAAGAAAACGTCAATGTTCGAGTCCTTTCGTTCCACCCGAGGCACATGCAAGGTGTCTGGGATGTACTTGGCCAACGCTGCACAAGCGCTGATGCTTTTGTCATGGTCCAATCGTAGCACTCCGAAGTTCAAATGTGACAGGACCTGCAGGGTGAGGCGTTGACTGCAGGGCAACAGGGAAGTCATCTTGTTTGGAATGAGCCCGCCTCCGATAGAGATCAGTTTCGCGAAAGAATTTGCGCCCACACATCAATGACTTTTGACTATCGGACTGTCACCCTGTACCCATCAATCCTAACCTGCGCTATCAGAACAAAGCCAAACTATGAGTGGTGCCTATACGATCCCAAACGATCCCCCGGAAGGAGAGCCCAGGTGAAGTGTGGCCCTTGCAGTGGACCTCTTTCCGAGTGTTTTCAGCCCACAAGCGCTGGCGCCAGGACTGACAAAGCTGACCCCAAAGTCCGAATGCTTCCAACGGCGAAAACGGCGCTAGCAACATCGGCAGCTGGGAAACCACATGGCCGCGCCCCATGGCACATGAAGGCGTACCAAAAGGCAAGAATGTATTGAATCCGATGTAAACCCGTTTAAAGTATTTTAAAGTGGTCTCTTTCTGCTGGGAAAAGAGTGGGGTTGTTGCGAAGGATCCTGTTGGTGCACCTGGCCCACTTGAAAACCTCTGAACTTCTGTGATCCGAGACTCCAACATCTGCTGAGCATATTCGCAAGCATCATCTAACACTTTCTGGCAGAAATCATACCACTGCACAAAGATTTTCAAGGATCATGTCCTATGTTTTCAGGTATGTCAACAAACCATTTTCCTAAAGGAAACCACGCGTGGCCTGTGACATCCTGTGACTTTGAAGCCGAAAATTGGAAAAATTGGAATACTCCAAAGTCTCCAAAGATCTAAGACTAAGACTAAGAAGACTACTATTCTTTTCCCGCTGCTGCGTTGGCGTCATGTCTCGCGGAAAATCGGGCCGTGCGCGCGCCTGTGGTACGGACCGGGTCCGCACTGACACCGCGGACCCGGTGATATCCGGGTGGCCCAGTGATTCACACACCTTGTAACGTGGTAAACCGTGGTAAACCCAATACACCCCTTTTGGGATGGTTTATACATGTTTATACAACCCCATTTCTGGTAAGTTCTTGTGGATGGGGATGGTGTTTCTGATTCGGTTTACCACATTAATCATCACAGTAACCGGAAGCTCGGAGTACGTCCTGCGAGACACCGATCCTCAGGTCCTCCGGGAAAAACCCAGGGCTAAAGTCGTGCGCACTGCTGGAAGAGACCGCCAATATTTTCCCTCTACGCTACGACCGCTACGATGTCGATGTCTGACTCCATGAAAAATTGCTTAGATAAGTTTAGATCATGGGCATATTGCGGCATATTGATGTCCTCGATTCAAATCAGCATCCAATTAGCACAAAGAACTTCCAAGGACCAATGTTCGTGGCTGGAATCCGTGGGCAGATCTGCCAGCAACTATCTCTGACGACGTTTCGACGTTTCCGTGTGCTTCAGGGACACAGGCAGATCTTCTGCTTGGTCAAAAACCTCTCCGGCTCCAGTGAGGACCCATGAGTTCGATCGAGGTGAAGACTATTAAGATTATCAAAGGAAGTTGGGAAGCAATACTTCCGAGTTACGAATGACTTTTACTTGATGGAATTGACTATGATGAAGGGTGGTGCGCGAGTGAGACTTGACTTTGATGAAGGGTGGTGTGAGCCTTTGCATTACATGACAATACAGCAGAAAAGAACTGACCTTGATGAAGGGTGGTGTGAGACTTTACACTACATAACAATACATGAGTGAAGAACTGACTTTGATGAAGGGTGGTGCGCGAGTGAGACTTGATGGAATTGACTATGATGAAGGGTGGTGCGCGAGTGAGACTTGACCTTGATGAAGGGTGGTGTGAGCCTTTGCATTACATGACAATACAGCAGAAAAGAACTGACTTTGATGAAGGGTGGTGTGAGACTTTACACTACATAACAATACATCAGAAAAGAACTGACCTTGATGAAGGGTGGTGTGAGACTTTACACTACATGACAATACATGAGTGAAGAACTGACTTTGATGAAGGGTGGTGTGAGACTTTACACTACATGACAATACATCAGGAAAGAACTTACTTTGATGAAGGGTGGTCTGAGACTTTACACTACATGACAAAACATCAGGAAAGAACTGACTTTGAGTTTTGCAGCGAGTGGTTGTTCCTGTGTGCGTAGTCCTATGCGGTTCTTGAATCTCTGGTTGCAGATTGCAATGGAATGGCTGCTTCACTGTTTGCCATGGCTGCATGAATGTTGCATGGGCTATGTTTTGGGGAGGAAGCCGGAGCACGAAACCTTGTGTTTTTCCGTGTAAAGTGGCTTCAGCCGGCGATGAAAGGTACCTCGTCTGTGCGGCGGGTGCGGCTGCGGTCGTTCCGGACGCGATTGGTTCCTTCTATGTGTTTTGCAACAAGTGGTTGTTCCTGTGGTGTAGTTCTATGCGGTTCCTGAAGCTGTGGTTGCAGATCGCAATGGAATGGCTGCATGAATGTTGCATGGGCTATGTTTTGGGGAGGAAGCCGGAGCACGAAACCTTGTGTTTTTCCGTGTAAAGTGGCTGCAGGCGACGATGAAAGGTACCTCGTCTGTGCGGCGGGTGCGGCTGCGGTCGGTTGGTCGTTTTTTTTTGCCGCAGTGTAACGGTGGCTTCAAGCTGCTTTGGGTGTGCTTGTGTGTGCGCGTAGTTATAGGGTGTTTTGGAATCTGTGCTTGCAGATCGCATTGGAATGGCTGCATGATGTTGCAAGGGCTCTGTTGTGGGGAGGAAGCCGGAGCACGAAACCTTGTGTTTTTCCGTGTAAAGTGGCTGCAGCCGGCGATGAAAGGTACCTCGTCTGTGCGGCGGATGCGGCTGGGGTCGTTTCATGCGCGAATTGTTCCTCCTATGTGTTTTGCAACGTGGTTGTTCCTGTGTGCGTAGTTCTTTGCGGTTCTTGAAGCTGTGGTTGCAGATCGCATTGGAATGGCTGCATGAATGTTGCATGGGTTATGTTTTGGGGAGGAAGCCGGAGCACGAAACCTTGTGTTTTTCCGTGTAAAGTGGCTGCAGCCGGCGATGAAAGGTACCTCGTCTGTGCGGCGGTTGCGGCTGGGGTCGTTCCGGACGCGATGGGTTCCTTCTATGTGTTTTGCAACAAGTGCTTGTTCTTGTGTGCGTAGTTCTATGCGTTTCCTGAAGCTGTGGTTGCTGATCGCATTGGAATGGCTGCATGAATGTTGCATGGGCTATGTTTTGGGGAGGAAGCCGGAGCACGAAACCTTGTGTTTTTCCGTGTAAAGTGGCTGCAGGCGACGGTGAAAGGTACCTCGTGTGTGCGACGGGTGCGGCTGCGGTCGTTCCGGACGCGATTGGTTCCTTCTATGTGTTTTGCAACAAGTGGTTGCATGGTCTATGTTTTGGGGATGAAGCCGGAGCACGAAACCTTGCGTTTTTCCGTGTAAAGTGGCTGCAGGCGACGATGAAAGGTACCTCGTGTGTGCGACGGGTGCGGCTGCGGTCGTTCCGGACGCGATTGGTTCCTTCTATGTGTTTTGCAACAAGTGGTTGTTCCTGTGGTGTCGTTCTATGCGTTTCCTGAAGCTGTGGTTGCAGATCGCATTGTAATGGCTGCAAGAATGTTGCATGAGCTATGTTTTGGGGAGGAAGCCGGAGCACGAAACCTTGTGTTTTTCCGTGTAAAGTGGCTTCAGCCGGCGATGAAAGGTACCTCGTCTGTGTGGCGGGTGCGGCTGCGGTCGTTCCGGACGCGATTGGTTCCTTCTATGTGTTTTGCAACAAGTGGTTGTTCCTGTGGTGTAGTTCTATGCGGTTCCTGAAGCTGTGGTTGCAGATCGCAATGGAATGGCTGCATGAATGTTGCATGGGCTATGTTTTGGGGAGGAAGCCGGAGCACGAAACCTTGCGTTTTTCCGTGTAAAGTGGCTGCAGGCGACGGTGAAAGGTACCTCGTGTGTGCGACGGGTGCGGCTGCGGTCGTTCCGGACGCGATTGGTTCCTTCTATGTGTTTTGCAACAAGTGGTTGTTCCTGTGGTGTCGTTCTATGCGTTTCCTGAAGCTGTGGTTGCAAATCGCATTGTAATGGCTGCATGAATGTTGCATGAGCTATGTTTTGGGGAGGAAGCCGGAGCACCAAACCTTGTGTTTTTCCGTGTAAAGTGGCTGCAGGCGACGATGAAAGGTACCTCGTGTGTGCGACGGGTGCGGCTGCGGTCGTTCCGGGCGCGATTGGTTCCTTCTATGTGTTTTGCAACAAGTGGTTGTTCCTGTGGTGTCGTTCTATGCGTTTCCTGAAGCTGTGGTTGCAGATCGCATTGTAATGGCTGCAAGAATGTTGCATGTGCCATGTTTTGGGGAGGAAGCCGGAGCACGAAACCTTATGTTTTTCCGTGTAAAGTGGCTGGCGGCGACGATGAAAGGTACCTCGTGTGTGCGACGGGTGCGGCTGCGGTCGTTCCGGACGCGATTGGTTCCTTCTATGTGTTTTGCAACAAGTGGTTGTTCCTGTGGTGTAGTTCTATGCGTTTCCTGAAGCTGTGGTTGCTGATCGCATTGGAATGGCTGCGATAATGATTTGTCAGAAAATTTTCTCAATTTTGGCGCTAATAATTTTCCTTTTCAAAATCATTTTAAAAAGCGCTTCAAAATCGTCTTTTTTCTGCTTTGGCGTCGAGATCCGGTTTTGGAGCTGCAGTTTCCGATACTGTTGCGCGTAGTTCTATTGTGTTTTGCAACTCAGTCACTGTAGATCGCATTGGAATGGCTGCGTCAAGGTTGCTTCGTGCTGTGGCTGCATGCGTAATACTATTGTCTTTTGCAGCTGGATCTCGTAAATCGTATTGGAGTGGCTGCATGAAGGCTGCGAAATGAATTTGTTAGCAGATTTTCTCCATTTTGGCGCTAGCGATTTTCCTTTTAAAAATCCTTTTAAAAAGTGCTTCAAAATCGTCTTTTTTTCGCTTTGGCGTTGAGATCCGGTTTTGGAGCTGCAGTTTCCGACGTCGTTGCGCGTAGTTCTTTTGTGTTTTGCAACTCAGTCACTGTAGATCGCATTGTAATGGCTGCGTCAAGGTTGCTTCGTGCTGTGGCTGCATGCGTAATACTATTGTCTTTTGCAGCTGGATCTCGTAAATCGTATTGGAGTGGCTGCATGAAGGCTGCGAAATGGATTTGTTAGCAGATTTTCTCCATTTTGGCGCTAGTGATTTTCCTTTTAAAAATCCTTTTAAAAAGTGCTTCAAAATCGTCTTTTTTTCGCTTTGGCGTCGAGATCCGGTTTTGGAGCTGCAGTTTCCGATACTGTTGCGCGTAGTTCTATTGTGTTTTGCAACTCAGTCACTGTAGATCGCATTGGAATGGCTGCGTCAAGGTTGCTTCGTGCTGTGGCTGCATGCGTAATACTATTGTCTTTTGCAGCTGGATCTCGTAAATCGTATTGGAATGGCTGCATGAAGGCTGCGAAATGGATTTGTTAGCAGATTTTCGCCATTTTGGCGCTAGTGATTTTCCTTTTCAAAATCCTTTTAAAAAGTGCTTCAAAATCGTCTTTTTTTCGCTTTGGCGTCGAGATCCGGTTTTGGAGCTGCAGTTTCCGATGCCATTGCGCGTAGTTCTATTGTGTTTTGCAGCTCAGTCACTGTAGATCGCATTGGAATGGCTGCGTCAAGGTTGCTTCGTGCAGCCATTCCAATGCGATCTGCAACCACAGCTTCAGGAAACGCATAGAACTATACACCACAGGAACAAGCACTTGTTGCAAAACACATAGAAGGAACCAATCGCGTCCGGAACGACCGCAACCGCACCCGTCGCACACACGAGGTACCTTTCATCGTCGCCTGCAGCCACTTTACACGGAAAAACACAAGGTTTCGTGCTCCGGCTTCCTCCCCAAAACATAGCCGTGTGGGGTGTGAAGAGTGCAATGTGAAGTGTGAGGAAAGTGTTTGCATTGTACCGGGGTCGCGCGCAGGTCGTGTTCTTGGACAGCAACACTGCAACAGCTTCGCACAAAGCACGCACGCACGGGCCTGGCTGGCGCACGGCGCATGCAAGTTCCGTAGTAGTAGTACTGGGAAGTGATTCATGAAAGCTTAGGTGACATATGAGAAGAGATGAGATGAGAAGAGATGAGCTGGGATAAGGTGAGAAGGGCTCAGATGAGATGAAGTGTGGAGTGTGAAGAGTGCAGTGTGAAGTGTGGGACATGAAGAGTGCAGTGTGAAGTGTGAAGTTTGGAGTGTGAAGAAAGCAGTGAGGAGTGAGAAGTGTGAAGTGTGGACTGTGAAGTGTGAAGTGTGGACTGTGAAGTGTGAAGTTTGGAGTGCGAAGAGTGCAGTGTGACGTGTGAAGTGTGGAGTGTGACGTGTGGAGTGTGAAGTGTGAAGTGTGGAGTCTTAAGAGTGCAGTGTGAAGTGTGGAGTGTGAAGTGTGTAATGTGGAGTGCGAAGACTGCAGTGAGAAGTGCGAAGTGCGAAGTGGAGCTTCACATGTGACATGTGAAACAAGACACCAGTTTCGCAGAGTGCACGCACGCACGGGCTTGGCTGGCGCACGGCGCAGGCAAGTTCTATAGATGAGAAAAGTTTTATATATATCTTTAAGGCAACTTCCGCCCCGCCTCGTGCGGGTACTACTGGTATATTAAGAAAAGGCAGTGATAAAAAAAGTACACCTCGAGTATTTTTTGAGTGCCTCTGTTACGGGTCTTACTTGGATCTATGTAGAGTATCGACTTGGAACTTGGATTGCCTTCCTATTTACGTGCTGCAGCACCCCAACAAACATCACCAGACATCCCCCTTAATCTCACCTAGAACCCCCTTCGCACCACTGCCTATGCAAAGAGTTTTGCATCTCCAGCCGCGCACAAGCAATTGATCCTGAGGCAACAAAACAGGGTCAATGAAAAACAAACTTCAAAGTTGGAATGGGATTTACTGTCTTCCCAGGGATGTTCTTGATCCTTGTTCAACATCCACTGCTCACATGGGCAAAGAGTAGAACTGACTGAGGCATCTGGCGCGCTGATCACAGCTTTCAGCACAGCCGTGTTGGTATTCCTGCCAATGGGCGCCGAAACCCAGGGTCGACGTGTTCAAAGCAAGCGGCAAGTGGTTTCCCTTGCCTGACCTTCGCAAAGAGTCATGCATTAAAGCCAGAAAGACCTTCCCAACCATGACTCACCACAACCTTGCAGGGCATTTGCCGCCTGTGTAGACCAACGCCAAATCTGGGCTTTCCGGTTTTCATCTGATCCTTCTTGGCCACCGCCTTGGTCGCCAACATGGCGCACGTGGAATTATCGTACTCTGAGATGATACGCAGCCTGCGATTGCGATGAGTGTTTAAAGGAAAGACAGTCGTTGGGACTAAGGGACATAAAGAGAAGCCAAACATAGCCAAGCTATTGAACTAGAATGTGACATAGGTCTATCTGAAAATAGAGTACTTATAGATCTTATATTTGTTCATCATATTTCGCATATGTTCGCATTGCAATCATTGAACTTGCCATTTTATGGGGCGTTCAGACACAAAAAAACTCCCAGATCCCATATCTTCCTGATGTCCCCCACGTTCCAACACAGCTGTGAAATCTCTCCCGATGCTGAGACGCCACGCTTGACAACGGACACTGGCCACCTTGGAGTTACTTCCCCGTGGACCGGATCCCCGGTTCCAATGCGCAACAGCTGTGGTGTAAAATCTGTGGGGCAGTTGGGACCGTTTCAACTCAGGCATTGGGAAGAAAAACTGAATAAATGAATATAAATGACTGAAATAAAATAGCGCATGAACAAATAATTCACTTCATTTACATCCATCATCATCCATCAACAATCAAATTGGCCGCTGACCGCTTGGCTCCCGCACCGCTTCGGAGCCTTCCGCGTTGCGGCAATGACTGCGCCTTGCACATTGAACTTTTCATTGCAGCTCGCAATGCTCAAAAAGGGTCTCGCAACTGTCACTCCACGCTTGAAGAACTGGTTTGATTTGGATCAGGACATCTCATGCCCTCGGATGATATCTCATGATGATATCTCACATTCACTTAGGGAGTCCAGCAAAATATATTAGTGTTGCCGTGCTTCCGGTGCCGAATAAAGTCTGCAAACTGTGTTGCTGCTAACTAGTACAAGTAGCATCAAAATAGCTAATCTGTGTTGCTGTTCAGCCGTTCTGATCTCGGGCCCGGACGCTTCAGAATGATAGTCTGAAAGGTGCACTGCCATGCCCTGCGCAACGGCTTTGAGGCTGTCAGGCTTTCACGACAAAACGACGTGCCACGAGGTGCAACGAGGTGCCACGACATGCCTGGGGCAAAAAGACGGTGTTGTTGAGACCCGCAACGAAGGCCGAGACGGGTCCATTGCCCTGGCTACAAACGGTATGAAGAATGCAGCAATGTGGCCACTGCAAAAGGACGTAATGTAAATGTTGTGGTTGGGCCGTGGACTATATGCTATACATTGACACAATACATGCACACAGCCCTCTAAATGTGACTTCTTGCTTTTCATGGCGTCTGCGGCTTTCATCAAGATTCCCCATCAGCTTTCTCCAAGATCTTCAAAGCAACAGAAAAACAATCACTGCTAGACTAGACTGCTACTGGTACCAGAATCATAGGATGTCACGAGAGCGGCGCGATGCCTGTCCATTGACCTGGTGCTCCTCTCACAACGGCATTCCATCTGAGGTCAGGTAGGTGTACCAGGTCAGGTGTGTGGGCGTTCTCAAGCTGGGCAGAGACTTTCAGACTCCCCCAGATCTGCGTTGAGTTGCTGATATCTAGAATCTGTCTGCCAGGGACTTCCCTCTCCTTGCCAGCTGCTCGAACTCGAGCCTGCAGTCATCCCAGACTTCAAAGTGAAACATTTTTGCGGAGCATCTAAAACTTCAAAGGAAGTTGCACTACATAAATCCTAGACAGTCGGACTTGCAAAGCCATTCCAAAATGATGCGAAATGGAACATCCGATGATGCAGAAGGTGCCATGCTGCAATACCAAACATCTTCCAGCAAACCAGAGCCTAGTAGTCCATCTATCCATACGTAATTATTCTATAGCTTCTATACATATTCCTCCTCAACATCCTTTAGAGATCTTTAGAGTCTTTAGCATGGTTTTGTTTGAGTCCCGCGCCTTCAACACCACCTCTTCAGCCGTTGACGAGTTCGACCTGTGGCCACCGTCGTTCATACAACAGCTGGGCTATGCTGGGCTATGCTGGGCTATTCTGGGCTCATGGCAGCTCATAGTCCAAGAGAGCCATGGGCTCCTGCCGCTTAGCGCTTAGCTCGACGTCTCCATGTTTTCACAACTGAACTTCAACATATTTCAACATACTCCAGTGACACATAGTGACACATGGTCCTACAATGTCCTACACATCCACAGGAGATGCATAGGAAATGCACAAAATGCACAAAATGCACAATACACAGTTCACTCCTGAGGATCGAGGTAGGTCTGCGTGAAGGCATCGTAGATCTGCTGAGCTGAGATCTCCTGCAGTGCGAAGGGCCATGCATCAGGTCAAACTCCAGCGAATGAGCGCTATGGTCTCGAGTCTCAATGTTGTTTCTTTAAAGAAGTGTATAAGCTTCCTGCCGATTGTCCAGTTTCTTGACAAATTAGAAATCCGACTAACACCACAGACATACTATGATAAGCATGCCCAAGTTCAGCGATGTCTCCTTGCTGGTCTTGTCAGAAATCTTCTGCACCACCTGCAAAAGTTGAAGGAAACAATTTCTTGGTTTCTTTCATACATCATGCACAACTGTGTGTCGCTCGGAATGAAAGTCCTTGAATCCCGGTCACTGCCAGAGCTTCCCAAATTCTCTTGCAGCTTGGCAACAGTTGAAACCATCCAGATCAAGGTCTGTGCAAACCATGCCTGGGCGAATTCCGCCTGGCATTCCTGCAAGCGTCATTAAAACATCTCTGAACTCCAAGCCATTCAAAGGCCTTTATTGGATTTGATTGACACTGACTGGCTGCAGCTATAAGTGCGCAGCTTCACTTCCTGGATACGTTTGGAAAATGTTGAAAAAGGGGTTGAACCAACTCCAGATTTGGCACAACAAGAATCCACGGATGCAGTCCTTGGGTAGGGCGATGCCATACTCCTGCTCCAGAATGTAGGCGATGCCACCCTCGCAAGCAGCGGACATTCCCAGTGTCACTGATTTCAGCCAGAAATAGAAAACACAAGGAGTTTGATGAGACATCGAAATAGACTTTTCTAGGATTTTTCACCTTGGAAATCACAAAACCATAGACATAGCCTGGATGTGTTGTGGATCCGTAACTTTCATGAGACCTTTTGGAGCTGTGATCCTTCAGCCCTTGCAGGCACCTTGCCACTTTGGCTGTTGACTCGAATAATCGCCTCGTAGTGCCGCCCGATGTCCTGCAAAGGGGATATGGACCACTGGATCCATGGGACAACTGTAGAGACCTGCCTTACGCCTCCCAACAGTTTCTCGGCAGCGGGTTGATCTCATGAACTCTGGCCTGTACAAAATCGGCTTCGATTCACAGAGGTTTGGTCAAAATGGTTTGGTGATGCCATCGGCATACCGCAGAGCAATTGCCCAAAAAGAGCCTAGCGGCTACCGTTTTGACGCGGTCCTGTGGATCAATGGGCAGGTACGGAACCTCCCAAACTTGGGCAGTCTTGATTGCCTCCCAAGCTGTAGCAGAATGGCAGGTTGCAAGGATTTTGCCAAACTCATCAGCTGTGTGGCCTCTAATCCCTTCTTGATGGCATCCTGATGCACTGCTGAAATCATTGAGCCAGCAGAAGAGATCTGCGAAGTTTCTCAATCTCAGATATGACGGCTGCTGCAACTGCAAATATCCAAGAGTGATAGTAATGGTAATACTCAAGGGAATGTCATTTAGTGTGCTTCAATTATGCACTTCGCTATGGCTGTCACGGAGTCATGGATCCACCGAACAACTGCATGAACTGCGGCTTTATCGGCTGTCTCCTGGTGAGAACCGGAGAAAGCGGTGTAGACCAGGCTGCCAGCCCAAGGATAGCGCCTGGAGGATTCACCACTTAAAAGTTTACAACCCCGGTCTGCTGAAATATGGTTTCCCCAAATCTGTGTCCCTTCCCAAATTTCTGGCGACAACTGCTTCCTGGGGAATCGGCTCGGGCACTTTCAACTCAGTGCAGTGCTCCGCAACTTTGATGGTCTCCTGGGTCGACTGGCCAGCTGAAAATAAATCCATTTCAGCCTGTCGGAAGCCAACGACAGTAGGAATTGGATAGAGACTGTTCTTTTCCAAGATCATTTTATAGAGTCTCAACCTCTCCATGCTCCATCTGCGAAGCCTCAAACATCCTCAAACGAGATTTAACTTCACTGAAATCCCCACAGCATGGTCCCAAAGAGGCCTCCAACTCGACATAGCTCACCTGGCGGAGCAAGACAAATGGGTCATCTGGGATCATGACAAGTTGCCGTCCCGAACCCGACCTCTGGGTCAATGCCCTGGGTGAAGAGATTCAAGGCCAATGTCACTAGGCACCTGAAAGCGACCAGGGACATGGGACTGCAAACACCAATGTCTGTTTAGCCAACACGTATCAGGTGGGCATCAGTCCGATAAACATTCAGATAGTACAACGGGAAAAAACAATGCAGTTTCCCAGAATCTAGGTCCAGTCTTCATATGTCCTCATCCTGTTTGACTGAGGTCCATTGGTCAAAAGTTCAAAGCTGGATAGTTGCTTGTCAAACTGACAGAGATTTCGGTGTCCCAAGCCCAGCAACTAAACCCTTACCTTACCAATGAGAATTAATGCAAATTATGTTGTGGGTTTTGGAACGCCTGAAACAAGTTTATTAAGCGTCATGTTGGCCGACATATCAGGGGCCAAAATATGACAATGAACACATGATCCAGGTTTCCACACACATTGCCAGTTCGCTCGCCGTTGCCAAAAAGGCAGCCCTCTACTCTGTCAGCGCCTGGCGCAGATCACACGGACCTGGAGCCACCAACCTCCAAGAAGAGGATGCCGTGCCTGCCATCATGGCGAGCTCTGCCGCAGCGATGCCAGTGCCACGATCGTTGTGAGGGTGAACGCTGATGCACCTGGGTGATGGCTGACATGTGGTCGTCAATCCGTCAATCATGTACGATTTGCCGAAACCACAACATTCTACCAGGCTACCAGCAGTTTTGAATTCGGAAACCCGGAGTGTTTCAACTGTTGCGTGCACCAGATTTGCCGGATTTTTCCCACAGCAGTGAAACAGTGTGAAACAATGTGAAACAATGTGAAACAACGTGAAACACACTGTAAAACAATGCGAAAGAATGGGAAATAATTTGAAGCATTGTGCAACCTCAAGCTGGAAGATGTTTCAAAATTCACCCTGGGCATCGGATGTCCACCGAGCCTGACACCAGAAGTTCAAACAATTCAGCAAGCGGCCCTTGTCAAAAGGGTTCCGCGATGGGTCATAGATGAATGCACCACTGTCCAACAAATCGTTGAATTCGTCATCATCCAGGTCGTGCACATAGATGTTGTCACCCATGCTTGTGGCATTGGCCACGTAGTGCCAGTGGTTCTTCCACTCTTTTCCCATCTCATTTCGCGAGATCAACCCAATGTGAATCTTGAGAACAGGGAAAACGAATTTCAGTAAGATCAATGAGTAGGCCAAGTGACTTCCCAGGATGATCTCTGTCTGGACACTCTCCACGACGCCCTTCTTTGTGATGACAAAAAAAGCAAGACACATATCGACCACTATGCCAAGCACAGCAATGCACATCAAACCTCCCACCGTGAGAATGAACTCACGGTGGTTCAACAGTCCAATGGCATTGTTGAGCCACTTGCAAAAGTGGTCGTACCGCCGAATTGGGCGGTCATACTGAAATGAGTAGCGTGCCCGCAAAGGAATACTTGGCATCCCCCGCTCGATGTCGGCACCGACGTCGACGTTGCGGCTCTTCTTCTCTGCCTTCAACTGTCCGGGATCTGTACATGCCGCATACGTCATGCAGGATAATGTCACTCCATAGACCACAGAGCACACCCATACCAGACATGAATGGGACATGGATGTCCAGCGGCATATAATGGGAATCTGGAAAAAGAACACACACATTCCGCCGATCACAGTGGAAACGGCGAGGGTCACCGGCAAGAACGGTTTGAGGTCAATACCACAAAAAATGTAGTCTTGGCTTGGGGCCTTTTCTTCCTCTTCAGAGTCTGACTTCTCCTCTGCCTGCGGCTCCTTCTCAGCAGTCAAAGTTTGCGCCTGCTTCGAAGTCAGCAGCGTAGGTCGATCTGCCAAAAGCGGCGGCTGCATTGGTGGCTGGACGGGCTGGTACATTGTTGTGCAAGGCGCTAGGTGCCAGGTCGTCGCAAGTCTTTCTGAGCAGGAAGCTTGAGCCCCAGTTGCACTGGACAGTTGCCCATGCATGTACTGTGTGCGTGCTTGAGTGCAGCCGGCGGGAGCTTCTTCTGACTAAATCACCCACATGCTGCAATCAAGCCCAAAGTGTTGTGACTTGATCATTGGGCCGCCAAACACAGAGTCACGCTTTGCAATGTGTGCGCACATCCACTCAATCTGGTCCGCATATACCTCAGCGCATGCAGATTTAACAAGGCACAAGGCGGGAAGTTGGGCGCCAGCACGAGATACACATTTGGAGCGCAGCTGCCTCTTTTCTCTTGGGACAAGATTCTGACTTGTGATGTCGTAGCACACACGTCTGGTACATGCAACCTATGATTGCCTGGCGCTTGTCTCATGTGTGATATTTACATATATTTATATGAGTCGGAGTAATGCCAGACACCAACTCCCACCAATTGGCGGTTTCTTGTCAGAGCCTGGTGCCCAATGGTGCCCAATGATGGGTGCCCAAGGGTGCCCGAACGTTGGGAGTGGCCATCTCAACAGTACCAGGCAAGTTCAGAATCACCTGCTGCTCTGGAGTGGGTTCCCACCTTGGCGTCGCTGGACTGGACAAGATAGATAGATAGATAGATAGATAGATAGATACATAGATAGATAGATAGATAGAAAGATAGATAGATAGATCGATCGATAGATAGATAGACAGACAGACAGATAAGATTAGATAATATTAGATAAGATTAGATAAGATTAGATACGATTAGATAAGATTAGATAAGATTAATTAAGATTAGATTGGATTAGATTGGATTAGATTGGATTAGATTGGATTAGATTGATAGATAGATAGATAGATAGAATAGATAGATTAGATAGAATAGATAGAATAGATAGAAGAGATAGAATAGATAGAATAGAAAGAATAGATAGAATAGATAGAATAGATAGAATAGATAGAATAGATAGAATAGAGAGAATAGATAGAATAGATTGAATAGGTAGAATAGATAGAATAGATAGAATAGATAGAATAGATAGAATAGATAGATTAGATCGATTAGATCGATTAGATCGATTAGATCGATTAGATCGATTAGATAGATTAGATAGATTAGATAGATGAGATAGATTAGATCGATTAGATCGATTAGATAGATTAGAAAGATTAGATAATGTTAACATGGCGTTAATAAACCCCCCCGCAATAAAGTACGCCAACTCCCAGTTCACAATAATAAAACCCCCCCGCAATAAAGTACGCCAACTTTTTTTCCCCGTTTTTTTCCGTTTTTTCCCTTTAGTATTCGTTTTCAATTAGGCAATTCATTCGGGAATACCTAGGTGATTTTTTTTTGTGGAAAGTTCCCTTTATGTAATCGTTTTCAATTAGGCAATTCATTTGGGAATACATAGGTCTGGAAAGAAGGTTCCCTCTAATGTCAACATTATGTATTCGTTTTCAATTAGGCAATTCATTTGGGAATACATAGGTCTGATTTTTTGTTATATTAATGATAGTTGAATGTTTGGCCCTAACTTTATTCTGATGCTCTTAATGTTTGGGGGGGTTATTAATACGATGTTGACATTAGATTAGAAAGATTAGAGAGATTAGATAAATTAGATAGATTCAATAGATTCGATAGATTAGATCAGATTCCATCAGATTGGATTAGATAATTTTAGATTAGATTAGATACGATAAGATTAAGATAAGAATAGATTAGATTAAATTAGATTAGCTAAGGTTAGATAAGATTAGATTAGATAGAGAGATAGAATAGATACAGATAGATTAGATAGATTTAGATAGGTTGGATAGATTGGATAGATTGGATATATTGGATAGATTGGATAGATTGGATAGATTGGATAGATTGGATAGATTGGATAGATTGGATAGATTGGATAGATTGGAAAGATTGGATAAATTGGATAGATTGGATAGATTGGATAGATTGGATAGATTGGATAGATTGGATAGATTGGATGGATTAGATAGATTAGATAGACTAGATAGACTAGATAGGCTAGATAGACTAGATAGACTAGATAGACTAGATAGACTAGATAGACTAGATAGATTAGATAGATTAGATAGATTAGATAGATTAGATAGATTAGATAGATTAGATAGATTAGATAGATTAGATAGATTAGATAGATTAGATAGATAAGACAGATAAGATAGGTAAGATAGATAAGATCGACAAGATCGATAAGATAGATAAGATCGATAAGATCGATAAGATCGATAAGATCGATCGATCAATCGATCGATAGATAGATAGATAGATAGACAGATAGATAAATAGATAGATAGATTAATGGATAGATCGATAGATAGATAGATAGATAGGTAGGTAGATAGATAGATAGATAGATGGATAGATAGATAGAGATAGATAGATAGATAGAAAGATAGATAGATAGATAGAGATAGATAGATAGATAGATAGAAAGATCGATTGATAGATAGATAGATAGACAGATAGATCGATAGATAGATCGATAGATAGATAGATAGATCGATAGATAGATAGATAGGTAGATAGATAGATAGATAGAGAGATTAGATAGATAGATGGATAGATAGATAGATAGATGGATAGATAGATAGACAGACAGACAAATAAGATTAGATAATATTAGATAAGATTAGATAAGATTAGATAAGATTAGTTAGGTTTAGATTGGATTAGATTGGATTAGATTGAATTAGATTGGATTAGATTGGATTAGATTAGATAGATAGATAGATAGAATAGATTGATTAGATAGAATAGATAGAATAGATAGAATAGATAGAATAGATAGAATAGATAGAATAGATAGAATTGATTGAATTGATAGGATAGATAGAATAGATAGAATAGATAGAATAGATAGAATAGATGGAATAGATAGAATAGATAGAATAGATAGAATAGATAGAATAGATAGAACAGATAGAACAGATAGAACAGATAGAATAGATAGAATAGATAGAATAGATAAAAGAGATAGAATAGATAGAATAGAAAGAATAGATAGAATAGATAGAATAGATAGAATAGATAGAATAGATAGAATAGAGAGAATAGATAGAATAGATTGAATAGGTAGAATAGATAGAATAGATAGAATAGATAGAATAGAGAGAATAGATAGAATAGATAGAATAGATAGGATAGATAGAATCGATAGATTAGATAGATTAGATGGATTAGATAGATTAGATAGATTAGATAGATAAGATAGATAAGATAGATAAGATAGATAAGATACGATAGATAGGGTAGATAGGATAGATAGGATAGATAGGATAGGTTAGATTGGTTAGATAGGTTCGATAGGTTAGATAGATTAGATAGACTAGATAGACTAGATAGATTAGATAGATTAGATAGATTAGATAGATTAGATAGATTAGATAGATTAGATAGATTAGATAGATTAGATAGATTAGATAGATAAGACAGATAAGATAGGTAAGATAGATAAGATCGACAAGATCGATAAGATAGATAAGATCGATAGGGTGGATAAGATGGATAAGATAGATAAGATGGATAAGATTGATAAGATAGATAAGATAGATAAGATAGATAAGATAGATAAGATGGATAAGATGGATAAGATAGATAAGATAGATAAGATAGATAAGATCGATAAGATCGATCGATAGATAGATAGATAGATAGATAGACAGATAGATAAATAGATAGATAGATTAATGGATAGATCGATAGATAGATAGATAGATAGGTAGGTAGATAGATAGATAGATAGAGAGATTAGAGAGATGGATAGATAGATAGATAGATAGATAGTTAGATAGAATAGATAGAATAGATAGAATAGATAGATCGATGATCGATAGATCGATGATCGATAGATAGATAGATAGAGAGATACATAGATAGATAGATAGATAGATGGATAGATAGAGATAGATAGATAGATAGAAAGATAGATAGATAGATAGAGAGAGAGAGATAGATAGATAGATAGAAAGATCGATTGATTGATAGATAGATAGACAGATAGATCGATAGATAGATCGATAGATAGATAGATAGGTGGATAGATAGATAAAATAGAGTATATTAGATTAGATTAGATTGGATTAGATTAGAATGGTTTAGATTAGATTTGATAGTATTAGATAAGATTAGATCGGATTAGATCAGATTAGATCAGATTCCATCAGATTGGATTAGATAATTTTAGATTAGATGCGATAAGATTAAGATAAGATTAGATTAGATTAAATTAGATTAGCTGAGGTTAGATAAGATTAGATTAGATAGAGAGATAGGTTAGATAGATTAGATAGATTAGATAGATCAGATAGATCAGATAGATTAGATAGGGAGATAGATTAGATAGAGAGATAGATTAGATAGAGAGATAGAGAGATAGAGAGATAGAAAGAGAGAGAGAGATAGAGAGATAGAGAGATAGATAGATAGAGAGATCGATATAGATATAGATATAGATATAGATATAGATACAGATATATATAGATATAGATATAGATATAGATATATATATATATATAGATATAGATATAGATATATATATATATATATAGATATATATATAGATATAGATATAGATATTGAGTTCATATGAATTCTATGAATTGAAATCGGGGCATGTTAATCTATTTCAGGATGGATGACTGTGGGTGGAGCAGCCTTTCCACCTTTCCACCTTTCCACCTTTCCAGCTTTCCAGCTTTCCATCCCATCTTGAGGACCACTCAACCCAAGGCCTTCTTTACTGGGAGACCCTGGCACCTCAACCACACCATTGCAGACATCCAGGGCAAAGTCCAACTCCGTTCCGGTGAAACTGCACCAGTGGATGTCATGATGGAAGCATCATGGTGATCCTGGAATGATTTCACATCCTTTGACAAGTTTGACCCATTTCATATTGCTGTTGAAATTCAGTTGAAATCTGGCACCATCTGGGAATTCAGTGATTCCTGGCCCAGTGGCTCTGACAAGAACCATGCTCCCATCACTCAAAAACTCTATAGGCTCAAGATTACTGCACCGGGAACGCCGATTGTCACGGATTGTCTTTATGATTTTGCAACCTTCCAAATAGACACGTATGGTATGGCAAATGTATGGCAAATGTATGGTACCGTAAGCTCGGGAGTTCGCATCTCGTCACAACCCTCAGTCCCGCTCTTCCCAGCACCAACCTCTCAGGTGAGTATTCCAAGCGAACGTTGGTACCCTTCATGCGCTCATCTACAAGTTTCCTGTTGCGGGTTGACTGGTGCTAAAGCATAGCATTGAAAAAACAAAGTAGATGTCATGGTATGATATCACCGTATCCTGACAACGCTGTATGCCAATCTAGCCTTGTCTAGCCTTGAAAGGTCCACAGACCCAGAAAATCCATGCTGATCTCATTCATGACAGTTTTCACGAAAACCTTCACCAAACAAGAATAACTCCTACGTAGTACTGTACGGATCTTTTTGACGTAGCGGATGGACCAAATGGCCTATGACTTCTGCAGGTGATCCCTCCGGCAGCTCACGAGGCTCGGACTTGACTAACCTCACGCTCTCCAGGGCCAAGTTTTTGATGTCCTGCTGGACTTCAAAAAGTGATGGCAGATGTGGGAAAAATATGGAAAAATCTGAAATGATGTTGAATATTGTGGTGAAACACATCTTTCACCCTGTCTCGTGTTTGCACAGTATACGGTACTGCTTACAGTGTGGGTGCACATTGCTGGGAGTGTCAATATCATTTCAACTTACAGTGTCCTCCCGGTCTTTCTTGAAGACAACTCTTCGCTGCCTGAGCGACGGGCCGAACTTCCTAGAAGCGAGGCACAAGAAAATTCCTATACCATCACAACGATGGTAACTTCTTGTCACTTATCGGCTGCGGCTCGTGATTGTCGACTCAGTGAAGCATGTGTTCAAAACCTGGCCACATGGCAGCTAAAGTATCATGCCGCCAGCTCAGTCCCTTTTTCAACGATTCAGAATCAGTTAGAATTATCGAAGGAAGTTTAGAAGTCAAACGTCCGACAATATGGACAGATGAAAAGCAGAGCAGGGAAGAGGCAGAGAGAAGAGAAAGATTAGAAGAAAGAAGAGTAAGAAGAAAGAAGATGCAGATGCGAGAAAAGGTAGGAAAGTCGCGAAACACCGTGTTTTTCCAATGATTTGGGGCTCCGGAGGGTCGAAAAGTAGGCTCGCTAAAGCGGCGGGTGCGGAGCCAGCTGGGCAGATGAGAGATG
>CAMXCT020000584.1:0-91658 GCA_947184155.2 Cladocopium goreaui | reverse complement strand
GGGGGCCAGGGCCACAGCAATGACTTTCTCGGGGCCTCAAAGCTGCAGTTTGCCAGCCTGCAAAGGATCCAAACTTCCAAAATTCCAAACACCTTCCCCAACATGCACCCTAGGGCCAAGGCAACTTCCCCAACAGGCACCCCAGGGCCAGGCCACAGCAATGGCTTTCTTAGGCTTTCAAAGCTGCCGTTTGCCAGCCCGCAAACCCTCCAAAACTCTCCAAAACTCTCCAAACCCTCCAAACCCTCCAAACGCTCCAAACCCTCCTAAATGACTTTCTTGATGCTTTCAAAGCTGCCTTAACAGGGGGCCAGGGCCACAGCAATGACTTTCTATGGGCCTCAAAGCTGCAGTTTGCCAGCCTGCAAAGGATCCTAGGGCCAAGGCAACTTCCCCAACAGGCACCCCAGGGCCAGGCCACAGCAATGGCTTTCTTAGGCTTTCAAAGCTGCCGTTTGCCAGCCCGCAAACCCTCCAAAACTCTCCAAAACTCTCCAAACCCTCCAAACCCTCCAAACGCTCCAAACCCTCCTAAACCCGCCAAACCCTCCAAACACCGTCCCCAGCAGGCACCTCAGATCCACAGCAATGACTTTCTTGATGCTTTCAAAGCTGCCTTAACAGGGGGCCAGGGCCACAGCAATGACTTTCTATGGGCCTCAAAGCTGCAGTTTGGGGGGCCAGGGCCACAGCAATGACTTTCCATGGGCCTCAAAGCTGCAGTTTGCCAGCCTGCAAAGGATCCAAACTTCCAAAATTCCAAACACCTTCCCCAACAAACACCGTCCCCAGCAGGCACCTCAGATCCACAGCAATGACTTTCTTGATGCTTTCAAAGCTGCCTTACCAGAGGCCAGGGCCACAGCAATGACTTTCTATGGGCCTCAAAGCTGCAGTTTGCCAGCCTGCAAAGGATCCAAACTTCCAAAATTCCAAACACCTTCCCCAACATGCACCCTAGGGCCAAGGCAACTTCCCCAACAGGCACCCCAGGGCCAGGCCACAGCAACCCCAGGGCCAGGCCACAGCAATGGCTTTCTATGGGCTTTCAAAGCTGGCTTTCTTAGGCTTTCAAAGCTGCCGTTTGCCAGCCCGCAAACCCTCCAAAACTCTCCAAACCCTCCAAACACCTTCCCCAACATGCACCCTAGGGCCAAGGCAACTTGCCCAACAGGCACCCCAGGGCCAGGCCACAGCAATGGCTTTCTATGGGCTTTCAAAGCTGCCGTTTGCCAGCCCGCAAAGGCTCCAATCCCCTCCAAAATTCCAAACCCCCAGGGCCAGGGCCACAGCAATGAGACTTTTTATGGGCTTTCAAAGCTCCCGTAGCCCGCAAAGGCTCCAAACTTTCCAAAACAAAATTCCAAACACCTTCCCCAACAGGCACCCCAGGGCCAAGGCCACTTCCCCAACAGGCACCCCAGGGCCAGGGCCAAGGCCACTTCCCCAACAGGCACCCCAGGGCCAGGCCACAGCAATGCTTTCTATGGGCTTTCAAAGCTGCCGTTTGCCAGCCCGCAAACCCTCCAATCCCCTCCAAAATTCCAAACCCCCAGGGCCAGGGCCACAGCAATGAGACTTTTTATGGGCTTTCAAAGCTACCGTTTGCTAGCCCGCAAACCCTCCAAAACTCTCCAAACGCTCCAAACCCTCCAAAACCCGCCAAACCCTCCAAACACCGTCCCTAGCAGGCACCCCAGATCCACAGCAATGACTTCGAATCACTTACCATCCGTGCATGGGATGATCCTCCAGGCTTAACCAAAAAAAAACTGGAACACTGGCACATTGAAATTGTTTTTTTCTTATTAATTCATGGTGATGTTCCACATCGATGTTACTTTGCCCCACCACTGCGGCACCTTTTAGCTGCACGTGGTGCCGTGTCTCAGTTGGAACCCTCTTCGAGGGCGGCCCGTTTTGGGCACGAGGAGAGCATATCTGGAGTCTCAACCATCGCGGTGCTTCAGCAATGCTTAGACCAACAGGTTGAAAAAAAGGTGATGACTTGAAACAAAATTCGGTGCCCTCAGCCAGTCTTTGATCCACCCGTGGCTTATTCTACCTAGAAACTCTTTCGGGATTTCTTTTCTGCCGGATGCCAAATTTTCTGCCAAATTTATGCCCGGAAATTTCAGGAATCCTGGAAACTACGCCGGAATCATGTGCAATGAAGCCGGCTGGAAAAAAACATGTATATGTATATCCGCCGACCCCGGTCGACCGCAAGGGGGAGCGCGTCAGGGAAGAGAGGTTGTGGACACCAAGAAATACAACAACGGGTCACGGATCAGCAGCAGCAGCAAAAGCCTCTGCAGCAGCAGGAGGAAAAGGTAGCCAAAATTCATAGCAGCAGCAAGAGGAAAAAGTAACCAAAATCATCATTTTCTATGCGTTTTCGCTAGGCATTTACGGGGTACGGGGTGCAATTTTGGGGTTTCTCCGTCCTTCACTGCCATGGTGTTTTCCCATCCGGGGACCAGCAGCAGCAGCAGCAGCAAAAGCTTCTGCAGCAGCAGGAGTAGGCAGCAGCAGGCAGCAGCCAGCACCAGCAGCAAAAGCCTCTGCAGCAGCAGGAGTAGGCAGCAGCAGGCAGCAGCCAGCACCAGCAGCCAGCAGCAGGCAGGAAAAAACATGAGGTTACAATGACAGTCCTAAAAACGGAGGGTCCTTGACACTCAAAGTATATATCAATCCATCCGTCTTTCTTCCTATGCCACTATCTATCTATCCAACAATCGATCTATCCATCTGTTTATCCAACTGTCTATCTACCTATCTGTCATCTATCTCTCTCTCTCTCTTTCTCTCTCTCTCCCTCTCTCTCTCTCTCTGTCCCTCTATCTATACATCTGTCCAACAATATCTATCCACCTGTTTATCAAGCTGTCTATCTACCTATCTATCAATCTATCTCTCTCTCTCTCTCTATCCCTCTATCTATCCATCAATCTATCATCTATTCACATGTCTACCTGTCTGTCTGTCTGTCTGTCTCTCTATCTATCCATCCATCCATCCATCCATCCGTCCATCCGTCCATCCATCCATCCATCCATCCCCATCCATCTATCCATCCATCCATCTCTCCCTCTCCTCTCTCTCTCTCTCTCTCTCCCTCTCCTCTCTCTCTCTCTCTCTCTCTTCCTCTCTCTCTCTCTCTCTCTCTCTCCCCCTCTCTCTCTCTCTCTCTCTCTCTCTCTCACTCTCTCTCTCTCTCTCTCTCTCCACAGTCCCCCCCAAATAAAGGGGGGTCGGCGGCACCTGGGCGCTAGCCCATTCTATAATATATATATATATATAAATTCAAAATATCTTTGGGGAAACAAGAAAAACACACATCGTCGAACTCTGTGGATCCTTGGAAGCCTCTGCTTTTGAGCACTGGACAACTCAGAGGTGGAGTTGTAGACATGTATCCTTGGCCAAGGGCATTACAGTAGAGTCATGCATGTAACATCTTGGAACACTGGCACCACAAGTCACAACTCATAGGTCTCTGGCACCACATTCTTTGCTCCCTTGACACCTGGCAGTGCAATCAGTGCAGCCGCAAACTGTTTCAGGTGGCCATGCGACCGAGAAATGTTTGCAAACCTACTGGTGCAACCAATAGTAAATTGGGTTCTACGTCTCGGGCTGCACAATGCAAGACAGGCATGAATAATCTTGTGTTTGAGTACTGCTTCTCAGCCGACTTCCCATTCTGTCGATCCAACCAAAACATAACAAAACCATCTGAATCCCCGAAGCTTGTCCTTTGGACTTGTACTAAATGTATCATCGAGGCAACATGTCCAAGCCTTCGATGGTGCGGAGGATCAGTGGTTCTCTACATTGGGTAAGGACCTGTCATGATTGTCATGCCACTGCTGCAAATCCACTTTGGGTTACCTCGGTTACCTCCTAATAATATGATCTATTGGGCAATGGATAGAATCATGGATAATCTTGAAACCCACTGCGAACACTTTCAACCCATCTGAATGCTCTTGGTGCGAGTGGATCATGAAACCCTGCACCATACACCTGCAAAAAACAGAAACCGCGTCAAGCAGTTTATCATGGTTTTTTCCATGGAAAACCGCACTTCTCATCTTTCACCTAGAGACCCATGGCGCTCTGCCTGGATCCAAACATCATCTGGAATAAGGCCCTCGTCAATCACATAACCTCGGACGGATTTGGAAGGCGCCTCTGGCTTGGCAAATGGACCGGACAAAAACTGGCCGACGGCCGCTGAAACGCAACAAATCACCAAGTCCTTGGAAAAGAGGTGAGTATGTCATAGTATGTCTATGTCTTTGTAGTATGTACATGATGCATCTGATGCACAGTGTGAATTTGGCTATCCAAATCAACTATGGCGGAATGGCCGGAAGGGGGCCCCGGCGGATGAAATCAAAATCTGTCTGGCTGGCTGCTGGAAAGCCAACCTGCAGACAGCCAGTGACAGGAAAGATGGATTCCTTCTCACACTCTTTGAAGATGTCATCACAATCTTCACACTGGGAGATGGATCATGAAAATCCACTGCACAGTAGGACGTTCACACGGGGTGCCAGGGATTTTGACTCTTTAACCCATAGCCGCCATAGCCCTATGCTTAAAATGAGGAAGGGAAAGCACAGGTCTTGCTGAGGCCTCGATCTCCTTGTAGCCCAGTTTCAACAAGTGTAGAAATAGACGCAACCTAAGTGGGCAACCATTTGAAACAGGAGCGTCATAGGAATCTAAGTGAGTAAGATCAATGAAGATCATCTAGAGTCCTGTTGAGAAAACTCCCAAAGTGTGATCTGTGATCATCTGCTCCTGCTCTTGCTGGAAGTTTGGAAGTCCAAACGTCAATCAAATGACTTTTAAGAAATTGTATATAAATAGGTTAAATAAGCTTTCAATTTGTTGTGTTTGGAATCGCCCACCCAAAAAAGCACCAGCAATGCTTCTGTGCTTTGTTCATGGCAAGAGCTTAGTTTGGAACTTCTTTTCGTGGTTCATGGGGTTGATGAGAGCCTGCCGAAAGCCATGCAAAAAAGGTGACGAATACAGGGTTTCGTGCAGCGATTACAACAGTAGATCCTAATTTTTCAGGTTGAAGAGGGTTGAAGTGGCTACTAAGCAGCGGCTACTTAGTTTGAATTTGAATGTTTGAATACCAGAGTTGGCACCTCAAAAAACACCCACTCCATGTTGGATGCCATGCAGAATCAGCCGTATCTTTGGTCCCTACGTGTCCGTAGAGCAAATGCGCCTGGTTCCCATCGCGTAGGTCGACGGTGCACCACCGGGGGGCCTGGCCACAAGGGCAGGATGATAGTACCTGGTAGGACCTGGTAGGGCCTGGTAGGGCCTGGTAGGACCTGGTAGGACCACAGAGTGAATCCTGTCTTAATGGGTCATTCAAGGAAAAACGCACAGGAAACATCAGAAAAACATTGTTTTCCTGTACTGTAAGTGTCCCTTCCACTAATTTTGGGACTGAAGGAACTCCCTGTACGAAAACGGAACGGCAGAAGTCAATATCAATCGGTGGCCACAGTCTAAGCGTTTTGGCTGCCCGATGACAGGTTGGCTTCCCTGCTTATCACTGGTGCCAGTATGAACAGGACAGGGAGCAATCGCCTTGCTGATCCGCTTTTCTGGCCAGGATCGCTTTGGCCTGCCAAATCTATCGCTGCCCGCTTGGCATGTCCATGTTTCATCATGTTTCCGTGTGGCTTCAAACAATTACTCTAAACGGGGAGTGAAAGGCTCACTTTGGAGACGGTTGATGACACCCTCAGCTGCCGGCCATTTGTCATCAAAAGGAATCTGGTACCTGGCAGGATGCCGTTTGAGTGATTTTCAACTTGTGACCCATCCACATTTGATCTGCAGGAAGGCATTCGCCATAGGTCAAACCCTGGGGCACCAAGTCTGAAAACTTCTGTACTTCTCCACCTGATGCGGTGCTTCATAAGGAACTGCTAGAGCACAAGCTAAGAGCTCGAGTTCCAAGATGTTCCAAGTTCCTCTGTCCCCCAAGACCGTGACATTCATTCTTGGTAGGCACTCTTCAATGCGAGGCTTCTTCGCAACCTGTTGACCCAACAGACAAACAATGAAACAGAGCATACATGAGGAAGTTTCTATGTTCCGTTCGAAGACTCAAACAGCTGTTTGTATCTGTGGGATTCTTTGATTTCCATGATTCCAACGTCTGCTATCAATAGTTCTCCGATAGAGCTGGGATGTGCTGCACCTTGCCATCGCCGTTCATCTCGACCTGGCTGCAGATTGCCAGATTGCCATCGAAAGAAGGACCCATCCTGACAGACCGAGGTCCGTGCGAGACCAGGTACACACTGTGCCGCGACCCGGAGTCCAAAGGTCCCCTTTGGAACCGAGATAAGCTGAGCCAGAACAGGTGATGCAAATTGAGCTAGCTAGCTGCTGCGCGATGGGGGGATGATACTGCTGGTCTGGTGATAAAGAAAACACAGTCAAAGGAGGTACAGAGATTGGTTGGTCAAATTTCCTTTGCCTTTGACATCCTTTGAGTATGTTTTCTGCTACTAACATTCCACTTAACATACTTAACTACGACACTTCCACTTTGCCAATCTTGGATCATGCAATTTTTCGATCATCTTCCCAGTAACAGATTTGTCGAAGCGTTGCTACAAGGCAGATCTTCCTAGTTTTTTGCCATGCACTTTGGGCAGATCTGTCGGGTCAGCTGCCCTGTGGAAGCCAGGTCTCTCTCCTGACCTGCCAGGCCCATCATTTTCTCGCCCCACTCTGAATTGAATGAAACATAAAAAATGGGGAAATTGAATGGATATTTGCCTCCCATTCTCATCTCATCCACTTTGATCTTGCCCCGTTTGCATGATGTTCAGACCCCAAATCGTGGTCAACACCATGGAATCTGTGACCCGCCTGCTGAGTGCCGAGGCTCGATGCTTTCAGGGACTCAGCCGGGAATATGGGACGCTTTGGGATGGTGGGAACCCCATCTGAGGTCGAGGTCAGACAGCTGGGTTTCAAACCAAAAAGGTACAAAAAGGATCAAAAAGGATCAAAAAGGGCAAAGCTCCACCATGCTTCGGGAATCTCCGCCCAAACAAAGGCATTGCTCTGGGCCCCCCACCGGACGCGTGATGCGCCACAAGATGTCCGCAGCAAAAAAGCCCACAATCACAGACAACTGCCGTGCAATGGCCGTCCAAGCACAAAAGTGGCAGGCTGATGGTGGCTTATGTTTGAACATCCGACAAACAAGAGAACGGAGACTCCACATGCAATCTTTTCTTCATCATACCGCATCAATATGCTGTAACAACTAAGTGATTCCCCGTGCCAAAACTACGTGGTAATGCAAATCAATCTTTGGGCAAGCCTCGATCCGCCAAAAAAATCTATGTTGTCTTTGTACTCATTCTTACCACAAGCACTTTCGACATCACAGCATCCAAAGGTTGCAGTGGCTGAATCCTCACAAAAGAATGAACGAACCAAGCGGGCCACGGCACCGAGAGAATCACCACGACAGTGAAGTAACCCAAGCGCATGTACTCTTCCTGCCATGGACGCCATGGACGGCATGGACCGGACTCAAATCTCCACAGATATCTGAACAGTTGGCACCTTGAATTCCACCTCACAGGTCTCGCCGGAATAGGGTGCTTTGCAGAAGCACACGCCATTCCCACAAATGCCTGGCATGGCTCAACATATTCCAATCGTATTCATAATACTGGAACTGAATCACCAGCTGTCAGTTGATCAAGTTGATTGTCGCCTCGATCTGCAGCGCACGCTGGCTCACAGCTGCCGTCACCGGCGCTCGCGGCCACCTCCGACCTCCAAGCTCTGATTCTACGAGGCTGAAAGGCCAACCTTTGGATGTTCCGAATTTGCTCGGAAGTTCTGACATGTTCTGACTTTAAAACATCTCGAATATAGCTACTTTGGGGGGTTTAGGAAAGCCATAGCCTGAGGGGGCAATCCAAAATAAAGGTGGAGAGATCCACATGAGTTTCTCATTTTTTCATGTGAAAATGTTCAACTTGCAGAGAAGGTCTGCGTTTCGCCTCGCTTCGCTTTGCACTGCTGCCTTCCTGCGGGGGGAGCAGTTTGAATTGTCCCGGGTGGTGCTACAGGGCACTGTCATGCCGGAATCGCGTCAATCCATCATGCATTGTCGGTTTGTAGATTAAGAAGCTATGCTTTATCTAATGTATTCTAATGTCAACATGGGGGGAGACTTTGTCAGACAGAAATCGCCGAATTCCTTGAATTCATCTCAACTGGCCTAGATTATGTGAATAAGAGCCTGAACCTCTCTGATTCAACGATTTTTGGCTTTCCTTTGATGAGTCCGCCCCGGTTGCTGTCTCTTTCCATTCAGCTATCGGCAGCATGGTGTCACCAAATGGTCGCAGGGTGCTACGCTACCTATCCAAAGATATCCAAAGTCTCCAGAGGTTGGAACTCTGATCGACTGAAACTATGATGTTCCGAAGTAAACCTACGTGTGACGCTCACCACTCATCGACACTTGTCCATTTCATCCCTTTTTTGTTCAAAATCGAGTTCCAACCCATCTCGAGTCCTTTCCCACGTTGTTCACAAAAAAATAAAGTCTGCAGGGGAAAAAAGGATGAAAAAAGCACACACATCACTTGACCCGGAGGATGTGTAAGGTACATCGGGACGACTCGAGTCATAGATGATTTCTCTCCGTTGCGCTCGCACGCTGGAGCTGGCACATGTTGTCAGCACGGGCTCATCTGCAAGGTGCAACCTTCTACGACATGTATTTGCTGCAAGTCATCAAGTACAGTGTTTTGAAGCCAAAAACCCAACCGCACTGACAACAGCATGTGCTATCTACCACATTGGCATCATACAGGCACTTTCCCCAAACGTCTCATCTCAGCCAACAGGGTCTGCGCCTGCAGGGCAAGCTCACCCAACTGTGGGATTGTTTTTAAACAAGTTGGATCCTCCAATTTTCTGGCAGAACCCATAAACCAAGGTGGCACCTCGGGAAAAATTGGATTGGAAAACACTCTAGTAGTTATCCGGATCGGATTGGTTTCTCGAAAATTGGAAGTCAATGAAGTACTGTCGGAAAGTATCCCAATCCAATTGGACATTTCCCAACAAAAAACATGGAAATTCCTGCAGGACGTGGAGAAATGCCATAGAACTTCTCTTGGACGCGCCTTGCGAATGCGACTCATGAGGACGGCCGAGGGGTTGGAAGCGCGGAGCCTCAGGCGCCATGAACCGCTCAACTATGATATGCGTACTGATTTCATCATGATCATTACCTATATCTAATATTTAGTTATCTATATTTATCTCACCTCATGATAATTTGTCTTTGGAGATATCCTGATATAATTTCACATATAAATATGTTCTTAGTTTAATTGTTGGTTGAATGTTGAATATGATTGAATCAGTTAGATCTCCATCTTTGGATGTTTCAAATCTGCAAATTCGTAAAGGGTTCGAGCTGGCTTCCAAGTTGGAGACACCCACAGTACTTGGGACCACGCGGCCCTTCGTTCAGAATCTTGCACTGAAGCTCAACCGGCAGAGCCCTGAGAGCATTCTCCGCCTCACCGGAAATGAGTCACTAGAGCTTCTGGTGAAGAGTCCAATATAACATAATATAATATAATAACCCATTAATTAACCAATGGGTACTTCAATAGTCCAATATAGTATAATATAACCCATGGGTTCAACAGTTTTTCTGTTCGCGGCAAGTTTGCATCTCGGATGCCAGCTGAATAGTCCACGGCATGCTGCATGCAGAACTTGGCCACGGGATCACCGGCCGCCGCAGCAGCCTGCGCCAATCAAATGTCAACTGAAGAGAAATCCTGTGGGCCTTTGGGCCTTGGTAAATTTTATGTAAATTTGATCATTTGTTCAATTTGTTCCAGAAGCCTTTCTAAAAAAAAAATGAAACACCCTTGGTATATACTGAGCAGCTCTGCGAACCAGCGGAGAGTTGTCGCGCCCATCCCATCGCAGTGTGGCGCACCACAGTCTCGGGCCGTGGGCGATGCAATCCAGCGGCAGCTGCGGCGTTGGCAGCCTGTGACAAATTGGTCCCCGATGGATTGTGAAGCTAAAAATCTATAAAAATCTGTAAAATCCTGAAATGGGGAACTTGAAGCTATGGAGGTTCAGGGAGCACATCGACCAGTTTCTAAGGTTTCCATGGTATTATTTTCTGTGCGAAAAAGCAAGCACAATACTTGTGGATCCATTTCTTATGATTCACTGAGATTTTGGCTCCAGCATTGTTCTCAACCTCAGCAGCATCTGTAGAGATCAACGTTCTTCGGAGCTTCCATTCTTCCCCGCTATGGATTTTTCAGAGGATAGTATCTTGACTGACAAGGCATGCCTCTACCGTCCAGTTTCTCTGCCCAAGTACCACAGCGGAACAAAGCTGAAGCGGTGTAAACTTCACAAATTCGCTGAATTCACCAGTGTTTGACCAGAGGTCATTGGCTGTTGAGTTTTCCCCAGTCGAATCTGCAAAGTTCAACCCTGTGTCAAAGAGCAGAGCTGCTACGGCCTGGCTTGTCTCGTCAGCTTTTTGACCGCGCTAAGCATCGCAGCAGGGACAGCTAGCAGCAGCTAGCGCTTCTGGAACGGGTGACCGTTCGGAACCATCTACAGCCATGATGACTCCTGTTCACAAACTAAACACAGTGCACAAGTGCACAAGTTTCTGAACATTGAACATCCGGGGGTTCACCGTATCAAGAAGCTCAAGAAGCTGGCTCGCTCCCTTTGTGAAACCCAAATGAAAGACCTCGGTGTTGACGCAGCTACGGCTCATCCAGTGCAACGAGAACTGGTTCGTTCCCGTCGCCTCATTGGCTCGGTCTGCCAGCCCCGAGGCTGGAAGATACTTTCCTTACACAAAATGAACCTTGCCATCGCCAACGGGCAGGAACTGCTGGTTGGCCTGACAGCTTTCCACAGCAACTCTCAGGCCAAAGAGTTGCAACATGTTGCAACTTGAGGCCCAAGGGGTGAACGAAAGCTAAGGTTCATATAATACATATGAGTCTGGAAACATCTGGAAACAATGGGATTTATGCTGAATACAGATTGTCTAGAACCCTGGCAGGATTTTGACGGGAGGAGGGGGGTTCAAGTGAAAAATCACTGTGTTGGAGTCAGACCTGCCCCTCCCCTTGCTGAAGCAAGAGTAACTCCAGCTAGCTACCGCTAGCTTTCGTGATCTGCTCCCAAACAAATCTCCATTTCCTTCCATCATTTCCAAACCTATCGTCACCCGCTCTGTCTCACCCCACGCACCTTGCGGTTGAAACTCACCGCACCAATGAACACCGCCAAAAGGAAGAGCCCAGAGCCCGCCACGATGAAAGTCCCCGTCCCCGCGCCGGCGCGCTTGACAAGGTGATCATAGCCTCACCACATCCAAATGATATTACACATGGAGCGATGAAACATGGAGCTGCGTCATGGTTCGTTATGTGATAGTAAGAGTACGAATGGCCATGAAAAGAAAGATCGATGACAAATTTGAAAATAGTGACTGATTATATAGATATGACTGATACAGTATGATATACTATTATTAATGATACTGCTTGTAATCTTATATAAAATTATCCTTAAATGATCGTCGTTAATGATCATCTTCTGCCAGGCCACTGGCAAAGAGCTCCTCATCTTCGCTCCATTGTGACATCCATTGCAGCTCCTCCCGCTTCATCGTTGCCAGGGGGATCTCTGCCCGAGTGTCCTGGCGTGGAAATGGTGACATGTTGAAACGACCTGCCGAATCAACCTGAGGCTATTGTTGCTGCTGGTCTTGGAATCTTGGAAGCTGCAACAATAGCTGGGCTTCAACAAAATAGCTGCGATGTCCAATCAGGTCTTCGATCGGACGATTCGATTGGAGGTTTCGGGATACTTCCTTGTCTGCCCCACGTTGAAAAATAGCGGAGAAGTCACCTTGCCTTATCCGGCTCTCTGCTGGCAACCCTGGACCGAAAGATTTTTCCCTTAAGATCGCAAGCAAACCATGGAACCTCCACTACCCAACCACCACACTCAGCACCCCGCCAGTGCCTTGGCATGAGCTTCCATCTCGTCATCAGATGCCAAATATCCATCACCATATTCGTTGGGAGACCGAGATTGAGCAGAACCAGACTTGTGCGGGAAGAGGCAATCCTTAGCAAACCATCAAGGTCACTGCAGCATTCCTTTGGAAAGCAGGAGTTTCAAGACCCTAGAAAGGCTCAACCAAAAACAGAACATGTCTTATCAATTCTTATCATATCTTTATATTATTTATATCATATTATCTTTCATGTTTCTCAATTTTCTCAGATCGTTTCCCAGATCTCTGGCTCCAACCGTCCCTGGAGCCGAGACTCTCTTGGGAAGACGTAGTGCAACCATTGTGCGAAAAGCCTCCCGTGGATTGGCACTTGACCGCCATGCTCCTTGGCGATGGACTGCAGCTGGCTCACCATGAAGTCATCCAGGAGGATGTCCACCTAGGATCCAGAGATATCCGGAGATATCCGGAGATATCCGGAGATGTCTCAGATGTCGGGATGCCTGAAAACTATGTTTGACATGACATCTCGATGAATAATCTTCGAAAACACCAAGAGAGATAAGAGAGTCCAATAGTCTTTGACCCGCCCTGGTTTTTGATGGTCTTTGTATCCTTTCCGATTCCTGAAATGTGAAACAACATGTTAAACAACATGTCAGTGAAACAACCGGAATCGTCTTGGTGGTTCAAAGCTCCTTCCATACCTTGCCTCGTCCTCCAGGGTATTGAGCGCAGTCATGTTCCCCACCAACGACAGCAGGTGTTCGACAGTCGCCATTGGACTCTTTACGGCCTCTTCCTCGGACGTTGAGGCCACAAACGACACACCATTCGCCGTGCTGTGCTTTCCACCCTGATCAGCATTGTGTCAGCTCACCAAATTCTGATGGAATTCTGTTGGCGCCAAGAAGCTATCTCTGCCATGATGGGCTCGCACTCATTGATGCAGCAAATGGAGTAATGGGAGGCCGTGACAATACCTCGCGAAGAAGCCCATGCAAGGCCAACAAAAACAAACGCAACAAGCTATCATGAATATTCATGAATCATAAAGCAAACAAGTGTTTCGCAAGAGGTTTAGACTAAACTAAGTGGTAAAGGCTCTGCCTTTCTTATCCATTGCTTTTTTCAGAGGTTGATCGAATCTGCTTGAACAAGAATGAAAGAGAACCAGGCCCCATAACCGTTGCCATAACCTGGTGAACATGATTGTTGATGATTGTTGCATACAATTTTGATTCGGCTTTGGTTCAACAAAACTGGCCAGGTGGCAATTGGAGGCTCCTTGGATGTAGTTGGGAATGATCACTTGCTTCCCCAAACGCGCTGAGGTCTCATCCAGAGCTCCCAGCTCTCGAAGGTAAGATTCAGATTCACCAAAGCGCCACTCAGCGTCCGTGATGGACTTGCCGTAGAACTTGCTCAGCGGTACTCGGCCTGTTCCTGAGAGGGCGCCCAAAATGAATGCCAACAAGAGTGTCAGAAAATGTCAGAAACCTGTTTGCAGCGGGGTTCCAAAGTGGGACTGTGACCTATCGTCAAACTTCCTTTTCCGGCCCCAATCATATTGAAAGTCGAATCCCAAGGAATGGAGATGACCCATCAGAAAACAGCGGAAGAGATGTGCATCTCATTTCCCCTATTTACCCTCAGCTCATAGGTTCAGCCCAAGTCTCTTTTGCTATCCAATGTCACCAGCTTTTGCTTCATCGCTCTGCACCTTGGTGCAGCCCACCTTTGAGTCTAGTTGAAGGCTTTACACGGCTAAGCGGCTAACCAAAGGCTGTACCAAAGGTTTTACCAAAGGCACCAAATGACCCGTCCTTTGTGACATTTGTGACACAAATGCAGCATTTGCAGCTCTGCCACTCGGATTCCCAAAAGGAGGCGAAGGAATTGGTGATTCCACCTGCGAAAACGTCCCGAGCCCAAGTGAGACAAGTAAAAATACCATCGCTGATTTGTCGTCGACATCCGTCGACAACAAGAGCGCCTACAACCGCATGGGCATCTTGGAAGGAATAGCCTCAGATCACTCAGATCACTCAGATCCAGCACGCGCATGCCACATCAAGCCGGTGCAAACTGGACCCAGCCCAGCCCTGACAGGCGACGTCTCTGAAACAGCTGTTGTCCTTGTCCTCCGGGTTGTCCGGTCACTCGGGCTCGTTGGGATGCTTGGTGACTTCTCTCATAGTCCAGTGCCTTGGGATTGTTGCGACGTTTTGTGCAGGAAGCATGTCAATATCTCACCACATCTCACCACATCTCACCACATCTCACCACATCTCACCACATCTCACCACATCTCCATCGTTGCGAAACGTCAGAAACATTGAAGCTGGAACAAATCCTACTTCCATGTATCTTGATGACTAAGGGAGGCAACAGGGGCTGGGCTCACCAAAGATCCTGATCTTTGGTGACCTTGAAACTGTGGCGACCCACCAAATGTCAGAAACTTAGCACAACAATCTATAGAATGTTAAGAAAATGTTAAGAAACTAACAAAACCCCCAAACTATCCCAAACTGACTTGTGAAACAGGAATCCCACAACATTCACATTGCAGCCGACGGCGCAGAAATCTGGCCAGCCACGAATTTCAGCAACTGATCCCAGTGTGGGAAGACCTGCACGCCAAAAAATGGTAGAAATCTCTACTCTCAAAGACGGGCAACACGGTTAAACAAAGACGTTTCAAGTGATGGTAATGGAGCCAAATCCTTGGGTCCAGCCTTGAGTTGATTTGCTTTTCTGATTTGCTTTTCTGATTTGCTTTTCTGATTTGGTTTTCTGATTTGGTTTGGTATCCTTTAGTTTCCCCATGTTTCCCCTGTCACACGATTTTACTGTGACTAGGATAAGCGTGTGAGGCATCGTGTGGTCAGCCGCCGCCTGTGCCAATTCTTTGTTGTTTCCAAGCCTTGGCTTCGGCTGCACAATATCCACTCCGGGGGCAAATTCAGAACAGCTAAAACATCACTTGCGCAAGCTTAGCAAGCTTGACAACAAGCCACGTGCTAATGATTTCATCACCAGCCATCCACACAGCAATGTAGGCCTGCAAGCAGGTGGCCTTTGCATGACAAAATGCCAACATGTTCTTCTAGCATATCCTTTGCACCGAGCAAATCAATGGTTCTCTTCGACTACCTGTAGCGCCCGTAGCATTCGTAGCATCACATACAAGCTGCCCAAGTGCTCGTCTTTCCCGCCTCAAGGAGTTGTTGCAGTCCCATCGTGGACAACGGCCGTGTCGTAGGCTTGTTCTGGAGGTCATAAACCTCCGATGGGTCCGAAACTTAACGATCAAAGCAAGCCAAAAATCAAAAACAATCAAGGTGTTGTCTGGCCGAGTCTGGCCTGTTTGATTGCCCTCAATATGGGGTCCTCATATATGACTGCATTATGACTGCACTTGACATGACTGGCCTTGTGGAGACATGTGAAAGACCCAGTCGCTGCCCGCTTTTTTGTCAACGTGCCAATCCAATCTGTAGATTGGTACATCTGTCAACCACGCCCTGGCTGCTGCAGTTTCAGAGAGGTCCGGCCCTGAGAGTTCTTGCAACCCTTTAAAGGCAAGGCCTTTCCACTCCACAGCAGTCCACGCCCCAGAGATCAATGCCAGCCATTCTTTTGCAAAGCCCGAGTTCATTGCTGTGCGAAATAAAATCAAACTTCCGTGCCATTCAGAATTGATCATGAAGAGTGCTTTATAAAATGCTCTAAATCGCTGCCAAAACCAGAAAGATTGGCGAAGCTGCGAAGCTGCTGTTTCGATCTGTTTCGATGCAACGGCCTGATGGCATGATCACAGCTCGAGGCTTCTGCAATTCCCCGAGCAAATCTCCCCACTCTCCCCACAGCTCATCGATCAGTTGGCTCCAATTTAATGCCTTGGTAAGGTCCCATTCGGAACGACGGTTAACGCACCAACCAGAGATGGAGAAGGACCAGGTTTACCAAGCAAAAGGAGTTCCTGAGACAGACTGTCATGTCGAGTTTCTATTAAAATGTACAAGGCCATTTGATAAGCCGGAGCTGGATATTCCCAAGTTCTGTAAGTTCGCATTCGCTTCAATAGTAATGCTGCTGGCATGCCTGGAGTAAAACCCGGTTCTGAACTGAACTATCGCAAGAGAGAGAGAGAGAGAGAGACAGAGAGAGAGCGAGAGAGAGAGAGAGACAGAGAGAGAGCGAGAGAGAAGTTCATTACATTGCTGCAAGTCGAGTATGTTGAGTAATGATTTTGACCACTGCAGTCTCGATCTGCTAAAGCCTCGAACAACCCCAAGGGATGATCCTTGCTACATTCCCATCAAATTCAATGGCAGACCAGGTTTTTGAAGCCGCCACAACTCCAAGATTTTAATCTGCTTTGTTTGTGTCGTGCAGGAATGTAACTCCGGAGGGAAAAAGCAGAAACAAGCAAATAATGTTTTTCGTTGAAGACAGATATATACATGACTGAAATCAAGCAATATATCTAAAAATATCTAAAACATCCAAGTATACATCAGTTTCACAAGACAAAACAGTTCTGTCCAAGCTGCTCACAAATTCCGGCCACTCCTTGAGCTCCTCCCGAGGGTCTGGGGCTGGCCCCTCCGGTGTCGCGTCCACATCCACATCAGCTTCGACAGGAGCCTCCTGCCATGGCTACATGAAGCTACAAAGGAAAACGAAGGAATGGAGGCATCAAATGCAACAGCTTCCTGTCTCCAATCCAAAGATTTGAGTCATCAATTCCATCTCAACTCGTCTCACCTTTTACTCATTCTCATTTCGGACCATTCTACTCATTTTACATCATTTTACTCTGCAATCTCTGAAACCATTTCGGACTTCTAACATCTAACTGTGCACCTCGGCCTCCAGAGGTTTCTTGCAACGCATGCGCCTCTTCGGCCTGCGGGTGCGGGTGGACACTCGAATGGCAATGGGCTCATAATGGGCTCCAGCTCATTGCCGCGGTGTGATGAAGCGCCAAGTTGATGAATTTCTTAGGGCTACCTTCATAACTCCACATATGCTGGGGCACCACTTCAGGCTCTGATGGAGCACCGCTTCATGTCAACGCAAGTCACTGATGTTAACCGGTGTTCCCCCTTTTTGTTCCTGCACCGTTTGTTGAAGATCTTGACAACTGAAAATTAATTCCAAGTCTCATTCCTTTGGTTGGTTTCCCAAATTAGAATCACCATCTGAATGCATGTGTGATGATATTATAGTTGAGATCATCCCGAATTCTCCAGAGAATACTGCATATATTCTACATATTACCATTTTGATATATATTCTATATTATATATATAATTATATATATATACATATATATATATATAATAGTATATTATATTATATATATATATATTATTATATATTTTATACTATATATATAAGGTTTTTAAGTTTATATGCACAAACGTCTGTATCACCAACCTGGATGATTATGTAGCGAAGATACCCACAAAATATCAAATGTTATTTTTAAAATATGTTTAAAAAATGTCCATGCCCATCTGAATCTACGCCCTGTTCTTAAAGTCCAGTGCTAAATTGCTCCAGTGTTGTGCCGCTCCTGCAAAGGTTCCGTGAAGCTTGATATATATATATATGTAATCCTAAATGATTTCCAGAAAACTCAATTGAGCAATGTCAAGACTTTTGGAAAATCACCAAAATTCTTCTGAAGTATTGGACCATTGGAGGTTCCCAGCTCATGAATTATGCCAGTACCTTGGGGGTGCAGCTTGCTCCTCTTGCTCTTCCGGATCCTCAGAAAGCGTTGGAAACCAAACACCTGCTGCACTGAGAACGAGCTGATTCTGTCACACCTGCTGCACTGAGATGGAGCCTAGAAGCTCTCAACCTCCATATATCTCTGATGTGAGGCTAGACTTGTTCATAATCCTTTGGTTCCGCTCTTTTATCTGATCGCAAAGGACTGAGATCAATTCTTTAGTCATGGCCATTCTATGTCTTTGTGTCACCCCGAGTCACTCCCTCCTCCTTTTCTTCCTTCTCCTCCTTGACCTTCCGTTGCCCTCTGGCTCGGGTGTAGGCTTCCACCTTTGCGTTGAGGCGCAACTCTCAGCAATCACTCTTGGTCTGCACCTCCATAAATTGGCTAGAAAATGCTAGAGACTGATTTGAATTGGTGTGAAGTCAGGAGACATGGATAAGAATGAGCTAAACCTCATCCAGGTTTGTAGTTAAGGACTTTAACATACTTTAACAAAAGTCCAGCGGCTGCTTCAGCCCTTCAAAATCTTCAAATTGGGAATCCCGACCCCAGCAGGCTCCAGATGCTCAAAATGCAGAGTGGCCGATGGTGTCCTCGCAGAATCAGCTTGGCTGTAACATGTTGCTGTTATGTCAGCTATGTGTTGCTTAGGACTTTCCGTCCTGAAACAGCAATGCTTGCAGAGCCGACCGTCGTCTTCAGAGTAGCGCTTCACACTCAACAGGGGGCCTGCCAGATAGTTACACCGGTTGCACCGTTACACCTAAGGAGTCGCTGCGAACCATAGAATCACTACACCTAGGGCATTGTGGGGCAATCATCTGTCGTCAAGGTACACTGGCATACAAATCAACTTGGAACCAAACTGTTCACTCCAACCAGTTGGCAAATCTTCCGAATTCGCACAGCAGACTTTGCAGAAAGGTAGCTCAGCCACCTGATCCCCATGCTTTGGAATCCAGCAGCGCTTTGTTGTCCCCAAAGCAGTTTGGTGTCATGGCCTTGGGACCAAAGTGACCAAAGGTTGATGCGACTGGTTGAAGGACCTGAAGGATGTGACTTCGCATGAAAAGTCTGAAATTCCAAAAACTTCCAGCAGAACGTCATGGCATTCCAACCGATTCCACCCCTGTCCAACCAAGCACTGCAACTGGATGATATGTTTCACCACATTTCACCACCACATTTGCTGCAAGAGGCAAGGTGAACCTTTCCACTCCCCTCCTGGAGTCTGCAATGCTGCCACAAGTTGTATGTGGCTGCTTATGTGGCCAAGACTGAACAAAAATTGCCAAACAGCATGAGATCATGGAGTCCGCACGTTCCTGTGAGTCAATGGCCACTTCTGTCACTGCAGTAGCTCCCATGGCTTCCCCCTGTCCTCGCAAATCACCCGCTCGCCGGGTTCACAGAGCCGTTGTGCCAGCTTGATGTTGTCTACTTTTGAGACTTGTCCTGAGAATGACAAATGGACTACAACGAGACTACTAGAGATCAGGATGGAAATGATTGGAAATACAACCAACTCAAAGTGAAAGGGGTTTTTTGTCCCCCCACAGGTATCTTTGAGGGGATGGATACAACCAGCATCAACCAGCACTCAGTTTCCAGTATCGAACAACCCCACAGAAGTGAAGGCGGAAACAGAAATCTCTGGGATCTGATCTGACTAGCTCAGATCAACACAATCGACCCAGAAAACAGAACCTGTGAAGTGCCGCCAAGAATCCCAGCAGGCGATAGGCGATGTTTTCAGCACTAGAAGGAGGCTTCACAGCTACCATGGTGACACCACCACTGCCAATGTGGTCCACGACCCTCAGTTTCCATCCAAATTGCAGAGGAAAGGCTGGAGTGCAAGTCCGTGACAAGAAGTCTTGGGTATGTTGGGGGGCCACGTAAGCAGCTCTTCTGAGAACTTCTGACCACCCCATACCTTTCAACCCTTCCACATCATTGAAGTCGGGCCCAGAAACTGATCAATCACCTTGTTCTCCATGTCACTGCGCTGTGAACCTGGGACACTCGACACTTAGATGTTGGATGGATCGCCCACTGCAGCCATGACCCTCCGTGACAGGGCACTCCATTCAAGGGTGAATTCATCAACATCCAGTGCTCCGCCACTATAGCCGGCCTTGGCTTGAAGTTTCAACTGATTTCAACTCAAGTTTCAAGACACTTCGCCACACACAATCTATGACGCTGAAACTCCTTTGACAACAATCCCTTCTGCTCAGCAAAAACTGTGCGTGTTGGTGGCTTCTTAAAAAATGGCATACATATCATAGCTACCCCATTGGCATCCCCGTGTGCATATCCATCCTACCCTTCAAAACTTTAAGCGACGAGGTTCCAAAGTCTTGCTGCCTCGCGTCTGTGCCCCACAAGCTGGGGCGTTGCGAAACCTCAGAGCGGGTTTTTCGTTCTGATGGACATACCCGGAGTAGCCCGATGAGGCCCGGAGGCATTTCCAGGACTCTCCCAGGTGCGGTCTACCAAGGCCTCTACCAACCTCTTCGAAAATTCAGGATCTGTCTCGCATGGTTGCCACTGAGGCCTGGACAGCACTAGCAGGTCTTCCTTTTGGAGTTTGACCTTACCAGCTGACGCGGCACAATCATGATGTCCACATGTACCAAGCCTGGGAGCGAAAAGACCTTCAGGTTCCAGTTTCAGAGGTCAATAGAAGCACAAGCGGGAGCCAAACTTATTTTCAAACCTAGCGTTCTCTTCTGCCGTATGACTCTTTCTCAGGCTACAGAAGGAAAGTTCATCACAACATGAAACTCCTGTATCTTGGTAAAACATGGTAGAACCTTGTAAAATGCACAAAGCCACATAAAACCATATAAAACCCATATAAAACCTATGAATTTCCCGTGGATTTCCCCCTAGCTCAAGCATCGAACATGTCTGGGTGCCCCTGCTCTGCGAGCCTTGGCTTCGACTGGCGCCTCGACAGGCACCTCGACAGCACCTTCGGCGCCTGCAACGCCTGCGGCAGGAGCTCCAGCATCGCCTGGAGGGACCGGCTCCCATCGGCTCCTCACCTTTTTGATGAAAAAAATCATCCAAATATATCAACAGATATCAACAGTATATCCAAATCATCCTGATGGGGAAAATATGGGAAAATCCTGATTTGGGTCCTTCTCATCACTTTTCTTAGGGCTGGCGGCTGGCCTTATGATCCTGCGATCCAGGGGTAAAACAGCCAGCCTTCAACCGGGGCTTCAGCAGCTGGTGCTTCAGCCACCGGCGCTTCAGCATCCGCCGCTGGGGGTACCACCGGGGGTGCCATGGCAGGTGCAACTGGCGCCTCCACCGGTGCAGGATGAAGAAGGGATAGACCCAAGGGACCCAAGAGAAATTCGTTTGATTTTGGGGCAATACCCATGGATCTCATGATGGCAGCAGCTTAAAATGCAAAGCTGACGTCAGGATAGGACGGGATAGGCTGATCTGAATTCTAAATCTCAACTTTCTTAGCCGCGTTACGTGGAACATATTACACAAGAGGATCAAGTCGCAAACCCTTCGTCACTTTGCAGCAACACACATCTCAGCATGGTGAGCACCTTCGATCGCATTCGAACGCCCACGAGACCAGTGCCCAGTGCTCCAAAAGATATGGTCCACTCACCATCAACGACCTCAAATCACAACGTAATTTGCATCGCATTGGCAAAATGACTATGTCCGTTCAGAATCTTTTCACACCAAGGACCCAGGACCCAGTCAGCAAGTCATACGTCAAAGTGGGCCACCCGGCCTGGTTGATGAAGCCCACCTGGGACTGCGGTGATCCCAAAAATGGGATTATTTATGGATATGCGTTGAATTTTATTGAACATTCATATATGACATTGTATGATATTATATGGCTATGGATTATCTTTCCATGTTTGCAGTCATTTATTGTCATTTATCATAATATCCTCTATGAGTAGTTTATGGATGACTGAACCCCCAATCACTCTCCAAATCCCAAACCCACTTCTGAGGGCCACCAGGAGCTCCAGAGTTTTCAATCAAATCACCAGTCTCCCAAATAAAATGCTTCACCATGCTTCACCAAATTCTCACTTCGGAGTCCATTGTCAACGTCATCCGAGGACTTCTGCAGCTGTCCGCAGCACCGCTGGGTTTTGCACTTGGTTTTTGTAGAACTTCTTGCCCCAGTCCTGCGAACCAATGCCCCTCGGGTTCGTTTTTTAAGTGGAATCTGGTGGATTCAAAGGTTCTCAAAAAAACATGATCCGCACAAGCTTGTCATCTCTGAAGTAGTTTTGCTAAGACCATCTTCAACCAGCTTTACCAGGCACATCATGTTCTGAAGATCTCCAGGCTATTTTTTTTGAATAGAATAGGTAATAAGATCTAGTCACTCTGGTCAAAAGTCAACTTGTCATCTGCGGGAAATACTGCCCATGCCAAGGCCCTCAAATCACATGGTGCCAGTCTCTGCTGCCACTTTCCAAGCCAACTGGGCCCCGTACAAGGCCACTTTCACCCTCGAGTTTACAAGGTTTTTCAGACCTTGACAAGCGACCACGTGGGTAATAAGGGTGAAAAAATGATGAAATAATATGTGTCGTTCATTGCTTTTTTGTACTCGAGTGGTTATTGACTGAAATCCAACAAACGAGATGTTGAGGATTTTGAGGCCGTGTGTCTTCTTTTCCGGAAGAGAAATCTGGGGTGCCAGACCCAGCTTTTTCAGATTTGCTCTCTTTCTTTTCTTTCTTTTGTTTTTCCGACTTTTCAGCCACCTTCTCCCTCCTGCGGCTTGAGTTGGTGACTGTCCCGAAGAAGCCATGGACTCACCGAAATAGTAGAGCTATACGTCAGAAACCATCAGAATGTTCGCTTTGAATACGTGAATTGGCCATGATAAGTTTCGCCATCTACCAACAGTTTCACCATTCTGAAAAATGGAAGCTCACTGCAGAGTGCCTCCGTTTGATCCAGTTGGACTTTGGCTGTTTGCTCTTGGCTTTCGCCTGGGGCTCGGCCTTGGCCTTAGCCTTTGCTTTGGCCTTTGCTTTGGCCTTGGCGGTTGCCGCACTCTTGACCTTTATTCCCTTCTCTTTCTTCACCTTTGCTGCGCTCTTGGCTTTGGCCTTGCTGCATCGCAACGCTCACTCCGCTTTGTCAACTCCGTGCAAGATGTTGCGAGACTGCTCACAGGTGACCTTTCCTGAACACTCCACACCTTGGCTGCAGTCTTGGAGGCTTTCGCTTTCACTTTTGCCTTGGCCTCTTTCTTAACTTTGAACACCTGAAGCACAAGAGACCCTGCATACTCGGCTTGTGCACAGAACGTAGAAAGTGGTCCTACAAAGTAGTCATCTCGCCTTTTTCAGGGTGATCCTGGGTTCCATCAACTCTTCACCTGGAACATTTCCCATTGTTTTCCCATATCCGGACCTTGCCTTAGTTGGCTTGGCTGCTTTGGTTGATTTGTCGTCCTTTTTCTTTGGCTTGGCTTCCGCCTTGGATTGTCCAACACAAGCTCTGTTGGAACGCAAGTGCTGAATCGCTGGTATCAGAGCATTCACAATGCTCAAACTCGGAACCGGCCTTGTCCTTCTTTATCTTGACAGACTCTTTGGCCTGCGAAGACTCAACTTCCTTCTGAAAGAACCGGTGTTACACTGCATTTGATCCATTAGATCCATTAGATCCATGAGAGCATAAACAATATAAACATTTGAGGCTCTAACTTTGTAAAAAATCGAAAAGTCACAGGACGGCAGCACGGCTTCTCCAGGCTTCTCCCGGCTTCGGCCTCCGCAGCCACGTCAGCATCGTTGATGTCCTTGGCCTCGAGCGAAGGGGACGGTCCGGGCCGAGCCGCCAAGGCTCAGGACCGTTGAGGACGGTCTACGGGCGAGTGACGAGACTCAAAATGTGACCGGTCGAACAGAAAATGGCGTGCCATTGCGTTCCATGCGCAACTGGTGACATCTGGTGCTGATCATTGCTGATCACACTTCACCTATCTTCACCTAAGACTTTGATGCTCGAAGTGTGTTCCGTTCATATGACTGCAAGCATCAATCGTGACTTGCAGCGGGTTCAATAGTAGGGGCAATGGGAAGCAATAATATGGTGGGCCTTGCCTGCAAAACTTTATCCTGTTCTTCACGCACCACAAATGCTGCTCAGAATTGGAGAAGCACACCGTGGAAGACAAAAATGCATGTCCGCAGCTTCTACGAAGCCTGACCCATCATATCCCTTCCACGCCACACCTTCGCTAGAAGCGCCCCAAAGCTCTTGATTGTCGTCTGCGCAGCACGAGTAGATACGAGTAGGCATTGGCAGGAAGATGGTCCGAACAGCTCAAAATAAACACTAAATCAGTACGCATAATTCACACATCTACAGTACTACAGTGTATGGGTGCACAAGGGGCATCGTTATGATATGCTGTGATGCAGCCTGTTCCATCTGGCTGGTTGCTCGGTGTTGAGAATGAGAGGGTTCTTCTACGACATGCAGATTTGTAGCTGTTGCAGCCTTCAGGCATCAAGCTAAGTTGTGTCCCCAAGTGGACACCCGCCTGACCATTGGGAAGTTTGGCCATCCCGGGTCCAGACATGGTGTTTGTTGTGATGCAACACTCAGGGGAGGTATCTGTTCCTCTGGTTCTGTAAATAATCTGAGCAGAATTTTCTGACAACATGCAGAAACGAAAGCGTTTGTCTGCGAGACCTCTCCATAGCAGCTTCGCAAAGTGTCAAATTCTAGTAAAATTGTGTGTCTAATATCTTGTCTGCTGCCGGTTTACCGGGTCCCTTTAAGTTTGATGCTGTCTGCTTGGCTATGGGACCGTTTTGGAGTTTTGGGCTTGGCTCACCTGCTCACCATCTTTGTTCATGTTTGAGCCAAAAAACTCGTGCAGAATGCATTCAGAATGCAATCTGATCCCCACCCGGTCCTGAGCAAAATGCAGGATTCGTTCGGATTCGTGGTCTTTCTGTGTGCCTGCAACCTTCGGATCCTTCTTAAACAAAGGGAGGGAAGATTAAGCTTCTCAGCTCAACCTTTCAGCGCTTCCAATTTCGGCTTCCATGCATTCCATGGTCGTCCCCCCTTGTAGCACCTTCCCCAGCAGAGTGCTCTCCGAATCGAAGATCAACTGCTCTAGGGTGCTCACCTGGGCCGTCGACATCCCCCGCCACCGAACCAGGTCGTGGAGTTTTACCCCATCCGTGAACCAAACAGTTCAATACAATGTGCCAGCACACCCATTCCCTATGATCATATATGTAATCCTCCGTGGCTTGCTATACGTGTACCATTCAAACCAGCCTAACAACCCTCGTCAAAACTCTGGTACCCCTGTGAACATCTAAATGGAAGTTCATTCCCCCAAATATGGTTGGTATTATAGGTTCTCATCCATACCACCAGTAAATCTTGAGAACTTGTCATCATCCTGGCTACCCTGGGGATCCCTAGGGATCCCTAGGGATCCCTGGGGATCCCTGGGGGACCACACCATGAGTGCTGCATCTCGGATGTCGAAGCCATGCTCTGACGTAGACTGCAGCACTGATTCCACGAAGCCAGGAACCTGCGTCGAAGCACAGCTGCATCACTGGATCAACTGATATCAGTGATATCAGTTGCAAAAAGGATTCCAAACTCGTCCAGCAAAGATCAACAAATATTGTTGGGATGTTCTTGTGGATGTGGGGGGGTTGCACCCTCCAAGTGGGTTGAAGGTGCTCCTAAAATGTTGATTCGCCACACCCAGTAGGCCGCGAAGACTGAAGCATCCTGCTACATTTTGGAAAGTTCTTTCAGTTTGGACAAAGGTGGACAAAGAACTTTGTCAACTGCCTGCTCACTCAAGATTTGAGCCACGCCCCAGCTGGAGTCATTCACAACTCGAGTGGGCCTGGCAGTGGAAGAGTTATAGATGGATCAATGATTCGCTGCAAAAGATTCGAACAAAGATCAGATGAGATACTGCCATACACCATGGTTTGGTCTCGAAATACGCACCTGAAGGACCATGCTTACAGCAAAGCAATGAGCCACCCATCGGTTCAGAGATGTTCGGGGTCCCATATTTTGCGGCCCTTTTGCTCCGAATCCAAAATCCTCACAATTCGGCCAAGGAACTCAAAGCCATGCACTACCAAAGCGGACTTCCGGTGGAAGTAGCGGTATGCCAGGTATCTGCGCAAATCAACGCCAATTTCGATATCAGCTTGATATTGCATGATACAACCACTGAAAAAAAAACGACCATGCAGGCAGCTGCAGGCATAGACTCTCCATGTGTCTAGTGTAGTCTCAAGCTTATCACCAACCTCCACGGTTCGCAACATCATCCACTCCATTTCTGGTGGGCTGCCCTTGGTAACCACCGAAACCACGTTCCACCTGAGGGATCGCCGCTCGATACGGCCATAGCTGTTCTTGGGCAGGGTGATGTACATCGGATGTAAGACCTGGCACCAACGAGGCCAGTACTAATTACAGCTCTTTAAAAAAAATTACACCGGCATAGACCCCAGATAGAAAAGGTTGGAACTGATGGTTCAGTTCCCAACGTGGTTCAGTTCCCAACGTGGGAACCAAAGGTTACCATGGCAAGGAACTGCCGGTTCCCAGACCTTGAAACTTACGGTTCCCAACCTGGGAACCAGAGGTTACCATTGCAAGGAATTGCCGGTTCCCAGAAGTTAGAATTTATGCTTTCGAAGCTAAGCAACTATCATTGTAAGGAACTGCGGATTCACAAAGTTTGAAACTCATGGTTCCAAACCTGAAAAAGCATACGTTACCAGTGGAAGGATCTGTTGATTGCACAAAGTTAGAACTCATGGTTCTTAATGTTGTTTTGTTTTGTTTACTGAGCCGGTAACAGAACCTTTTGTTTTGCTTAATGGACCGGTAGCGGAATGTTTGCGTTTGGCTGTTGGGCCGGCATAAAAAAGTTTTTGCAAGAAAAAGGTGCATGTCAAAATGATATGAAAACAGTTTCTTTACAATTTTATGGTTTTGCTTAATGGATCGGTACAGAACGCTTTGTTTTGCTTAATGGACCGGTAGCGGAATGTTTGCGTTTGGCTGTTGGGCCGGCAAAAAGAAAGTTTTTGCACGAAAAAGGTGCATGTCAAAATGATATGTAAACAGTTTCTTTACAATTTTATGGTTTTGCTTAATGGACCGGTACCGGAATGTTTGCGTTTGGTTCATGGCAAGGAACTGCCGGTTCCCAAAGGTTGGAACTCACGGTTGCCAACGTGGGAACCACAGGTTATCATTGCAAGGAACTGCCGGTTCCCACAGGTTAGAAGTCATGGTTCCCAACCTGGGAACCAGAGGTTGCCATTGCAAGCAACTGCCGGTTCCCAGAGGTTGGAACTCATGCTTCCCAACCTGGGAACCAAAGGTTACCATTGCAAAGAACTTCCGGTTCCTAAAGTTGGAACTTACGGTTCCCAACGTGGGAACCACCATGGCAAGGAACTGCCGGTTCCCAGACCTTGAAACTTACGGTTCCCAACCTGGGAACCAGAGGTTGCCATTGCAAGGAATTGCCGGTTCCCAGAAGTTAGAATTTATGTTACCTTTGCCAGACTTCGCCACTGCAGTCTGGACAGCACCCTGCACAGCACCCTGCACAGCAATTTTGCCAGACCGCAGTCTGGACAACACCCTGCACATCACCCTGCGCAGCACCTTTGCCAGACTTCGCCACCGCAGTCTGGACAGCACCCTGCACAGCACCCTGCACAGCACCTTTGCCAGACTTGCACTAGTACAGCACCCTGCACAGCACCCTGCACAGCATCTTTGCCAGACTTCGCCACCGCACTCTGGACAACACCAAGCAGAACACCCTGCACAGCACCCTCCACAGCACCTTTGCCAGACTTCGCCACCGCACTCTGGACAACACCCTGCAGAGCACCCTGCACAGCATCCTGCACAGCACCTTTTGCCAGACTTCGCCACCGCAGTCTGGACAGCACCCTGCACAGCACCTTTGCCAGACTTCGCCACCGCAGTGCAGACCACCCTGCACAGCACCCTGCACAGCACCCTGCACAGCACCTTCGCCAGACCACCTTGCACAGCACCCTGCACAGCACCCTGCACAGCACCCTGCACAGCACCCTTCACAGCACCCTGCACAGCACCTTTGCCAGACTTCGCCACTGCAGTCTGAACAGCACTCTGCACAGCACCCTGCACAGCACCTTTGCCAGACTTCGCCACTGCAGTCTGAACAGCACTCTGCACAGCACCCTGCACAGCACCTTTGCCAGACTTCGCCACCGCACTAGTAGCTAGTACAGCACCCTGCACAGCAACCTGCACAGCACCCTGCACAGCCCCCTGCACAGCACCTTTGCCAGACTTCGCCACTGCACCCTGCACAGCACCCTGCACAGCACCCTGCACAGCACCCTGCACAGCACCCAGCACAGCACCTTTGCCAGACTTCGCCACCGCAGACTTCGCCACCGCACTCTGGACAACACCCTGCAGAGCACCGTGCACAGCACCCTGCACAGCACCTTTGCCAGACTTCGCCACCGCAGTCTGGACAAAACCCTGCAAGCACCCTGCACAGCACCCTGCACAGCACCTTTGCCAGACTTCGCCACCGCAGTCTGGACAAAACCCTGCAGAGCACCCTGCACAGCACCCTGCACAGCACCCTGCACAGCACCCTGCACAGCACCTTTGCCAGACTTCGCCACCGCAGTCTGGACAGCACCTGCACAGCACCTCGCACAGCACCCTGCACAGCACCCTGCACAGCACCCTGCACAGCACCCTGCACAGCACCCTGCACAGCACCCTGCACAGACTTCGCCACCGCAGTCTGGACAGCACCCTGCACAGCACCCTGCACAGCACCCTGCACAGCACCTTTGCCAGACTTCGCCACCGCAGTCTGCATGGACAGCACCCTTCACAGCACCCTGCACAGCACCTTTGCCAGACTTCGCCACCGCAGTCTGGACAGCACCTTGCACAGCACCCTGCACAGCACCCTGCACAGCACCTTTGTCTGGACAGCACCCTGCACAGCACCCTGCACAGCACCTTTGCTAGACTTCGCCACCGCAGTCTGGACAACACCCTGCAAAGCACTCTTCACAGCACCCTGCACAGCACCTTTGCCAGACTTCGCCACCGCAGTCTGCATGGACAGCACCCTGCACAGCACCCTGCATAGCACCCTGCACAGCACCCTGCACAGCACCTTTGCCAGACTTCGCCACCGCAGTCTGGACAGCACTCTGCACAGCACCCTGCACAGCACCCTGCACAGCACCTTTGCCAGACTTCGCCACCGCAGTTTGCACCCTGCACAGCACCCTGCACAGCACCCTGCACAGCACCTTTGCCAGACTTCGCCACCGCAGTCTGGACAGCACCCTGCACCCTGCACAGCACCCTGCACAGCACCTTTGCCAGACTTCGCCACCGCAGTGCAGACCACCCTGCACAGCACCCTGCACAGCACCTTTGCCAGCACCCTGCACAGCACCCTGCACAGCACCTTTGCCAGACTTCGCCAGACTTCGCACCCTGCACAGCACCCTGCACAGCACCTTTGCCAGACTTCGCCACCGCAGTCTGGACAGCACCCTGCACAGCACCCTTCACAGCACCCTGCACAGCACCTTTGCCAGACTTCGCCACCGCAGTCTGGACAGCACCCTGCACAGCACCTTTGCCAGACTTCGCCACCGCAGTCTGGACAGCACCCTGCAGAGCACCCTGCACAGCACCTTTGCCGGACAGCACCCTGCACAGCACCCTGCACAGCACCCTGCACCCTGCACAGCACCTTTGCCAGACTTCGCCACCTCAGTCTGGACAGCACCCTGCACAGCACCCTGCACAGCACCTTGGCCAAAAGTTCGCCACCGAAGACCCCACCTTTGAGAAGTAAGAACCCCTATAGCTTGCCAGCTATCTGGGGAAATAGACCAAATAGACCAAATCCAATGTATCCAATTTACAAATCTTCAAATCTCCATCCATACATCTTCAAACTCCATGAACTTGGTCTGTTTTTTGCAGCCTGATATGACTAAGCTGCCTGTCAGTAGTCCAAGGTGACCCCTACCGAGCAGCCGGTGGCCTCCTCAATAGCCTTCAAATGCTCCTCAGTGATCTCACCACCACAGCCCAAGGCCTGCTGCAAGGAGCTTCAAAAGACACGTTCCAATGCTCCCAGTGTCAACAAGCAACCTATCTCTGCCATCAGGCTTGCAGAAAGTCATTCTATATTAATTATGTCACTATGTCTATATCATTCTATATCTATATCTACATCATCTGTATATTTGTATGTTATATATTGTTGTACCATATTGTATCATACTAAAATTTATATACATACCCTGACCACTTGCACCTCATCCATGGCATCCCGAATTTGTGACTTGAAGCTGGCAGCATCTACTTTGGCTGCCTCAGCTGCACCAACTTCATCTCACGCACAGATCCGTTGCCTTCATCAATTCCCAATCTGCCCCGAAAATTTGACCCGGAAATCCCGCATCTTTCTCACATTTAACCAAGTCCACAGCATGTTGTTCAAGTTGCTGAAAACAACTTGCAAATTGAATGGATGGAGCGACAAATCTGTGCCAGGATACTCTAAGGGAATGTTTCTCCATGGAACTCTCCGCATGGATCCCAAAGATCAGGCCCAGTAGGACCTGCGCAGTGAATTCCTCCAGCTCCGGACATCGCAGCAGACTGTACCCTGCCTGAACGAGATATCTCCTTCGAACCATCGCCTCAGCACATGTCAGCTCACGAACCTTCACGAAACATGGGAAACTGCGAACTCTTCAGATACTTCACACACTTCTGGTGCCCCAAGAGGGCTCTGACCTTCTGTGAGTTCATTTCTCGCCAGAACACTAACACAGGCAGTTCAAACAAGAAAAACTGAGACCGATACCTCGAGAACTCTCCCGTTTTGGGGCTGTTGTGCCTACACTATATGCAAGTCTCTTTGACCCGGGGCTCCACACCAGCCCGAAAGTGGTCCCGGTAAAGTGTGAAACACAAGGCGAAACCTGCGCTTTCGAGAGCGCTGGGTCCCGGTGAGGAAGGGTGACAACAAAAGCTTGCAGTCGACATGAAACTTTTCCTAGCTAGCTTGAGCAGATGCTGAGATTTACTTGCTGAAGATGAGTCGAAAATTCACTTGGGAAAGGAATTTCTGTGAATCTGTCTGCTTGCCCAAGTGCACTGTACACCTTCCCCGACAGCTTGTCAAGCAAAGCAGTCACGGATCACTGTGCAACTGAGGCAGGAGAGATTAGGGTTTCGATCTCGACTAGAGTCGCTCTATGAACCAAAACGGCCATGTCAATCTCAAATCGTCAAATAGGGGCGAACCAAACAAATTCGGACCGAAAGCCCTCAAGACTGTTTCAACATAGTCTCAAGTTGATTGCATCCGTTGCTTAGTTTGCATGTATCACTGTGCAATCTGTGCGTCTGTGCATCAGCTTCGTTTTTGTTTTTGCCTCGTTCATCACAGAAATAAAGCTGAGTTGCACTTATGACCGGCAGCAGCATCACAAAAAAACAGCACATCCCACTACACCCCAGTTACCTTGAGGCCAAGACCTTCCGTATTCGTCCCAAGAGAACAGCGGAAGGGTTCAAGCCCGCGATGGAACCTGCACCCAGGCAGGCCAGTGCAAGCAGAGCTGTGCAGATTTCTAGTTGATCTCTTTGGCCGGGCGAATATCGGGTCTCCTATCCAACTGAATATCTTGCTTGTTAAAGCCAAAGCCTACGCTGGAGTCTGCTGTTTGGCAGAAATAAAGTAGTCCTGGCTGGTCAGCTGCACCTTCTGCCATGACCAGTTGTTGTAGGTGTACTGGCCTCGATAAACAGGCTGTCTCAATGATGAGTGCCCAAAGGTAGCATTTTCACTTTGCACATTTTTTGTTGACTTTGAGTTGACTTAAAGTTGATGTCAAGAGATATTGATCAGTAAAGTTTGCTGTTGATGCCTGGGATGTTGTCTGTCATGTAAAGAGAGGTTTTGGCAAAAAAGAGAGAGAGAGAGATAGGCAGAGAGTGAAAATGAAAGTTTAAAGAAGCGGAATGAAAATCACTAGGGTGGCACGGTCCACTCAGACACCAGGACTGTGCTTCAAAGAGTGTTGATCTGGACCTGAACCCCAGCGTTTCAACTGCAGGCTGTGCTGCCTGGGCCACCAGGCAAGGCTCTCAACGCTTGCTCTGAATTTTGATCTGCTCCTGCAGAACGGCAGAAAACGCCAATGACCTTGGTGGGCAGCAGTGGTGGGTCAGTAGTAGTAGGGCTTTGGCTTGTGCCAAGATCAGCAGAAACCGAACGGCACAGGATGCACAGGGCTCTCTTTCCTAGCTGACAATGCTGAAGCTGAGGCAATACACCGCAAATTTGGTGACTGCTCAGTTTCTCAAAAAAGTTTCTTCAAAGTCGTGATTGAAAACCTGGTACTGACACAAAATATCGGGATGACGATGAAGCACTTTTTCTGAGGCCATGGCATCACTGGCCCCCACAGCTGCTGGCACGATGCTAGTCACCGGCAGCGCCAGGGGTGCACCAAAGCCGGAGGCAGTAATCAGCTCCTATGGCCGACATGGTTAAAACAAGGGTCTGACAATTTCTTTGGTATTATATTCAGATTATATTGTTGTAAATACACATCAATTTATATATATATAGAGAGAGAGAGATGTATGTAAATATGATTATATACATATATGTTGGGTAATGTACAGAAAAGTTTGGACGGAAACAAAAGTGTGTTCAGGCAAGTCACTTTGATACTCTATGATACTCTTGACCCCCCCTTTCATGCGTCCAAACATGTCCAAACAATCCATCAGGGTGGGACTCAAGATCCAAAGCCTGAAGAACAATCCAATGCACTCACTGACTACCCGGACTACCCTCCCAAACCTCAAAGTGGTACAGCCCGGTCCTTCTTTGGCGCAGGTTCCGGAGAACCTGAAAAAGCAACGACCAGGGAATCTCCAACCCACAAAAAACATCAGATCCTGAAAGATCTGAAAGCCGAGGCAGATACGCAACCGCTGAGAATTGGAATGATCACTGCACCAGGCCCTGGGCCGCGCACCAGATGAATCATCCCTGGACCTGAGCATCGTAAAGGCTGATCCGCGTTGGGAAGACACAGCAATAGCACAGGCCCAGTGCTCAAAGCAACAGATAGATCGAATAGGGAGGTTAGAGAAGCAGATCCTTCTGGACGGCAGCGATGCAAAACAGCGTTCAATGCAAGTCCCGCATCTACCTCAGCGCATCTCATCTAAGTTAATCTATACACACGTTTCCTCTCTTAAAGGATTCCCTAATCCCACCTGCTTTGCTCTCGCTTTCGCTTGGGGTCCTTTTTGCGATCCTGACAAAGGCCGCTGTACATTCCATCAATGCCAAACCAAAAAGTAATCAGCTGATTGCACTGCATCTGCCCCTTCGAGTGTCTTATCGTTCTGCCAAGTGCATACACCACTTCAGAGCTCCAAAGTTGCCATGAGAATTCTGCGTTCTTCTTTCAATTCACCAAAGTTTGGGTGTGACTCTTGTGGTGAAAATTCAGAAATTCTCACTATTTGCCACGGTGAAGCGGCGCGCCCGCCTTGCGAACACTGGGACTGCGACTGGAACTAGGCTGTTTGCTCTTTTTTCGCCGGGCCTTCCAGCTTCCACTCGAGCTTCCACTGAACTGGGAGAACTGGGAAATGAAGTGAATAGAACGGTTTCAACTGCCCTTGGTCATAAATTTCACCAACATGACAAGGTGCTGCAGGTTCTGAAATGCCAAACAGTTGCAGTCATTCGCAGTTGTGACCGTGAACATCTTTCGTTGGAACCTGTGGTCCCGCGGTGTCTCCGAGGCCTTCTCTTTTGCCTTGTCCTTTTCACGCAGGCCTTTGATGGCTGCCAGGAAGGCCATCTTATCCTTCTCCTTAGTGGAGGAAATGCCAAGTTCGGCCATCTTTGTTGATTTGCCAATCTCAAAATTGCAGTTTCACACCATTCACATCCTATGGTAATTCCAAAGCCAGTCTGGGATGCCTGCTTTTGGACAATTCAATGAGACCTTATCCTCCTTCCCTATGTAAACCATACTGAAACCAAACATTTCAACCTTAAAGTCATTGCCATCTGGCCTTCTCCTTCTCGATGTCATCTTCGCTATCATCATCTGCCTTCCTACCACTTTTTGTGGTTCCACTCCTGGTTTTGGTGCTTTTCACCTGCAAACGCATTGAAAAAACAAGAGGCCATGAAGGTTGTGCAACCAAAACCCAAAAACCAAAGAAGTGTTCACCGTTGCACAAACCATGCAAAAAAAAAATGTTCCAAACGGTGCGTGATTTGACGATGAAACTGCAGAGTCCGGGGCACCTTGTCATTTCGATCGCGATCCTTTCGGTCTCGCTCCTTGACTCTTTCTTTCTCCTTCCTTCTGTCCTGTAGAGCAAGTTTGACAGGTTTGGTTTGAAACTGTTTGCCAAGACTTGCGAGTGTTGCAGTCCGCTCAGTCAAAGCTTCTGTTACATGGGTGAAACCAGACCCTCCAAACAACTCCGAGGAAATGCCTATAGACTTCTTCGCCATCGCTCACAACAATGTGCAATTGAATAATTATGCCATTTGATCTCAGAAACGTCTCCCAACTGGTATTTTTGCTGTTTGAGAGCGTGCCAAACATTAGAATATTGTTGCAATTCAAAGAAACACGGAGTTTCACAGAACTCTTCCGCTGACCAAGATGTTGGCGCGCCGCTCTCAGTTTTTTCTCTAACAGCAAAACTTTGCTATGAGGTCTTTAGCCCAGAGTGGCTCCGGTGCGATCCGGCGCAGTTTCTATGCCAGGTTCCGGAGAAGTTCCAGAAGTTTCTGGTGCAAATACCCGGTGAGATTCCGGAAGGTTCCTGCGGAGATATTTGGTGAGGTTCCGGAAGCTTCCGGCGCAGATGCCTGGTGAAGACACCTCGTGAGGTTTTGGAGGGTTCCGGTGCAGATTTCCGGAAGGCAGATACCTGGTGACGTTCCCGAGGGTTCCGGTGAGGATACCTGGTGAGGTTCCGGAAGGCAGATACCTGGTGACGTTCCGGAAGGTTCCGGTGAGGATACCTGGTGAGGTTCCGGTGGGTTCTCGCACGGCAGCAGTGTGAAAAAGATGCTGAAGCTTTCAAGCTGCTGAAGATACACCGGAGTTTATTTTTCAAGCCTTGCCACGTGCACCACGTCATGTAATTATGATTTTCAGGCAATCGTCCTAGGGATCCTTGACTTCACGCACTTCAACTCATCCGGGTGCAACTTGCTATAGTCCAGCAGCTGCTGCTGGCGTTGCTCAAGGCACTCAAAGCTGTAGGTCTCCTTGCTCTGAGCGGAAGTGAAGGAGGCATTCTCGATGGTGCGGCGCAGCTGCTGATGGGCTGTCTCCTCCAGCAGCACCGCGTGCTTCTGGTCAGACACCAGGACGATCATGTCCACGGCGACGAGCTTGGTTCCTTCAGGAAACTCGCCAGCATATGCCTTGATCCGAGTGCTGGGTGCTAAGGACACTCGGGAGACTGGTGACTGCCTCCCACTTCAGGCACTCATTCTGCACGCTAGCCAGTTCAGGCGAGGAGTCTCCTGGGAGAAAGGCGACAGCGTTGGTGAGCTGCTGCTCAATGCCAGCCACGAAATTAGTACCACCTTGAAGCCAGGCAGGCATCGCGCAGGAGGACGTCGCCAGCACACGATGCGATTATGCCATGCTTTTACGCCATGCTTTCACACAGGAACTTCAACGACTCATGCGTTGCCACCTTTGCGATTCACTCAGTGTTTCACTCTGTGCCTTTCACTCTACGTTTCATTCATGCATTTCATAACACACACACACATATATATACACACACACATATGTACCTTACATCTACATTGGGCATTTCACTCAACATGCCACACCTTCTCCGGTAAGCAGTGATATCTGGAGGGATCACCAGATCATCGTTCGGTGTGTTTGTGGTAGCATGCTCCGGGAAGGGCCAAAGCTGTCGGAAGATCTCTTTGATCTCATCCCACTGCACTGCGCTCAGTCGGAAAGAGCTGCCCTGAGTTAGTCGGAAAGAGCTGCCCTGAGTTGTCTCTCCATCGCCTCTTCATCGAAGCCATGGCCTGCTTTGTCTCATGCGTCTCCAGGTTTTCCAACTATGTAGAGACCACCTTGCAATCCTTGAGTGTTGAATAGGGATGGGCTCCAGCATCGCCATTGAAGAGCAGGTAGTACATGGCGCTAAGCCACCACAGCGTCTCCCTGTCGGCCACCACAGCACCATGCATCGCCTTAGCATGCTAGAGCGGAGGCATCTAGACCAAGCACTACTGACCTGGATATGGACGAAGTCGGTTTGACCCGAGCCATTGTGGAAGCCGCCAGACTGGCCCACAGAAACATAAAGAACGCACAGCTAGCCAGCGAGGCAAATCTAGCTCTTGTGCCCGTGGTGAACCTCCACCTCGCGAATTGCCCATGCACACTGGGACGACGCCAATGCACACCCCAATGGCGCCTGCGCAGGGCCTGCAAACGTGCGCGGACATATCCAGGAGCCTACAAGCCAAAACAGAAGAGCGGATGGAAAGTCAGGTGGGAAAGGCCCGAAAATACTCTTGAACTGCAGCGCAAGGAGATGGAAATCGAACGACGCTGCAGCAGCTGGACACAAAGAGGTGTCGGTTGCAAATGGAGGTGCAGCACGCACAGCTGAAAGCGGAAAGGGCCCGGCTGCGATATGAGGCGATGGGAGCTGCCCAAGAACCTGAAACCATGGTGCCAGATGACGAGGCGACGGTGCCCGGTGCCAGCCCCAGCATCCTGGACGTCGTATTCCGTGGTGTGGGAGCAAGGAAGAGACGCCTGCCTTGCATACGCAAATGGCACTCGTCCGCAGTATATCACTCCAGCACTCAGCCGCTCAAATCGTGGAAGGTGCCACCACAGCCATGCTGCTGCTGCCAGGTCGCTGAAGCTCTTGGATCCATACTGGCAACGGCTGGTCAGGTTGGCTGTCCATCATTTGGCTCTCAACTAGAGGGTTGAACCTTGGACGTAGCCATGCTGTGTATCTCTCAAAAGAGGAGACCGAAAGGCGAGGTCCCTGTTCATGGTTGGACCCCACCTTTTGGCCTCACTCATCCGTCTTAAGCGAAACAGCATCAATACTGTACACCTGTGATGCATTTGTATAACAATCTGGAAATTGACAACTGTTGTCACTATAGTTCTTTATTGTTCCATCCTGAAAGGTTCAAAGTTGTCTTTTTCCTCTGTCCACGCCAAACATTGGCGCACCACGCTTATTGCACTTACCGTTCATACATGCGAGGAAGCTATCGGTGTCCTTCTGCCTGGTGTCCTCCTCTGAGGATGCCTCGAGATTTGCAATTGGCTTAGAGATGGATGTGATGTGTGCCCAACCAGTACTTCATCATTGAGGTCCAGACCATGGCGGTCACTAGCAACCCGCAGCGCGCATCAGGTTGACATAATGCAAATGCAAATAGTTGTTGCAGAAAAGCTCAATTTCAGGCTCACCTTGCCTCCAAGTTTCTGTGATGTGAGTTCAGTTTGTTCCTCAAACCGAACGAAGCCATCATCCTGCTGTTGAAAACAACTAGCTGAAACTGTAAACTGATGTGTGCTCAAAAATACTGCTGGCTGTCGCGGCCACATGACCATATGGGTCATATGTTATCATCCAAAAGTTGCTGCAGAGAGTGTCAGTAGAGACTTAAAGCGAGACTCTTCCTGGATCTTCAAAGCATCTCTCAAGAATCTCTCATGATTGTCCTGTGGATTCCTCTGAGCCAAACAAGCTGAGGAATTGGACCAACAATGTACACGGTCCAAGTCTTAAGCAGCACTTCACAGAGACTAACAGAACTTCATCGATGCGTCGATGACATCGATGACATCGATATGGCCAAGCACGGGGGGAAGCGACGTTGTGGAAGTCTGCTCCTCTCGCGACTGGAGGCGTTTTCCAAACGACTTGGGAAGGATCGAAACTCGAAGACTGGAAAAAAAAGCTGATTAAAATATGCTAGAATGCCCTAGAATGCAGGTTATAAGCACACAAAATTAAATGACTACCACACTCTTTTAACTCTGTTGGCTTGTGAGATAATCATCTTCTCATGATTCTGGCATAAGACAATCGGAAGCTGAAGCACTTTCTTTCAGATACTGACTCCATGCTCAAACAAGTTGAAACTGGCTGACCCTATCACATGTTCCGGTACCTGACAAACAAAACCTTGGATGCTCTTCCTATTATCAAAAGCTGACATGGTTTGGTACTTCAAGCACCAACTCGTGCATCAGTCGACGAATCAATCTCCTCGCATTCCTTCTGTGGATGAATCGCCAATGGGCCTCCAGAAAGTCTCCAGGGAGGCGAGTGCTGAAATGGAATAGCAAGCTGCCAAGCTTTTTCTACCCACTCCACATGTCTTGCCAGGTCTTGCCATGCTTAGCCGAAATCTTGCTCAAGCTGACAAGCTGAGGCTGGTTGTATCTGACAACTTTAGACCTGCAAGACCTGATTTCTCTTCCGTGGGTTCCAGGTCTTTCCAATTCGACCCTGCCCTATTCAGCATGAGGACTTCAACCAGGCAGCACGGCACCTGCCTGTTTCAACCTCATCCAGCTTAAGTTGCCCCAGTGCAGCTTCCTCGGCATAGTTCAACTGCGGATTTCCCTAGGAGCCTGTCATACATCAAGAGCGGTCTCCAACACTAAACTCCCATATCTATAATATAATATAATATAATATAATATAATATAATATAATAATATATATATATTATATTATATTGTATCATATTATATTATATAGTATAGTAGTCTCAACGGTCTCAGCGTGCGATTCTCAGCAAGTTGCCAATTCTGTTTCCAAGTCAGCGCTCTGGCAGAGTTTCTGCCTCGGCGACTTGGATCGGAGTTGCCGTTCTGCTCTAAGTGCTACACACGGCCAAGAGTTCCTTGCTTTTGCAGCCCCTTTGAATTACTTTGAATCCTCGTGAAATATGCTTACTAAACATTACCAAACTCTGTCACCAGATACAGCCAACACGTGTTCCTAACTTCTCCTTTCCACGATTCCAAGCCTCACTTGAGCTGCGCTGGCTGTCGGAGGCACCTTGATGCCCGCCTGAAGCATTGATCCATGAATATCCAGGATATCACAGTGGATACATTGAAGACATCACTCAGATCTAAATCATCTTCATATCATTTCATATCTTCACAGTCAATGTGCCTCAGCAACCAATGCTCCAGCACCAGGCAGCAGTCTGATCTGAATGTCCTGCGCCTCGCGCAAGTGGTCATCAGTGCTATTTTCAGCCCAGTTTCTGCTGTCACTCTAGCTTGCAAATTCAGTGAATGCTTCTCGTTGAAAGGCATCATCTTGCTAAATTCACTGTCTATGGCAGAATCCCGACAGAAAAAAAACAATCAACTATATATTGTGCTTTGACAGAGTCTCAAGCAGTTTATACACCAATAACATCGAGTCATTGCTATGAAAACATTCAGCCGCTGGCCTTCAGCGCGTGACCCACCTCGAGTCATTGCGGAAACTTCAGCGACCCAGCACACCCGGGTTGTGCATAGCTGCGTGCAATGACATCAGTGCTACATATCAAGATACCACAGCCCAAACAATCAATGAAGATATATCAAGAGATTGTTGTTAAGAGGCATCAGCAATTGAGAACCAGTCCATCCAATTGCAGAAAGTGTAACAGTTCCTGACAGTTACTGAACTATGTCTGCTAAACATTGCTAAACTATACGTAGAAAGGCCTTCCTACTATGCCTGGACAACTCGACGGCGCACCTCGGTGGCTATGACCAGCTGCAGGGTTTCCTCCACGGCTGCTTTGGTAGCGGGCCTGGCCGTGAGCCTCGGAGTCGAGTTGGGAGTCCGAGACGAAAATCACACGAAAATGGATCAAAATGGATCAAAAAATGGACCTGTATCCAAAATATTCCAAAATGACAAAGAAAACTGATTTGGATAAAGAAACGGAAAAGAGACTTCGGCCCAAGTCGGCTATAGAAAGTCGCGAAGACACTGCGGTTTTCTTGTTCCATCACAATTTCCGCAGAAATACGTGGCATCCCGACATGTAGTAGTCAATCCCCTCAATCTTTTCGATAAAGTCTACCTCAGCTGGACTAGGCGGCTGGTCAAAAACAGGCTACAGATCTGTCCAATTGCAGTGATGCTTCCCTTGAAAACAATATTAATGCGTATATAAAGAAAAATATAGGAACATAAATGTGTATGTGTTCATACATGTGTATGTATCAGTGTGTATGTATGTATGCAAATATATGTATATATAATATATAATAAATAATATATAATTTATCATATATACTAATATATAATATATAATAATATATAATAAATAATAATATATAATATATAATAATATATAATATATAATAATATATAATATATAATAATATATAATATATAATAATATATAATATATAATAATATATAATATATAATAATATATAATATATCCTAATATATAATATATAATAATATATAATATATAATAATATATAATATATAATAATATATAATATATAATAATATATAATATATAATAATATATAATATATAATAATATATAATATATGATATATAATATATAGTAATATATAATATATAATATATGATATATAATATATGATATATAATATATAATAATATATAATATATAATATATAATATATGATATATGATATATAATATATAATATATAATATAATATATAATATATAATATATAATATATAATATATAATATATAGTATATAATATATAATATATAATATATAATATATAATATATAATAATATATAATATATAATATATAATATATAATATTAATATTTAATATATAATATATAATATATAATATATAGTATATAATATATAGTATATAATATATAATATATAATATAAAATATACAATTTACAATATATATAATATATAATATTCAACATATAACATATAATATATAATATATATATAACATATAATATATAATATATAATATATAATAGATAATATATTAATATATAATATATAATATATAATAATATATAATATATAATATATAATAATATATAATAATATATATAATATTTATAATATATAATAATATATAATAATATATAATATATAATATATAATATATAATATATAATATATAATATATAATATAGAATATAGAATATATAATATAGAATATATAATATATAATATATAATATATAGTATATAATATATAATATAATATATATATAATATTATATATATATATTTATCATGCATATATATATGCATATGGCATATACAATATCATGGAATCAGAGATGTATGTAGCTTCAAATGGATTCAGCTTCAGACTCAAGTGAGATGGTGTGAGACTGTGCGAGTCAATCCGCACGGGCCAGAAACTATATAGCTACTGCGTCATTGTTCTTCTTCACCAACAAATTATTGCTGATCTCCTCATGTTTTTTTGATCATCTGCTGTCGTTGTCATAGCGATGGGCTACGCAAACAATGGAATCCCTCCTTTCAGCCCGGTCTTCTGAGAGTTGCACAGAAGCGACTTTCTCATTCCCGTTCACCTGACAGCTTGGGCAGCTTTGCATCTCTAGCTGCAAATGGAAATCAGGCGGAAAAATGGCTGGATTGTATAGTCTTTGATCATCTTTAATCGTCCGACTTCTGGTGAATACCCTACAAAAATACTGCATCGATAAACATGTATGTATGTATATATATATTATTATTATTATTATATTATCATATTATTATATGCATATCATGATGAATTACAAATGAATTTGGACATTATAGTAAAAGCATGTAAAAACAAACTCTCCAGTATGCAAACACGTCTAGGATGGACATAAATAGTATTGACCCCCTGCATGGTCACTCCCACATCTCAAACCATAGCAAATGTTCATAGCATTTCTCCCAATTCATTCCTGACTAGAGTCTTGAACGGTTCAACTAGGTCCCCAGACCACAATGGCCAATGCCGGCCCTGGCGCAGGCGCAGGCGCAGGTGCTGGCGCTGGCCCAAACAGAAGGCCGGGCCCTGGCGCCGGGCCAGGCGCCGGCGCAGGTGCAGGTGCCGGGCCGGGCACAGGGCTGAAGGCTGCGAAGGGCGCGAAGGCAAAGGCGGGTGCTGGAGGGGGCGCCAAGGCAGGCGCCGGAGCCTTCGTCAAAACAGGTTAAACAATTTAATGACAAGTTCTGCCTGACACCTCTTCTGGGTCAAAGGCCTCAAGAAACCTCCAGAACTTCAATCACTACTGAACAAACAGTGACACTGTGGAGCATGGACAGTCGCATCAACAGCTTTCCACCTCGCTCTGGTCCATGCTCTGCAACAAGGCCAAAACCTCCCGCGCCAACATTGAGGAGATCATCAACCACGAGGATGTGAAACGCCAAAAGAAGTAGGAGGACGACCAACAACTAATAACGAATTCCAATTGTTGGTGGGACCCACTTGAACACAACATCATTCGGCCCATTGTAGTACAGGAAACAAATGGTTTTAGCCATCATTATTGAAACAGACTGAACAAGGGCAAGTTGTTGGCTTGCAATTTAAGCAAAAGTTTGTGTTTCTCTCAGTGTGAATTCTTCCTTCGTTCAACATATGATCCTAGTTGCATGAATGTGTCTTTTCGGAGGACGGACCTTAATTAATGACAAAACACACCTTGCAGCATCAATCACAGGCGCGCCTTTGTCACTGTTCGTGCCCTTTCATCCTGGAAAGTGGAGATCGGCCGAGATTGGTTGGTAAGCAGCTGGTAGGGTAATTGTGTAATTGTTTCAAGTCATTGAAGTTCACAAGATGTTGGCCGCCTGCTGGCCTTTGCAAAGCAGCATTTCGACCCCAAAGACACGATGTTCTCACTCCAACTACAGTTTGAGGTTTTGACCGGAAACTTACCGAACATGTTCGGGTGAAAATTGTTTTGAAAGGCCATGAAATCGTCAATTCCAAAAGAAAGCAAAGGGAAATTGGCCCGATAAAGTGGAGGCAGTGAAATACTTGTTTCACGGCCATGTTGTCAAAGAAACCCCAAGACTCGCAGCAAAAGGGGATACTATGGCAGTGTTTCAACTAGCAAACCTCCATGTGCTAGCCAATGCTTACGTTTTTCTATCCTAGAATGGATCGTAACTTGACTGGTTGGCCAATTCAGATCCGATGATCTCTTTTGATACTCCCAATTGAACATTGACCCTGCTAGGATAAACCATCCAATACCAACATCACCAAGGGAGGAGGTTCCCCACTGGTCAGCACTGCCACGAAAAACCCTGGTCCGGCACAATTGGCTAGCCACATTGCATAGATTTTTCCAAAAGAAAACAGTAGAAAACATGCACGATCCAAAATTTCGGAACGCCAAAATCTGCTGAAATCGTCTCTTGTAGTTGGGGGACATCAGCGTCCAAACAGAGGAAATACTAAGGCAGCGGATTTTTTTTTTTTAACCCAACAACCACCTCAACGGAAGTGATCACAAGTAGATGTTCACTCCAACCATTGGTTATTTTTTTCTTGTATATCCCATATCAATCCATATCACCATTGTTCGTTCAATCCAAATATATTTGATGGCTTAACCCCAGCTATTGGGATTTATGATTGGTTTATCCCATGATCCAATGTTTAAAGGGTAAAATCCAGTCGAATCATTAAGGCAATCATTATTCATTGCAATTTGCCCAGATATTTTCTGCACACCCCAGCCTCCCTGTTGAAGGTGAGCAATGAGCTGCTGGGCGCCAGCAGCGTCACAAGCAGCGCCACCTCATGCACATTCATATTCATATTCATATTCATATTCATATTCATATTCAAATTCATATTCATATTCGCATTCATATTCATATTCACATCCATATTCATATTCATATTCATGCATATATAAGGTCTATATCATCCATGATTTTTTATCCCACATAATATTCAGATACTCATGCACGCCGAACATCCGATACTGAAAGGCCACATTTTTTCCACGCATCGGTTCTCACTAATTTTCATCTCTCGGACCACCATCTGAGTTCCCCTACCAACATTGGTGCCTGGCAGGGCCGGAGTGATGATATGCGGCAATATTTTTTTTGTTACCATATTGTGGGATTGCCGTTGCAAAATATTGGGTCATGGCTATAATATGAAGATACTTTGCACCTCCGCCTGGTGGTATGTTTTGACAGGGAAAGGATCTTCCAAATTTTTACTCGGCGTGATGTGAAGTACAAAGTGTGAGTCGCAAAGTCAACATTGGGAGATTCTACACTGTGATTTGTTTAGACATAAGAAAACCACAAGCTCCTCGTGCCCAATGACTGGATAAGGACCCAACCCCCCAGCCTGCATGGCTTCAATGAATCGGATCCCCGTGGAGTCACCATCACCAAAAAGGGACCCCAACTGAGCCATCCCACCAGCATCGGATGATGGAAATCCAGGTGTTTTGGGGATGCCAAAAAAAAGGAAGTCACGCGCAGAAAGTTGGAACTTTCACATTTCCAGCACATCGTTTTAATGCAAAATTAAAGTGGCAGTGGGTAAGCACCAACACAGCGCGCTGCTCACTCTTTCCTCTATTGGGTTCGAAGTCGTTCAATCTCTTTACAAGAATCTAAAAAAGGGGCTACGGCACATATACAACATGCATGCCATAGCACAAACAGACATGACTGTACTAGGCGCTACATCTCTACATGCCTCCCGAAGGAGTGCCTCTGATTCACAGAGTGCGAGTGAGAATTCGCTGCGACTGTACATGTCTAGTCATTTTACCCTAGCCTGGCTCAGCCCCCGTTCTTCATGCGTCAAGTGCTAAATGATGTCTTCCTCCCCAAAATCGATAGTTCAGTTTCTCTAAGAGCATTTTCATTCGGCCTGCATCCAAGGGTTTGGTAAACAGGTCCGCGAGCATTTCTTGAGTGTTCTTCTTGTACAATTTTGCCTTTCCAGTCAAAATAGCATCTTGTGCCCACATAAATACTGTATCTATGTGTTTGACCTTTCCCAATCCATGACGGCTACCAATTGAAAGTCCCGTTGTTGCATCCATGTAATGATAATGGGAACATGCACGAAGTTGAGACTGTTCGCCGAGTGTTTGGCAAAGTCCGGACACAAGTCCGTAGTATTCGGCCTCTCCGGAGCTCAATGCTATCACGGCTTGTGACTTGCAAGTTGTCCGGATTGTGCAACGGCCTAACTGTAGAACTGTGCCTGTAGTTGACTTCCTAGATCTAATACATCCTGTGTGGTCGGCATCGACCCAAAGTTCCAATGAAGTAAATTGCTTCTGATTCGGAAACAGGTGTATCATTCTCGGATGCGAACGAAGATAGCGAACTCCACGTTTCAACATCTGCAAATGTGCTCGAGTCGGTCGCTTCAAACCTTTCGCTAGCTCCTTTCCAAGAACCAACAAATCAGGTCTATCTTGTGAAAGATACGCCAATCTCATACTTGCAGAACGATACATCGCTGAAGTCTCTTCGCCCAACTCCTCAGAAGTCAAAGCCTCTTCGATCCGCTCTTTGATCAAAGGCGTTGTTACCTTCGATCCTTCGCAACCAACCTCTTGAAGAAGTAGGTCTACATGTCTGGGATCGGCTTCCATTTCAATGCCCTTGTCTGTCCACGTCACCAAACGATCCAAGATAACAATTGAGTGATCCACATCCTTCATAGATGGGGGTCCCAAAATACCTCGAACATCAATCGTCCAGTGTTTGCGAAGTTCGGCAGCAAACCATTCTAACTCTGCTTTCGGTCCTACTCCGGTGAAATCGTCACCGTGCACCTCGATGCGAATTTGCCTTTCGGCGTGGTAGTACAAACATGAGTTGCTGTTGGCTTGCTGAAAACCAATTAGCATCATCACTGCCTTGATTGCTGCCTCCCAGTTGGCTGGAGCGTCGCGGGTTCCATAAAGAGATTTCCGCAACAAACCCACTTTGCCTGGTGGATATCCCATTCTACTTGGGCCACTTGGGAGTTCAACTAACAATCTTCTGCGAGCAGGGCTCCAAAAATGAGCTTTCTTGACGTCAATGAAAATCAAGCACGTAGTTGGATCCATTTGGGCTAACTTACCTTCAAGGTTAGGTACCCTCATGGTCACGGCCAAAGTAAATAATGCGCGAAGTGCTGTGATAGGCGGCATAGAAGGAAAGAAATCACTCCAGTGCGAAGGTGTGTCTCCCTTCTGCTTCAGTTCTCATGCCACGAATCTTAAGCGATACTTGGGATGCGTCTCATCCCCTTTGTTCACATCCACCCAACGTGTGGAAATGACTCGCTCATTGGCAGGTCTGTCGATGACCTCCCAAACACCCATAGCATCAATCACTTGGCATTCTTCTCGACGTGCCTCCTGCACCTTTGCGGTGTCCAACGGCTTTCCCGAAACGTTGTCCCAGTAGAGTGGCTCTTCTGGGTCAATCCCAAAGCTCTCTTCACAAGCAGGTAGTGTTTCAGGTGACTGTTCAACTTGCGCGTAAACAGCTCCTAGAAAACCTTGTCTTTGAGAAAGTAAAACGTTTGTAAGGGAAGTTTCAACGTCTTCCATTGGATCAGAGCTCAGACCAGCTTGCTCTACATCCCTCTTTGTTCCAGGCTGGCGTGTTGAAGCAACACTGCCTCCCGGCTGCTCGGGGTCTTCAAGCCTAGGATCCTGTGGTGGATCCTCTGCAGGTCTTTTGATTCCTGATCCACTTGAAGGTCCAGATGCTCGCTCAACACCAACATCTTGAATAGCCAATCTTTGTCTCTTCGAAGCATCTTGTTTGGCTTCCTCTTCTCTTTTGGCTGCAATTTCAATCCTCCTACGTCCATACTCAGTCTCTTGCAACCTTTGGACTATCCTCAAACGACAATCCTCTGCATGATTGACTCCTTGATGATCTAAACCAGAGCGTATAGGTGCACAAGCTTTGCAACCAGGACTGTAACCAAACTTGTCAAAGTCATCTTGTCGAAGATAAACACGTCTGAAGTGTGGTTTCAACTCACTGGTTTCAACTTGTCCGACCTCTTCCTCTGGCTGTTCTGGTTCAATGGACACTGGCTCTGGAAGTTCCAGTGCCTCTCTTGGCTCTTTCTGCTTTGCTGGATTAGGGGCCCATGGCGTACCAGTAATTGATTGAAGTAGCTGCAAATTCCACTGTTGATCATCTGGCTTGCGTCTTACAGACTGTACAACAACAACTCCTTTGGGGGTTCCAATGATCTTCTCAGTAGTGTGAAGTCGTACTCCAAGAAAAATACCAGATTCCCAACGCGGCTCCAACTTGTGGTTGGTCTTGACTCTGTAGTCCACACATTCACGAAAAGCTGGAAGTGCAACTGTCCAATCACGACCCTTAATGCGTCTAAACGCTGTCAAACCATCTCGAGCTTTCTCATCAAATGAAAACAAAGTGTACAAAGTGCCAACATACTCAATCAACCATCCCAAGATAGGTGATCTTGGGTCCAACTGTTGTCCAACCTTGTGTTCAACATGGTCCTTGAGCGTCCTGGCTAAACCTTGTGTGATTCCCACAGATGATTCAGCTTCACCATTTGACATACCATGGCTATCTCCTTTTGGGCTGTTCTCCAACTGCACTGAAATACCTTGTGATGACAAAGTGTTCTTGACTGCAGCAGCCAAAGCGATGATAGATGGCTCTTGATCTGATTTCAAAGTCAAAGAAGTGTAACCAAGAAATTTGATGTCCCTCAAGAGCGCAATCTCAGGGTAGTAGTGTTCTGTGCCTTTGGCAGGAACCAAATGTGAAAAGATTGCTTTGGTGAAACGGTCACGCACAACCAAAACAGGCATCTTTTGTCCACACCAACAGCATCAGTCGGTAGTTCTCCAGGCGAACCAAAGAAACCATAGTCTAGCGATACAACAGGACGACCTTCATCATCCTGACTGTGGTCAACTGCTTTGTGGGAGAACGATTTACCACGTCCTGTGACACAGTGACTGCACCACGACGTAAATGGTAGATGGCAAAATTGATGGGCTTTCACCATCTCTGGTGTAGGCCTTGCTGGAATTGGCAATGGCTTGGCTGAAGCTCCAGCATCGTCTTGGGCTAGCGCTTCACCCAAAGGTCTTACGGCTTTCCCTGCCTGTGAAAACTTGCATCCTCTTTCCGATCACCTGGACACCAAATCCAAGTTGGGATTTTCCAAACACCATTCCTGAAGTAGATCTTGATGGACTTGCCGTTCTTCAAGATGATCTGGCCTCCTTCTGGTGTCATCTTCACAGTGTGTCCCAAGCTTGTCATCTTGCCCACACTGAGTAGTGGCTTTGCGCTATCCACCACTGAAAATGTTCCAGTCAGCACCAGCCCACATTGAAATGCCATCTGAAAACCCTTCTGTCCCAAGTTTGGGATGATACGACCATCTGCAAGTGCAAAGTCCTTGAAGCCTTGTGGTGGCTTCATGGAATTCCTGGTAGTACACCAACTGGAAGAGTGTTGTCTGATGCACCACTCTCCACGATGAAGTCCACACGACACCAATTGCTTCTTTCTGGTGCATCACGTCTTGGTCGCAGCTTGTTTGGGGGTCCAAAGCTGTTCAGCTCTCCTCTTTGGCCTTCTTCAATATGACAAAGAAGGGACACTTTTTCGGACCTCAAAACGTAAGAAAAAGCAGGCGCGCAAAAATGGACTTCCCCAGTTCAAGATTCCAGCCATAGCTGTTGCTAGTCAAATCAGCTTCAAGTTGAAATAAACGCTTAAACAAATTTGCCACAATGAAGGGGTCAAAAAGGGACCAAAACTGGACCCTCCAGGGGGGACCACTTTTGATTTCAAGCAGGTCCACTTTCTGGCCCTTTTTGAAACACGTTTCTTTTGCACGGGGTCCAAAACTGGACCCTCAGCAGGTTGAATCCGGTGCCTCCTTGAAGGTCCGGCTTTAAGACATGCACCTTCTTCAGCTGCGCTGCACTTGCCTCAGCCCTCACTTCGTCGTCTGTATTACAGGCCCACTAGGTCGGCAATCTCCTACAGACTTTCTTCGTCTGAAGATGCCTGCCCCATGCGTCCCTTTGTAATCCTCAACGGCCCTGCAACCCTTCGATGACCAAAGTCCATCTTGGGTCTCTTTGGAATCTCCTCACTCTCCTCAACTTCTAGGGCCTTGTTCTTCTGGGGACGTGGGCTGTTGTGAGCCACGACCAGAGCTATAGTGGGTCTCCCATTGGTCGTGCTCCCAATAGGACTTCTTGCTGTCTTGGTGTGCTGAACCAGCACTACCAGATGCTTGTTCTGGTTTTTTTTTCCACCATTCGCCTCTTGGATTTCGTCACGGCGATTCACACGCTCTCTTGGCATGCAACATGTCTCATTAATTCAAGCATTGTGATTAATCCATCATTCAGTGATGGGCCGCAAAAGTAGTGCTGCCGCAGGACCAGTACACAGTCCAATAGGCTGTCACTAAACAAATGAGCGGACAACCCAAACAAACAAGCAAAACAAAGGAACAAAGGAAACAAAGGAAACAAAAACCAAAAGCAAACAAAACAGCAACCAAAACCCCACACAAAAAACATGCACATAGAGCCATACAGCACGACTAAAAGAATACCAAAAAGGACCGCCTTTGGGAGTCCCAATTCTGTACACCTTTCCAACCCCAAAAATGGCCATCAAACAAATCGAACAGTTCAGTGACTTTTTTTTTGGCCCGAGCCCGTTGCCTTTCGGCGGGTCTACGGTACTTGAGACTTACTCGTCTACCACGTCACGATCGCGGCCCCGTACCCGGGGGGAATCGATCCGCGCCTAGCTGTCTATGCACGGTCCTGAGACGGGCAGCCATACCACTACGCGACGAGATCGCCTAAATCGAACAGTTCAGTGACATCATCTTGCGAATCTTCCGGTTCCTTGCGAGTCGTCAGGAGTCACAAAGTTGGAACTCTTTCCCCATTGCAAACAGGGTTTCAGCAGGTGTCCGACTCCGCCCGACTCCGCAAGACTCCGCAGCTAAAGTTAGCTAAAGACATCAAAACTAGAACAAAACTGTAGTAAAACCGAAGTTTTGCATCTCCAGCCTTCTTACGGAATCTGCTGGAGCCATGAAATCGATAAACATACACTAGTACTCTTTCACCGGATGATGCTGAACTCTGGACGTACACAACCCGACCCGCGGAGTTTGGGGGGCGAAGGCGGGGAGTCCAACAACAACAACGCATCAAGAGACCAAAACAAAACTGAGCAGTGCGACGCCCACAACAAAAAGATCCACTGCCAACGCAAACACAGCACCTCATCCACGCCAGCCAAAGCCTGCGACAACACCCAACAATTCCAAAACAACTGGTGCTAAGATTGGCAACATGCAGGCGGGGCTAGAGACTTTCAATCAGCAACCGTCTTCCCCGGAATCCTGCCAAGCTGCGCAATTTTTCGCAAAGTCACTGCAGCAATCCATTTTCGTGGCCATAAACACATTGGCTTTTTGGACTCCAAGAACTCGTCCTCCCTAGTTGCGTTGAAAGCTTGCTGCCACACTGCCAAAAATGGCATTGCCACGCGCTACCGCTTTTCGCTTTGGACAGAGCCATCGAGGCTGTTTCCAATTTCTATTTTAATAGCAGTCAAAACCAAAACCGGACGCGCCAAATCCACGCGTTAGAGCGTGGCAATCCTGTTTTTGATTGGGGTTTGTGACGCTCGGAACGCACCAGCTACCGACTCCGCCAGACTCCGGCAAGACTCTGCAGCTAAAGACATCAAAACTAGCACAAAACTGTAGTAAAACCGAAGTTTTGCATCTCCAGCCTTCTTACGGAATCTGCTGGATGAAATCGAAACTCTTCCCCAAAAAAACAAAGGATTCATCCGGTTTTAAATGTGTACTATTATTCTTTTACCGGATGATACTGAACTCCGGGCGACATACACAACCCGACCCACAAAGTTGCCGCGTTAGAAGTCTAGAGGAGCGAAGAGGGCGAGCCCAAAAAACAACGCATCAAAAGACAAAACAAAACTGAGCACCGCAAACACAGGAAAAAGCATTCCGCCAGGAATGCCCCTGCGGAATCAGCACCTCACCCACGAATGCCCCTGCGGAATCAGCACCTCACCCACGGCGACAACACCCAAACAATTTGGTGCCTTGACAAAGATTGGCAACATGCAGGCGGGGCTAGAGCCTTTCAATCAGCAACCGTGTTCCCCGGAATCCTGCCAAGCTGCGCAATCTTCCGTAAAAGTCACTGCAACAATCTCATTTTCGTGGCCGTAAACACATTGGCTTTTTGGCCTCCAAGAAGTGGTCCTCCCCCAGTTGCGTTGCTTGAGCTTAAACAAAACTCAACTTTGATTTACTTCCGTAATGAAATTCCACACTGCCCCACCGCTTTTCGGGCCATTCGAGGCTGTTTCAATTTCTATTTTACAGGCTGGTATGGAGGCTGGTATGGCGAGAAAATAAAACACAAGAAGGAGCGAAACTGTAAAAATCTTAATGAACCCTCAACTCAGCTCAGCGAGTTCCAAATCCTTTTCGCGCCGTCAACAAACAGGTCACACAAGGCACAAAACCAAGTGTCTTAAATTCTCTTGTTACTCGAGCCACTCTCTGGTTGACAAAGTCACACGGACTTCTCAAAACCAAAAGACTGCTGTACCAACTGCGGATTCCAGATCAAAAGTTGTTTCAGACAACGTCCTACGCAACAATCAACGATTCCGACCTATCGTGTAGCTAGTTAGTACCATAAGTGGTTGATTTAACCAATCCAAACACAAACCAGAGGCAAGAAACCAACAAACCAAGGTTTGTGGTTTCTCCCCTCAGACTTACCCCTTTTCACCTGCCGACAGTGGCATAATGCCGGGGTGTTTTGTCATCATCGAGGAGAAACCCCAAACGGGATAATAAAGAATCAACCACCCATAGCACCTTAGCACCACAGGCGATGTTGTTGGCTAACAACATCGACAAAACTGGTTGCACCAAAACTTGCCGTTTCCATATCATCCAATGATGATACTCAGAGAAACCTTTACAGCATGATTTGACGAACAACTTCGTGATGTCAAATCATCTCCAAACGGTCCAAAAGTGTTTGAAATACTTCTCAAATGTTCCGAACGTTTCCGAAAATGTTGAAATGTTTCCAAAATCGTTCCAAACAAACTGTGGTCAAATCGGCTAAATCCCTAAAGCTTGAAAACACTCTCGTCTCATCGAAAACACAAATTCCAGCAAAGACAGTGGTCAAAACGCAATGTCACCGAAATAGCATCCAATGAAATACCGTCCATTCTAGAACATTCTCAGCTCATCAAAAGTGCAGAATCTCAATGAATACCGAAGTCAAATGCAGTATCATAGAAGTAGCATCCAATGAACCATTGTACCAAATAGAGGTGCATAACAGTCTAATCCCAGCGTACATCGTGAAGAAGCACGACGGTCTAATGCCATATATTCACACCCCCTTTCGGCGTGCTGCTTCCAAACCCAAAGCGACACATCCCACTCGAAAGTCTTCAGTGTCTAACAGAAAGGAAGTTTCCTGTATCAAAGATTGATGGCCGGAGCCACAATGATCACCTTCTCTTCCAGCTAGACTGCAAAACCCAAAGCGACACGTAGTGTCTGACAGAAATTGCAGCTAAAGCCAGATTTCCATGTTGCAATACACAGACTCTTCCAATAAATTCGGCCCCTTCCAGGACAGTCAGAATCGCAAAGCCAATGTATTGATGACCGGAGTCACATTGAGATCACGGCTTAATCACTCTCTTCCAAGAACCAGCTGGCTCTCTCTCAGGATCAAGCTCCATATAGAGAAGAAACCCAGCCAAGTCCACGGCTTGAGACTTGTGAGTTCCATCATAGGACCCATGATACTTCTTGAAAATGAATCCCAGATACTTGTCCAGCTCAATGTCACCGTCAATAGCCATCCTAAGCAGTTCAGAATAAGTCTTTCCGTTCCACTTCGGCTCACCATTGACTTTCGGAAGCTGGCACACCGTGTGAGACCACTCCTTCAGAGTGCAATTCTTTGGCAATGGAACCTCCTTGTGATCTTCACTTCGGAAGAGCTCACTTGGAGTAGTTGGAGATCCAACTGCTTCAAAGTCCGAATCACTCTCTCCCCTCAAACGCTTGGAAGCATCAGTCATTGCTGATCCACCAGACGCCTTCGGAGCCTGCTGAGCCTTATTCAACAGTGCTTTCAACTGCTTCTCCTCATCTTCTGTCAAACCACTATATCCAGATGCATTCTTAGACACAGCCATGGCTTCAGCAAGAGATGAGTGTAAAAACACAAATCTTACTCAGGCGCTACTCAGAATCCGAAACAACACAAAGCCTAAGCCAAGAATCCAAACAGATCTCCACAGTAGCTACCAGAGCAAGGTCTGAGAAACGTAAGAAAGGACGAGACCTGCCTACCTGGCACCCACACAGACCTTCAAGGCCCGCCCACATACCAGATACACATACCTCAAACTATACATGTGCCAGTCAAAGATCTTAAACCTTTCAGACTGCAACGCCCGTCAAGTCCAGTCAGTTTCAGACAAGTTCAAAACAGTTTGCATCAAGTCCAAAACATGTCCCATGTGCTTCGCATTGAGATCAGTTTCAAAGTTTCAGTGCACGATCGTTTCAGATCAAACTTTATTTCGTCAGCTCAAGTTCGAAAAACAAAATCGAATCAAGATTCCTGTCATCACCAATTCACAACAGCAACAACAAAAACTATCCATCATTTCTCAATGCGTCCAAAGCACCACGAACAATCGAAACAGCTAGATTCTCATTGTAGAAGGCAGTTTCAGGCCAATCCACACTTGTCAAACCAGCATGCTTCTGAGTGCAGTGACACTGACCAAAGTCCTTGGCTAATCGGCCAACCATCAACTTGCTGTTACTGGTGAACTTCAACACCTTGCCAACCGGCTCACCGTCCTTAGTCTTTGAACCTGTTGTGCACAAGTGCACAGCTGCAGCATGTTTGTGTTCAGCCTGAGCTAAAATTTTCGTGGTCATGGTATGACTCCAGATTGCATTCCTCCATGGCAACTCAAAAGATGAATATTTACCCAACTTCATGTACTTGGCAACATGAGGAATAACATCAAACCAAATCACATCCGCTTCAGTGGTCGTGTTGTCACTCTTGAAGTTCCTCAATGGAGATCCCGAAGAACATGGTGATGAAACATGGACAAAAACCTTTGATTTTCCGAAATCTTTCAAAGTATCAACCACCCGCTCAAAAACAGTTTTCTTCTCCATATTCTCAACAATACCAATGTACAGAAAACCAAACCTTCGAGCTACCTTGGAAATGCTTGAGTCCGGTTTGCAACATACTTCAATGAAGACATAACCAGTCGAAATGGCCATGATGGCTCCCAGAGGAGCGTCCAGGACCTCGAAACCCATTGCAGCTCTGTGTATCCCAAAGATTGAACTCCTCAGGCATTTTGTCAAAGCGTCAGCTGGATTACTAGACCCTTTCTCATAGTGGATTTTCAACTTTCCAAGTTCCACTCTCTCTCTCGAAGCCATTCAATCCGAATCTCAAGGTGTCGAGATTTTCGTGGTAGGTCCAAACCTTTCAGCAGTTTGATAGACGACTCGGAGTCGGTCCTCAAGACTCCTGGAATTTCACTGGATTCAAGTTCCTTAAAGGAAAACAGAATTCTCCCAAGCATCTTTCTTATAGATACCATCTCCTGACTCAGACTCTGTAGCGCGTACAGCTCGCTCTCCATAGAGCTCAGTGATACCAGAGCTTGATGCCTGGACAACGTTTTCAACGTACAGTATGCATTCCCAGCTGTTGCATCTTTTCACCTGATCAAGGCAGAGCTACTGCTACCATCAGTTCAAGGTTCGGATGTATGGAATTAAGCTGTCATCACCAGCGCACTCTTTCACCCATGCTTCAATGTTGCCACTTCCAGCACCGCGGCTTGGGAAGATACACGATGCTTGCCCCACACTAGGGCGCCCAGCTGGAATCTTTGGACACTCATCCCATTGCAAGGCTTTCAATGTATGCGACGATATGCAATTCTGCTGCTTGGTCACTCCAGTTCCTTCAAAAGCCCGCTGCCAATCTCGATGCGAAAGCACTGTCTCCACTGCAGTGGCCATCACACGTAGCCATGCTTCTCGGGAAACAACACCTTCAGCAGCTTCGCTCTTTGTCTGCGTCCACTGCCGCCGGATCTCACAGCGTAGGGTGCGAAAAATATATGCATCAAGCGGTTGAAGTGTACCGGTAGCACCAGCCGGTACCACTAGGACCTGCAACCCCAATGTTTTGGCCAATGACCTCACAGTAGAATGGAGGTGGCATGCAGCACAGTCGAAGAGGAGCGGCAAAGGCTTTTCAGGGCAGTAAGATTGCCAATTTTCATGTAGAAGACGCAAATAGGAACACATGAATGCAGCAGTATTCCATGCGGTGGCACCACGCCAAATTTTCAATCGATCCGTGATTGCCGGATCCAAAGACTTCATAAATTTGATGGGAAACTGGGTCTTGTTGGCAATGATAACCTGCGGCAAGATTGCGTTGAAACCGAAATCTGTAGACACTGATGCTAAGAGCGTCATCCGGGACCTCTGGGTACTCAAAGATGCTCGCACGCACCACGTACGGACCGCAAAACAGTGCTTCGGCACCCTTCCACGTGCACAACCAAAGAACATTCATCCATGTTGACCAAAATATTGTCTGGCGGGATGCAGTTGGCCCACCGGTAAAAAGAATAGGCCTGGCTTGCAAGCTCCAAAACAAAAATTGCTTCAAAAGCAGACCCCAAAAAAGGGGTGCCAAAAATGAACCCTAAAAAGGGGGCCACCCTATTTACCTGAGCCATGGGGACCTGAAATTGGGATTCCAGAACTGCTTTCAAAATTGGGTACCAAACCGACCCAACCTGACCAAGTCCACGCCTTCTCCTGCAACACATGGATTGGCAAAGAAGCTGTGACAGGTAAGGTGCCTATGCGCCCGTTCCAAGCTTTCCGAAAACGTCTCAAATATGTCCGTTGGGATGGAGGGCCACCATAGAAAGGCAAACACAGGCGGTTCTCTACAGCCTCTGGAAGGCCGTCCGGAACAAAGAGCAAAGCCTGTCTTACTAACTGCTGCCTTGTGGGGGCCACTCCATACTCGACATTTTGAGACCTGACCCAATCATGAAGCAGGTATTGTATAATGAAATCACAAGCCCGGTACAGCTCCGATGCAGGTGGGTCTGTGCTCAACCGAGCCATCAACGCTGCCGAAGTAGCGGCAAACAAAGCATCGAAGGCATCCTTCGCCGACACGGCCACCTGCACAATCACCAGAGGAGCAGCGCGAGCGAGGTAGGTAGCCGCGGCGTCCAAAGCATGATGCGACGTCTTTGCTTGGCTCCAAAGGTAGACCAGGAGCGCCTGTCTCACGCATGAAGCAGAGAGGCCGCTCCATGAGCCTTGCGACTCATCCAGCTGTCTTCTCAAACTTCTCCTCACGGAGCGGATCCTGCGGCTCAAGCCCGCCAACTCAATTGAGCTCATGGCTGCACATACATGGCATCACATCTCAAAGTACTGCCCGCAGGTAGAATGCTATCATGTCAAGGTCACTTGCTGCCACTTTGAAAATTAGTTGTCAGTTCAAGACAGCAAGCTCTGGGGTCCCCATCCGTTAGTAAACTTTTTGGACTTGTGGAAATCAACGTTAACTTTGAAGCACTTGCTTGATGCGTTCGGTCAAAGCAGCGGTGCACACAGGAGCTGCGTTCTAGGTTCCCAAGTACAGCATGGGATGCTTTCTGGTTGCAACATAAAGCGTGGGCAAATCCAAGTGGAGGAAAAAAAATATATATATATATATACAAACATTCTTTACGCAATTTTTTGCACACTGTGGGGAGACATCGGCTTGGCCCGGAACATGTGCAAATTGTGCAAATTTTAACCCCAGAAACCTGGCCCCACCCAAACACCATGCGCGCCTCCGGTGCGCGAGCTTTGGGTGGCATGTTCGGCAACGCAAGAGCTACCCACACGGCCAAGCTATGCCCCAAAAACACTGGAGCAAAAACGCAAAAGTGTTGGGACAAAAAAAGCTGTGCTGGAAGTGCTGGGGCAAAAAAAGTCTACGCTGGACACGCAAGTCACACATTGGCACACTGCTTCCAAGAGATGTCAGCCTGCATGATTGCAGACATATAGAGATTGACGCATAGACAGATGGATCGGCGGCAGATAGACAAACAGGCAGACAGACAGACAGACAGGCAGGAATAGATGGGAAGGTGCCTTTGACCGCAGCAAGAAAACCTGGTTGGTTAGATCGAAAAAGCATGGTTCTGGGCAACTATCTCTGCTAGGGTGTCTGAGAATCAGCCATCCTCCTCTAGGCACTCTCTTTCCCCCAAAAACCGAAACCCATCCAACAACCATTGACACCTCTGCCGCACGAGCTTTGGGCGGCATCTTCCCCCAACAACAGATATCAACAAGGTCCAGCTATCAAGCCCAGCAGACCATAAAATGCAACTCATCTTCTGACCACCTCGCAAAAGTATTGCGCCTGTCAGACAAAACGACTTCCGACACCTTATGATGTCACAAAGCGCCACGCCTGCCTCACAAAACGACGTTGCGCGACGTTTGAAACCTCCAAAAGTGCGCGTCCTTTTCCACATTCAAGCACGGCACTTGCAAAGCTTTCCCAGCTCCTTGCACATGTGTGCCGGTGTGAACTTTTCGTTCACATCCTTATTGCGATGCCAGAGCCACTGAAAAGTCTTTTCCTTGTGGTTCTTCCGTGCTGTCAACCTAGCATCACGTTGCATCATCAACGTCTGCCTAGTTGGTGGAACATGCGTTGACAACGTAGTATCAAGGACGTGGTCGTCAGGACGTTAATATCCCACCCCACCCCACCCCACCCCAATGTTCTGTTAACGTAGCATCATGTTGCATCATCAAGGTCTTCCTAGTCGGTGGAACATGCGTTGACAACGTAGAATCAAGGACGTGGTCGTCAGGACGTCAATATCCCACCCCGCCCACCCCACCCCAACGACGCACCCTAAACCCTTGCATGGGAAAAACACGGATCGCCACGCTCGCTCAACAGTTACAAATCTAGGCATTAAATCGCGCCGTTCTATATATATATATCCTAACGTGAGGCTATCGCCACGGTATACAAAACCAATATATCAACCGTCGCGTTATAAAGCAGATGCAATGCAAACCGAAAGACATGAAACCGAGAGCACAGCTGAAGTTTCCGGATGATTCCGAAATACACAGCTCAAGTTTCCGGATGATTCCAAAATAATCATCTTACCTGAAGTCACCTAGAAAGCCTTCCAGGGAAAAAAGCAAGGTAAAACCGGCAACCTTGTAAAAACACAAGTTGCAACCTGGGTTCAGGTTCCGAAGCCACACAGAGTGCGGAGATCCAACCAAATGGGAGCAGGCTACCCAGGGCCAAGATGGAAGTCGCAGTCTACCTGCATACCGATCCGGACGCAATGGCGGTGGTAAAAGATGGGAAAAATAATGTGTCATTTAATATGTACAGATCCATTCTTGGCAATGAGGTCACCGCTGGACAGCTCGACATAGATGAGGATGTGCATAGACAATTCTTCATATTGCCATGCTTGACAACCAGCTATTGGTGTATTACCAATACTTTGGGAAAATGATGGAAAATGGCTGTAGGTCAAAACCCTGGTACCGGTTACCTAGTCTTCACACCAAAATGACCATCCTTTTGTCATCCTTTCATCCTTTCATCCCCCTTTGTGATTGAACCGTCTCTATTTGGCGAAACGGTGCGGGGCCTCCTCCCATCTTGAGCCAGCAACAAATCACCATGGTGGTGCAGAGGTGCCACGATCGTTGTCTTCCACGAAAAGAGAGCCCATGTCCAAAAATCACCAGCATGCTGGCACCAGCATCCTTGCAGAGAAGTCATGGTGGTTTACTGGGCTGATCCTATAGAACATATAGAGAAAATAAGATTCATTAAAGTTCATACCCGGGCTAGAAAAATCGTATAAACTATCCGCAACCAGAAGGAGTGATGAGTGATGATCCAAATTACTAACCATGGTCATCCATTTACTATCTTTTGGGATTGTCTCCGTGCGCTCCCACTTGGAAATGGGGCCAAAATCATCAGAAACCACGTTTGGGTGTTCCTGGAGCTGGCTGAATGATTCGTGCCTGGCTAAATCTGCATATCAAGAAACAACAAGGGTTCATCTTTCCTGGTCCGTCATCTCTGGTGTTTTCTGAAAATATGAGGGATTGAAGATCATTACAGATTCCAATCTGTTGGAATGGGCATGCAGTAAACCAATAATGATTTGAAACCGCCACTCCTGAAAAAAAGAAAGGGCTCTCCACTCTCCACTTCTCCCCCAAGTTCTCGCGAGTTCTTGTGAACCTCCTCATCTCGGATACCCATCCAAGCATCATATCCAGAAAGTTGCAGACCAGGGCGCACCAAGACTTGCTGTAAGCAACCGTGGCAAGACTGCCGTAGAGGATCAGGTTCATGGAGACCACCTGCCAAGCTATTCCGAATATACCAATCTCAGTCACTAAGGTCTCGCATTTTGCTGTTCATCGCAGTGGGGGTCCTCCCACCACTAGTACTAGAACCAGTGGATCGCAGTTCTTATTCACACTTGCACCGGCATCCCAGGAATCTCGATTAGTTGGAAGACGTGGTCTTGATATGTCTTGATATGTCTCCAAGTGGCCCAGTTTGGGAAGTGTCACAAAATCATTACAAAGAAGAGGACGCTGAAAGCCCTGCAGTGATCAAAAACCCATGTCACCCTCTCAGCATGATGAAAAATCATGAAAAACTCACCTTCATAAGGTAAATATATCCAAAGTTGATGCGGTTGATCACCAACCTCGCAACTGGTTAATCAGTAGGATGATGAGCTAATATACAAGAGAATCCAGTTGGGACATACACACACGGCTCACTGCGCTACGCTACTTTTGCGGGTCCAAAGCTGTCGAAGCGCTGCGACATCACAAGTTCTGTGAGAAGTTGGGCTATGGATAACTCCTTCGGAGATTCTAAGTCACCTCATGCCACCAAAATCAAAAACGTCTTCTTCATCCTGCTCTGCACTCAAGGCCAATTCTTCCAACTCAGCCTTTCTTTTTGTTTCCTCCACAAAAAACGGGAAAACCATTTGGACAAATCTCTTGCTCACCATGATATATAATATAGATGCAAGGGCAAACTTTGGACCCGGAAATATTGCGTAGTGTCTGCGTTTGGGGACTCTAGTACTGTCCAGACATGGTCTACCCCTTTCTGTGCACATGAGCGGGGACCAAAACCAGTCGGTTTCCCGCGCGGGCTTCATCGTTGCAAGTCACATGCGTGCGAGACTGAGTGAATAGTTCGCCGCGGTGGACCAAAGCTAGGCCAGGCAGCAAAACGAGATACTGCATGGAGTTGGCCACTCCTACACTGCCTGCGAATAGACGCATGGTTTCCGTAATCTGAGCTATTCGGTGCCGAGTTTAAGCAGCCCACCTAGGTGGCTAAAGTAATGTAAAGTCATGTAAAGTCAACCCACCGCATGGGCACACCCATTCATGGTTGCTTCTCAAATACTGCGCCTGCCGCCTGCCACGTTCAAGATGGCCATAGTTGCTTCTCAAATACTGCCCCTGCCACCTGCCACGTTCAAAATGGCCATAGTTGCTTCTCAAATACTGCCCCTGCCACCTGGCACGTTCAAGATGGCCATAGTTGCTTCTCAAATACTGCGCCTGTCAGTTGCCACCTTCAAGCTGGCCATAGTTGCTTCTCAAGTACTGCGCCTGTCAGTTGCCACGTTTAAGCTGGCCATAGTTGCTTCTCAAATACTGCCCCTGCCACCTGCCAAGTTCAAGATGGCCATAGTTGCTTCTCAAATACTGCGCCTGCCAGTTGCCGCGTTCAAGATGGCCATAGTTGCTTCTCAAATACTGCGCCTGCCAGTTGCCACGTTCAAGATGGCCATAGTTGCTTTTCAAATACTGCCCCTGCCAGTTGCCGCGTTCAAGCTGGCCATAGTTGTTTCTCAAATACTGCGCCTGCCACTTGCCACGTTCAAGATGGCCATAGTTGCTTCTCAAATACTGCGCCTGCCAGTTGCCACGTTCAAGATGGCCATAGTTGTTTCTCAAACACTGCCCGTGCCAGCTGCCACGTTCAAGATGGACATAGTTGTTTCATAAGTACTGCGCCTGCACACAATTTTTCTCATAAGATGGCATTTTTTATCTTACATTGTGTGGGTTCGATTTTTTTGCCACAGACATTTTTATAAGGTGCCATTTTTTTCAACTGTTTTGCTCCGATTTTTTTGGCAACAGTCATTTTTATAAGGCGCATTTTTTTATCCTACGCTGTTTGGTTCAGTTTTTTTTGGCCACAATCATTTTTATAAGGTGCCATTTTTATCAACTGTTTGGCTCCGTTTTTTTAGCAACAGTCATTTTATAAATTGCATTTTTTTATCTTGCGCTGTGGCTCATTTTTTTTCGCCACAGTCATTTTTATAGGGTGCCATTTTTTTGTTTTCAACTGTCTGGTTCCGATTTTTTTGGTCACTGTCATTTTTATAAGGCGCAATTTTATCCTACGCTGTTTGGTTCAGACTTTTGTTGGCCACAGTCATTTTTATAAGGTGCCATTTTTTTTCAACTGTTTTGCTCCGATTTTTTTGGCAACAGTCATTTTTATAAGGCGCATTTTTTTATCCTACGCTGTTTGGTTCAGTTTTTTTTTGGCCACAATCATTTTTATAAGGTGCCATTTTTTTCAACTGTTTGGCTCCGTTTTTTTTAGCAACAGTCATTTTATAAATTGCATTTTTTTATCTTGCACTGTGGCTCATTTTTTTTCGCCACAGTCATTTTTATAGGGTGCCATTTTTTTGTTTTCAACTGTCTGGTTCCAATTTTTTTGGTCACTGCCATTTTATAAGGCGCAATTTTATCCTACGCTGTTTGGTTGAGATTTTTTTGGCCACAGTCATTTTTATAAGGTGCCATTTTTTTCAACTGTTTGGCTCCGGTTTTTTTGGCAACAGTGATTCTTTAAATTGCATTTTTTTATCTTGCACTGTGTGGCTCATTTTTTTTCGCCACAGCCATTTTTATAAGGTGCCATTTTTTATCTTCAACTGTTTTGCTCCCATTTTTTGGCAGCAGTTTTTTTTATAAATTGCCATTTTTTATCTTACACTGTTAGGCTCAATTTTTTTTCGCCACAGTCATTTTTATAAGGTGCCATTTTTTATCTTCAACTGTTTGGCTCCGACTTTTTGGCCACGGTCATTTTTGTAAGGCGCAATTTTTTGATCTTACACTGTTTGTCTCAGATTCTTTTGGGCGCAAACATTTTTGTAGGGTGCCAATTTTTGTCTTCAACTGTTTGGTTCCCATTTTTTGGCCACTGTTGTTTTTATCAGGCGCATTTTTTTATCCTACGCTGTTTGACTCAGATCGTTTTGGCGCCGCCCAAACTCAAGATGACATAAGGTGCCTCTAAAATGCTGCGCGTGCCACTGCCTTCTCAAATACTCCGCGCCTGCCACTGCGCAACTTTAAGTTGCCATAGATAGTTACCCGGGCGCGTCCTTACGCTACACAATGAAAAAAAAATGTATCCATTGTTTTGATTTACTATTTTCGCAATTGTGTAGTGTAAGGGTTGCACTTGCCGGATCTGCTTTAAGGTGCAGTTGCAAAAATTTTTGCCTCAAAAAAAGAGGCTAAAGTTCCTTGTAAGCATTTTGGAGAGGATTCCATATGCTCTATCATGTTTTTTTTTCCCATCAAAGTTCATTTGTTCCTTTCAGCACCATCCAGTTATGCAGTCCAGCCTTGTGCCCATCGCTCACTAAGGCTTGGATCATATTCCGCGCGAAGTTCTGCACTCCAGCAAGTTTCAAACGAATCTCCCGTGCGAAGGACCTGCCGATTTGAACCAGGGGACGTTACCCGTAACACGTAACCAGATGTATCTATTTATCTACGTATTTTCCCGATGTTGAAATGGAGTTTTTTGTATGTACATGTCATGTACGTTTAATATGTTTATATATGTATATCCCAAATTCTTTTGTTGGGGTTTCTCACCACCCACTTGGCCCAAAAAACATGATATCAGTTCAATATTATCTGGAATTAGTCAGTACCAAAAAAACACAATATCATTAAGTCAAGGCAACCTGAAAAAAAAACATTTCCTCTGGTAATCAAACCTGGCATGGAACTCCGCATCTTCAATGGGACAATTTATTAATTGGTAAACTATAAATGGTGGATGGTCCAAGTCCAGGTGTGTTGGTACAAGGGTCAAACACCATGGGCCTGACAATCAAGGATTGTTTCCGTGTCTTCCGGCTTGGCAAAAAGGCAGCCAGTTCGAAGAAACACCACAATCCTTGGATTTGCTGAAGGTGCCATGCAAAAAAGATCTGACCTCACCGATGATTAAAAAAACAGTCCAAAACTCCTTTGTTCAAGGTTTCTGACATATGATGAATGAGTTTACTGTCCGTCTAGCTGATGCAAATTCGGTCGAAGAACACTTGTGTCTGCGGTCGCCAAAACATTGCCACCAAACAGGTGACCAAAACCCCTGAACAAAGTGACCAGGTGGACCATCTGATGTCATGCCAGTCACGGGAAAAGCCGGAAGCTGTCCGAAACAGAAAAGCACCATCATGAGGACACCTGGCTATGGCTCAAAAATGATTCACCCCTTAGGATACAGAATGATACGTATTATGATATATATGCCTTATTAACATGTCATAATTAGTGGCAAAAAAATGAAATAACCAGATTTGTCGGTACATTGGTACCCCAATTTCGATACATGCCCGCATGTGAGCAAACCCAATGACACACCAGCTGTGCCGTTGTAGAAGGAGATCCTTTGATGTTATGACATGTGCGAAATCAGAGCTTCCAGAGCCATATGTACACGTACGCAGTGTAAACACACACTCCCCACCTGTTCTGTCTGGTGTTTTCTCCTGGCCTTCATGGGTTTCCCTGGAAGTGGGAAAGAGCAGCAGAGATCTGGCTCGTCACGGCCAACCCAACTGGCCAACGGTAACAGGTTATGGAAGTCGCAGTCTACCTGCATACCGATGCACAGCACCCTACATGGGAAAAACACCGATCGCCGCAATGCAGACAGCACAGCTGAAGTTTCCGGATGATTCCAAAATAATCATCTTACCTGAAGTCAGCTAAAAAGTTTCCAGAAAAAAACAAGGTAAAACCGGCAACCTTGCAAAAACACAAGTTGCAACCCTGGTTCAGCAAGAGTAGACCCGACCCAAAGTAGAACACTACCGCGTAGCGCAAGATCCGCGTAGGGAGAGGAGTAGAGATACCGAGGATCGAGGGAAGAACTAGAACACGCAGTAGGGTCAATACCGGACCACCAATCCAACAGAGAAACATGTGAATGGTTGAAGTTGCCGTAGAGTTTTACATTTTAAGACTTGTTTCATCTATAGAACTTGCACGCGCCGTGCGCGATCCAGGCCCGTGCGCGCGCGCTTCTTGCGAACCTGTTGTGCTGTTGCTGTCCAAGAGCATCACCTGCACACGACCACGTTGCAACGCAATACCAAGCGACGCTTTGCGCTCCAAAGATCACACTTCACACTGCACTCTTCACACTCCGCACTTCACACAGCTCATGTTGCAGCTTAGTTTTAAACATTTCCGGTGTGCAATGAAACGATTTGCGGATGGTTCGCTTTGCAGCTGCGATGTGCGGGGGTCAAAGCACAGCGGTCGGAAGCATTGTCTATAACATGCTTCCGGCTTCCAGCTGCAGCTCTTCAAACCTAACCTGGTGTTGTCTGCAGACTTGTTTTCAATAATACTACTACAAGTGCATTTGTTGGTTTGAGGTCATCTTTGACCAGAGTTTTTCCATGATTTGTTTACATGCATACACTTTGAAGCCTGCTGAGCAAGGTCGCTCCTCCCACGCTTTGGTGCAATCATCAAGTTCTGAAGACTGGTTTGTGCACCATTCCTTAGGGCAACAACGGAATAATCCGGTTCCCAGAGCTGTGTTTCAAACCAACATTGAAGAGAACCACCAGAACCAGCGTGACATGAAGTCATGCGAAGTGCGTGCTGGGGAAACATTGTTGTGTGGAGCTTACTGGGACCGCTGGCGACTGAGCGTACTGAGTGGTTGAGACGCGCCAGCTCTGAGTTTTCTCACATGGCAAGTGAAGCTCTTAAAGCGACCACGTGTTTAACACGTTTCATCAATTTCTGTGAGACCTTCCAAGAGCTCTGTTGCAATCCAACCTTCAAGGAAGACCAGCGTGACGTGAAATCATGCAAAGCACAGCTTCAGAGCCACCAGTCTGTGCGAATGTTGGGAAACACAAATGTCTGGTAGAGAAAGCGCTTGAAAGAATAAACGTGGCTCTCTACAGGCCTGACAGCAACTAGTGAAACTTGAGGCATCTCATTTCTGGCTAGTCAACGGCCTGCGCAGAAGCCAAGGCATGTGCCAAGACAGCTTCAGCTTCAAAGAGCAGCTGCCTCCTATACCCACAGTTGCAGCATAGCTGGATGATTTCGGAATGTCCATTGCTCAGCAAATTCATTGAGTTGGAGCCTGGCAAGCCACTGCGCCAACTTTCTTGCAGCCTGAACAGAATGCATCGACCCTTGCGGCTTCACAGTGCAGTCTACGGTTTGAAGCTATCTACAAATGTTCTTGCGGCATGAATTGCCTACATACTTCATGCATGTCAAAGAATAAACGTGGCTCTCTACAGGCCTGGCAGCAACTAGTAAAACTTGAGGCATCTCATTTCTGGCTAGTCAACGGCCTGCGCAGAAGCCAAGGCATGTGCCAAGACAGCTTCAGCTTCAAAGAGCAGCTGCCTCCTATAGCCACAGTTGCAGCATAGCTGGATGATTTCGGAATGTCCATAATATCACTTAATCGTTATGTCTACAATTTTCTATGGCATATGTCATTTGTTTGTACATAATACCCGTAAAAGGTCGCCACTTGAGATCTGCCAACTGCAGGCACCTGGACAGCTTTTGCTGTTTTCACTCACTCAGTGCGCTCGGCCGTCATCGACCCGAGCAAGTTCTGCAAGTCCGACACCGAAAGTTGACGAGCTGCCTGAAGGAGGGATCAAGGGTATAGAGTGCTGGGGATATCTTAACAACATCTCAATATATGGTCAATATTTTTGGCTATATCTCAGAAAGCAAATACATGGTGCCTTCAACAGACAAGAACAAAACCAGACTGCGCCTTGACCAACTTGGCCTTTCGCTTCTGCGCGGCCTTCATGTGTGCTTTGGTAGCTTTGAAGGCCTGACACACGCCAAGCAGGGAAAGGTTGCAGACTGGAAGCACCAAACACCCATTCAACCCAAACACGAAGCTACCTCGCGCAGCTTTTGTCGTCGCTGCTTGAGCTCGGCAAGCTCTGCAGCACCTGCCCACACTTGCAATCACAGGCCATCACCGATCAATGATGGATAGCGCCGCTTGGACAGAATATGCTTAAAGAATCCTAAAACAATGCACTCGCTGGCTCCCAAAAACTGGTTCCAAAATGACATTGAAATTCAGATACGTCATGTATCTCCCCCAGTACATCCCTAAAAATTTTTTCCGTCCAACGCCGTATGGCTTTCGCCAGGTCGTTCAACATGTTTCCAAGCATGTTGCATATGAGATTAATTAATTAATTCACGCAGGGGCCGAAGCTGTAGTGGCCGCAAAAGTAAACTGGTAGAGGACCGATACATAGTCCTATTCCCTCGTCACGTTCCAGAGAACAAAAACCGAAACACAAGGAACCAAAAGCAAAAACAGCACCAAAAACAAACCCAAACAAAAACAACCCACACAAAAGACAAACAACCACACAACAACAAAGCAGTGACGTGACAGGTTCCAGTTTATGGGTGAAAAAGATCTGTTGAGGCGAGAGGTGATAGCTTAGTATCATCTCGGCGCATGCAGATGACAACTTATGTGTCATGTTCGCAGGCCCATAAAAATAAACAACAACAGGACCAACGACAAAGTCACAATGGGCCACTTGGAGGGTGCAGGAAGCAACAAAGCTCAATGCGGAAACCAGGGATCCCCCCAGCCAGGATCCCCGAGATCACAAAGAGTAGCCATCACGGCATGACATTCCACCCTGACACTTTGAAGCAAACACCGACAAAGCCGGGTCGCAACGAAAGTGGTGAGAAAGACTACCGCAGTGAAACAGGAGAGTGAAACATGATCTAAGGTGAAAAAGACAGGAAAGCTACGGCACTCAGGGCACACTCAGAGTCCGCTCAGAAGTGCTTTTCCAATCATCATATTGGCCAGGGTTATCCATGTGTATTGCACGAGGGCTGAAAGACTCTGTGCTCAGTTGTCTTTTCTTGGCATCAGCATCAAAATTGTGGTTCCTGTAATCACCATTGTGGTTGCGGTAATCACCACTCTTGCCAATAGTCCTCATGGTATGGGAGATTGTGCTCATCATCAGTGCGTGGTGATATCTGCGCATTAAGCTCTTCCGATGACGTGCTGGCTCCTTTGGCTGTATGATCAAGCTGCAGTATGGCTTTCTGCGCCTGGGTTACTTCGTAACTGGCAGATATCGTACAACTATCCAAGATACAGCCGATCTGGCGGAGCTGGCGTATGGACGCCTCAAGGTCAGTGACTCTCTGAGATGGGATACTTTGTATGCCTTGGAGTTTCTGGCATGCTTTCTCTAGGAGTTTCGTGGCTTCATCAACTTCACTGGTCGTGACCTGGCAGAGGGTCAGTTGAGTAATGGACTTTGCAAGACGATGGACAGCGGCGTCTTTGATAGGAGTCGGTCGTTCCATTCCAAAGGGCTAAGTTGTCTACAGGTGTGTAGGTAGACGTAAAGCCTCAGGGCATTGAACTGTGTTGCAACCTTGGTCGAGAGAGGGCATGCGAGGGTGTGGTGAAGATCATTGGGCCGGTCGAATAATTGGTTGAGCGAAGGTCAAACGGCGACGGGCACCATGGCGAGATGTACTTTGACATCGCACTACGCTACCATGCAACAATTAAGGTAGAACAACACGAACAAAACAACTTAAAAACCCTGAAAAGAATTATTATAACCGCCCCCTACCGCCTCCCGTCCCATACTGGCTCCGGCATGCTGACAGCAAAGGTAGTCGCAGAGGGCAGTAATCAACCATGAGTACCCCATGGTGACCACGCCGCTCAACTCAAGTTAAGTTACAGGCTGAATGCATGGATGGGAAACTTGGGTACTCTACGTCACCTCAAGTGGTTTACTGGAACTGCACGTGTGAGGTGGTGCGAGGTTCTCTACTGCTACTAGCGCCACTATCTGCAGCAGTGGCGGGGGGTGGATCACTGCTCTCCGCTGGTCTCATCATTTGGGCGATGAGTGGGTGGGTTTGCTTGTCGCGCAGGATTCGCGTCATTTCGCGAGTGAATGCTGCAGGGTCATCAACTAGTTCCTTCGCTTCCGCTAGTGGCCTGTCAAGGACAATGGCAATGAGCATTTCGCCACCATCTTTGTGGATTATAGTTGGTCGGCCGGCTTGCACCTCGGCGAGGATTGCCACTGCCTTGTTTTCACACAAAGTGCGTTCCCATTCCTCCAGGGCTCTTTGCGCTAGGGTGTCAGTTTGTGGTGGGGCTTTGAGTGCAGCTGTTGTCCCTAACGCTCTTAGGAAGGGGCTGTCGGGTGGAATAGGGGATGGGAGGTGCTGAATGGCCGCTACTGCACGCTGGACGTCATTTGTGTGCACTTCATATGACGTGGTTGTTTTCTTGCTTATGGCAGGCTCGGAGTCAGCCCATAGTTGTTCCAGTGTATATCCTGGTTTCGGTTCCATATACCGTCGGTTCCACACTGCATGATGGGACCATTGAGGCGCGTCGTGGTTGATTTCAACCGAATCCCTTTTCATGTCATATTCTTTGAGCATATCATCTAATTCTTGTAGGCTAGCGGCTCTGTGAATACAACATTGTCTGACAGCACCATCGATGTGGAGTGGCCATCCCACGGGCATGTGGGAGTCTTCCAGGAGTCCATCCCCATTTTGCTCTATGATTGTACCCAACATAGGGACATCAATAGTTGCTTTGAGGCTAACTTGCGCACGTTTGCACTTCCATGTGTCAGGTGCTAAAAGGCCTCTGCCAGCCAACAGTTCGAGCGACGGGAATTCTGGTTGGTCATTCGTCGGTAACACCTCTTCTCTGATGACTAACTTTAGCCCATGTAGTGGCTGGGGCTGCTCCCTTTGAGGGTCTTGAGGTGGTTGGGATGCGGTATCCTTGGGTGTTGTGTCTTCAAACCAGGTGGGACGGACCGACTGGACACCTATGGGACTTGCAGAACTAGCGGTTTTAATGCTTTCTCTGCGCAGGCTATGGTAGACGGGCGGGATCATCCATGCCGGCACAAAAACTGTGATAAACTGCACATTCCAAATGACCTGCAAATTCTGCGGCTTAACTTCAGGCGTGATACATCTTACCTGACCATCGATCACTCTGGTGTATGATTCAGAGCGGTCGAAGGATGCTGTGACTTTCAGGCCTAGGTACAGCTCTCGAAACCAGTATTCCTTGAGCATCATAAAGGAAAGGTGAGGTGCCCTCACTTCCAATACGTGCGAGGCTGGCATTAGTAGAGTGACCATCCATTCAGCTAAAAATTCAATCATTTTGACTTCGAGTTTGGGGAGGATGGCTTGGACTGCTCGTAGTGCACCCGCAATGTCCGGGACATGCCTACGTGAGGGCAGTCCAACTGTTCGTTTGGCATACTCGTCAGCAAAGTAAAGTCTGCACAACTTTGAGACCCACTGGCTCGGTTTCTCCATGTCTATGGTGATCTTGGCCAGGGGCCATGGGTCTGGGAGCGTGGACAAACAATGCAGCAATTCGGATGTTAGGTCTGCGGAGATAACTGGGAGGGCTTCTCCTTGCGGGCGATAGTCAACTGCAGGTCCTACCGTGCCCTTGCTTTTTTGCGTATGGGTGCGGGCGGCTATATGCACGGCTTGGATGGTGGTCTCATATTGGTTGACCATAGCTCTTAAGTACTTGCATGCGCGGACAGCTGCCCTTCTTGTGTTTGGCCCATCTTCGGGCTGGTTCTTGGCAGCTACTGCAAGGATGTCTCTCGCTTCTTCTTCAGGCGACCGTTTGGGTTCCGTATCAGGTGCAGGTGCATTGAGAGCGGTGCCTTGGACTGGCGCTTCTTTTGCGCGCGGCAAGTGGTCTGGGATCGGCAACTTCGGGTGTAATCGCCATCCATCAAAGAAGTATATGCCAGGCAGGGACAGGATCTCCTGTTCTGGGCCCGTCTGCGCTACTATTTGCCCGGTGCGGGCTTTGTACAGTCCTGAGGGTAGGCACACATAGGTGGGAAAGGGTGTGCGATCAGCCGCGTAGGCATATAGGACGACTTCAGAGAAAGGGAGATTCTGCTCGGGGAGCCATTTATGTTGAGTTTTTAAGCCTGCTTTAACTTCTTGGAGGCGCTCCCTGCTTAGCCAGCGAAGGTCCGACCCGCGCACCAATATCAGGCGGTATCTCGCTCGCTTCACTTCGTCGGCTTGCTGATCGTAGTATTGATTGGCGATTGCAAGGGGAGGGAACTCCCAGGTTGGTGCCGAATTCAGTGACCACCGGCTTAACTGTGCTAGATTCTCTTGAACTGGGTCAGGATCAAAGTCTGGCCACCTCCATGTCGTTTCTCCTCTCCGGAGGCCCCGGATGCCGTATGCAATTGTCGCAATCACCTGCGCCATGCCCATGAGCCCCATCATGTCCAGCGGGGAGACAAGCAAGGTTAACGATTTGGATCGGGTGAGTCCGACAGTGATTCTGCCGAGGCAGTCTTCGGTATCTTCTGTAGGGGAGCCATTGGAGTAGTATTTGGTGTTTAGAAATCCAATACTGGGCTGAGCTACGATTGATACCTGTGCTGTTCCTCCTGCTGAATTGGCTATTGTTTCGACACGCAGGGTGCGGACATAATCCCTTTTGAGCACGGAGCGGTTCAAGTTGTTCTTGTGATCTGTTGCTGTGGTCATTATAAAAAGTCCATCTGCAAATCCAGCGTTGTGTGGGAAGGGGGTGAGTACCTCTGACACAAGAGTCTCTAGATCTGTCGCTACCAACCCGTTAATCCTAGCATTAGTATCCCAAAGCACTAATTGGAACCCTGGTGGCTTGTCGGGAAGTCCTCCCGAGGCAAAACTTCCTAGTTCCCATAGGCCATTGATCTGCCTGCAAAGATCGGGATATCTAACTGCAACCACTGCATGGTATGTCACAGGACTAACCCTAGAACTGGAGGGAAGCATTAACCCCCAAGCATGGATGTCACTCACTCCGGCGGTCTGGGAGTTTAAAACTGCTTGTATGTCGCCAGCCATGGGTAGGAGAGTAGCGGCATGTTGCAAGATCCAGGCAAGGCGCACGAGGGACCGTGGAAAATTAATAGCGGTACCTGCCAGCAGTTCTGAGTCCACAAATCGGGAGTGCCGTTGCATATTTGGCTGGGCGGCTTCAAATTGGGCTCTGAGGCCTGGAAGAACAGTGCTGGCTGCCCTGAGGTCTTCCACATCCTGCGGCGAGAGGTGACTTGTCCATAGCTGACCTAACGTGGGCTGTCCTCGTTTGAGGATTTGACTAAGAGCCGCTAAACCTTCATTGGCAGAACCGTCCAGCAGTCGGATCATTGCATCGGCAAGGTTAGCTGGCATGTAATAATTGCGGTCGCTTCGCAGCCCATGCTTCTTGGCCAACAGGAGTTGTCGTGATCGTTTTGCGTTACGGGCTGCACGATCAATGCCGCCAGGTGTCTGCTCAGAGTCTCCTGTCCACAGGACCAGGGGTTGCTGTCTCAGCAGGCTGATGACTGCAATTTCTCGGTCAGTACCATATTGCTGGCCTTCATCAATGACCAGGAGGGAGAGCTCTTGCATAAAGCCTCCCATTGTGGACCATTGCATGGTAAGATCCTGGGCTACCGTTCCCCCGGTGGCTAAAATTAACTGACACTTATTCAGCATTTGCCTTCTTTCTCTTGGGTGTATGTCGAATTTCGTGTGGGAGTAACTACTTTTGTTACGTTCTTGGTCTCCCACTAGCCTACCTATGCGCCCAAACACCCCCGATGGGGGGTCGAGCCATAGGAGGAGGTCAGCAAAGGATCTAGTACCGGAGTTCTCTTTACAGATGAATAATATTTTGAGGCTGTCAGTAACATCGATTTCAATCAAGGCCAGGATGAGGATTGCCATCGATTTCGACTTGCCTGCTCCGAAAAGCCCTTGGATACACAGGTCTAGCCGATTGGTGAGCAACGCCATTGTAACTGCACAGAGTGTACCCAAGACATGTCCGTCGAGCTCAGCGGCAAAGGATAGTGCAGTGGAGCGGGTCCAGGGGTGAAGCTCACCCTCTACGTGACATGGAATTAGCACTAGGCGTAGCAACTGGCCGCACAAATGCAAGAAATGTGATTTTTTGTTGCCCTCCATTCCTTCAACTGCCGTTTGGACATTGTAGATGCCTAATCCCAGGTGGTATCTGCACGGGGGGGTTTGTGCGACAGCGGTAACCTCTCGGGTAGGCTTGGTACATCCGAACATCCACATTGTATGTAGAAAGAAGGTCCCTGGGACCGGGCTTTTCTGTCCCTGAACGGTCGCATCAATGGGGTCCAGGTGCTGGCCGGAGGCACTATACCAGTCTTGGAGGGCTACAAGCTGTTCCTTCGCAAAAAATTCAATGGCTGGCCCTGAGAGAAAGGCTACTTCGATGAATCTGGGGTTGCACTGTCTGTATATACGGGAGGCAGCCAGTTCATCCTTGCTTTTGGATGCGCGTGGCGTGATGGATAGGACCAACCCAAACAGGATTTGAAGGTCTCCTCCGTCATCAGCTGGAGCTTCTGCGGTACCTACCATTGCGATAAGCCTACCCGTGCCGATGGGGCTGACTTTGTGATGGTGCGCATCGCTGGCTAGGAGGCTGAACACTTCAGTTTTGCCCAGGCTTGGGTGTCGGAACGCAAATGCATCTTGCCCGCCTTTGACTTTCCAGTGTCCAAATTCGCTGCCTTTGAAGAGGAATTCGAAAGTAATAGGTTGCCATGGTTGACGGATAGGTCCTGCACTTTGCATTGTTAACCCTGTTTCATTATAGCCTTCATTGGGGCTGAGCATGGGCAGATAGTAGTCTAGCATGTAGACAGCCATGGGCAATTGCAAGGTGCCAAGGAAATGTTGAACCATGGTGGTATAGTTGAGCAATTTGGTCCTTGACGAGATGGTCACAGTTGCCAACGTGGCTAAGTATTGGGTTGCCTCTTGCTCCGTTTTTACCTCTGAGTTGTGAGCAGCAATGTGGGTGACAAGTGCCTGTGTCGTGGTCTCAGGTAGCTCGCACATTTCAGCTAATTCGCGCAGGAGTTTTTTGGCTGTTTTTGGGAGCTCGAAGCTGCACCATGAGATCAGACGGAGGGGAGCCTGTGAGTAAACTTCGAAGGGGAGCACTCCTGGGGTACCTTCTAACTGCGCCATATCTGGTCGTCCCTCTGGGAGGGCAACTCGTGTCCAGTGCGAGTAGTTGTGTTGTGCAGTGCCTAGGTATGCTCTCCATCCTGTGATATGCGTGATTGCAAAGCCCCGTTGCCTAAGCAGTTTAATGTCATGGTTTGACGGGTTCCATACGCAAAGCCTGTCATCTGCATGGTGAATGAGGTGGATCTCTCGCAGCTGGGATGAGTTGTGTGCTGTCAGCAGCGATGGCGGTAGAGCAATGGCTGCTAGGACGGTTTTGCCACCAACGTCTGGGAATTCCGAGAGGATGGTCTCCCATACCATTCCTGCATACGAGCCAGCGCTGTGTCCTCGAATGTAGAGAGAGCCTACCATGTATCCTGTTAATCTCAGAAGATCTACTGGGCGGATTTCAGGGGGTAGGCAGACTCCAACCAGCGGATGTGCAACTAATAACTTGGTGAAAAGCCGCAGGCCATGCATGTACCCTGGCCACGGCGGTTTCCTATGTGCTGGGATAATAGGACAGAAGCGCAACAGTTTCATGGCCCGACTGATGATCTGCGCCTGCAATTGGTCCTCACTGGGCATTCCTAGGACACGGCACCAGATGTGTGCACCTATTGGAAACATAGCGATGTGCAGCAGTAAGTATTCTTGCGTGTGGGCAGTGCCTGCAACTGTGCCAGCCCTTGCATTCCAATCGTCCTGTTTGCTAAGGGATGGCCCATACACATGCGCTTCCTTTTTGCAAGCTAGCAGTACGTCCCAATCTTCATCGAGTTCTCCTCCACCCAACCCAGTGCACTGAACATCCAGGGACCCTGGGTCAGCGTCATTGAGTTGCCAGGAGGTGTTATCCATGACAGTGATTTTCCAATCAGTGTATTTGGGGTCTGTATGGCTAGCAAGAACTTCATTGATGGCTAGTTCTGCGTTGCTAGGGTCAATTTCCAGTCGTCGCTGCAGTGCTTCCAGGAGAGGGAGGATGTGGGCAGCAGGGAGCTGGAGGCTCGCTTGCTGACCGCAGAAGACATAGGCAGGCTCGCAAGTCTTGGGCCAGGGTGCGTGGTCATTGTTGCTATTGGGGGCTTCCACTGGTGTCCAAAGGCTCTGGAGCAGCAATACCTGCGTCTTGGTAAGACTTCGTTTTTGCGGGACATGCGGCTTGGCGACTATTTTACTCCCTCTGACGAAATCGCACGCTTGGTACCTTTGCGCTCCCATGTAGGGCGCACCCTGGGGCGGTACCCTTTCCACCACAAAGGACGTACACGGTCTCCCGGTGTATGCGCTCGCCAAAAAGGCGGCAACCCGCAGAAGCAAGCAACACCAGACCGTTGATGTCTTTATCCGATGTGGCCTGCGAAGGTTCCCACATGAGGTATTTCGGTGGGTTGGTTTCTTGTCCACCTTATAACCTCCCCCTTTTCAGGGTGTGGTCCCAACGCAGCACAGCTCGATCCCTGGTGTAGGACCTTACTGTGGCCTGACTGTACATTAAGCCGAGGTGCTTCTGCCAGAACCTCGACCGCTGGGTGACCCAGTCGATAGCGATCCCACCCCTCCATGTGACACATACCCGAAAGCATGGGAACACACGAAGCAGGTCCAGGTTACCCCAGACACCGTGACTACCCTGGCATTCGTCACGGAGGAACCGACGGTCTGATCCGTGCGGAGCATAGCAACCCTCACACGAACTTTGACCGTTAGCCAGGACGCAAGCAATGGATCGGAAGTTGAAGCAGTGGTGACATCCAATCGTGGCGGGCTAGGCCCCGTTACCCATTCATTTCCTCCGAGTCACCAAGGAGGACGTGGGACCACAATCGAACGACAACCACTACCATGTCAACAACCTACCAAAGAAGTGTACCTGACCCCCCTTTGCATGAACAACAGTGGAACGAACCGCAGTCCGAACTCAGTGAGTCCACACTCAGGGGTTCACCCAACTTGCCTGACCATCCCAAAGAGAACCCACATAGAAGGGTGGGATCCACCTCCGAGTCACCAAGGAGTGGATGGCGCTGTGGCCTGTCGGTTGACACGTCCGAGTCCCCAAGGACAGCACCAACCTGCCGGCTAGGGAGTGTGACGTAACCATGTCCTTTCATGGTTCCAGGTCGAGAGGTCAACGGGTACCACCCCTTGTACCCTCACTCAACAACCTTGGGACCCTCGCGGGTCCACGCTCCCTCTTACAGGCTAGGTATCGGGGACCGTGTGTCCATAACGGGGGTGCCTCATCGACTCCTATGAGCGACACAGCAAGCGGTTGCAGCCCTTTGCTTTGCCACTGTTGAAGTTGGTGTCCCAGACCTATTTTACTCCCATGGAAGGCGTGCACTATTGGTGGCAGGCTATACCCTATGGCTAACTCCTTGCTTTGGAACAATTTGTCTCCTGGAAGACAGAGTATGGGGAAGTCGGCTGGGAAAACTGACATAGGGGAGAGTGCACCTTGCTCGAAAATAGGGCGCGCCCAGGTGAGGAAGGGCGGGGTCCGCTCGACAAAGTCCGGTCTTAGGTATCGGCCATCTCCATGACGCGGCCATTCTCCTTGCTCCGGGATGGGGAATGCAATGGCTCCCGCCCATTCGCCCAGCATTGCCCATGCGTGTGTCCAATCAAGCGGGGTTCTAGCTTTACATCCTAGTAGAGGGGTGAGAAGTAGCCCGCCTCTCATCGCTTCCGCGGGGTCTTCTGGCACAGCGGTTGTAGCTAGGAAACTGGCTCGGCTATCTTGGAGTGCGGTGACCCAATCATCTGCTGATCTGCGGTTGGCGGGGTGGGCTATTCGTCGTGCTTTTGGGGCGGGTGCATCACTCGGAGAGGAGCTGTGGGCAGCAGCCGGGGGCATGAATGCATCCGGGGTTGCTTGGTCCATTTCAACATCAGCTGCATCGGTCGGGATATGCCCTGTCACAATGATTAAGCCGGCATTAAGTTCAGCTTTGGCTTCTGTGGCAAGGAGTACTGCAGGAGGGCACTGGTTAGAGCTGGCCATTGTGTTGTGTTGCATTGCTTCGGCTCTGCTTGCCTTGTCCGTCATAAGGTTGATTAGTTCGGCTATCTCAAACAATGAGGTCGGCACACAGTCAGAGTCGATTAGTGCAAAATTTACAGTGGGAAACATTAGGCACAGCGCTTCCAGGGCTGCAGCACCAGCCCAGGTATAATGGACCTGATGCAAACCTGTGTCGGCATTAATGGGAAAATGGATAGCAGTCGTTTTCTCCCGGTAGGGGCCAGTCACTGTACATCGGCCTTTGATCCAGGGTGCGAAATGCGGCCAGTAGGCTGGGGGATCTGTGCCTGACAGTTTGCGGTTGTCCACATAAACATAGACAGTGGCATACTGTGGCAACCATGAGAGGTTATCTATGATCCACTGGAAAAGCGTTCTATGATGGACCTGGCTGGCTGCGGGGCGTCGGATGCCGTTCCCTTCGTCCACCATGATTGCTGGGTATGTCAGGGGTGACCGGGGCATTCGACAAGAGCCGACATCGGCCCATTTCCACCTTTGTTTGATATCGTCCATGCCGAGTGGGGTTTCAACTTCTTTTTCCGAGAGGAAAAGTTCGTCGAGCTGGTGGCTTATTTGTGAGACCTCCTGTACATTGAAGAAATCGATAGGTGCGGCAATTTCCCACTGCTCCCTCGGGGGAGGCTCAGCCCCTTGTTGGAAATACGGAGTGTCATCATCTGTCTCGAGGGCGTCAAAGTATTCTGTTTCACTGTCCACTGACACATCCTCGACTGTTTGATCTGGGACGGTTGGTTCCGTTGGTTCGATGTCTGTATCTGAGTCGTCAGGGTCAGGCGACGCCAATGAAATGAACCTGTTTGGTGTCATGAGTTGTTGTAGCATGCTGACGCAAGCTTGACCCTGAACAGCCGGTACCCGGGTGTCAGGTGCCAAGTGACCAGCCGGAGATGTTGGATGCTATCTGTGCAGAGAGTGCAAAATGTGTCAACTGGATTGGCAATGCTAGGGGAACCCCGAACGCCCGGCACCCGGGGTCGGGGTTCCCCGTTGCGGGGCCAATTCGTTGGAAGTTAAACAAAAGAGGGAACAAAACAATCAAGGTTTGACTACCACCTTGGTGTGCGAATTGATGTCAGATGGCTGACCTAGCTATGAGAACTAGTGGAGCCACAAAAGCTGCAGTGCAAACAATTGAGCCAATGACAATTGATGTAACCTTATTTACCCAAAGCAGATGTTAGTTCAACAGGAGTTGAGATGACTGACAGCGACGGGGCCTGGGACACACGCCTAACCAAGACAGCTTAGTGGAAAAATAAAAATCCCCATAAATCCCCTTACTCTGGCTTGTGGGGGTCATACTTGAGTGGATACTCTCCCATAAGGTAGGTTCGGGGGGTATTACCCTGGCGCGCAGCTGCTTTTCTCTTGGCGCATCTGTGGGGTAGGCGGCATTAGCAATGGCACTGATCAGGTGGTTTCACACAGTCAGGTGCACGCAGTGCTAGCTGTTTGCAGGATCAGTCAATAATTTCCATGTCCATATCTGCGACAGGAGAGGCCTGCGGAGTGCCTGGTGATTGGCCATCTTGCATTCGTTTCAGGCGCTTCCTGATGCGCGTCAGATGCTCGCGGGCATTGATAAGCCGCGTTTCATGGAAGGCCACTCTTTCACAGGCTGTCTTCTCCATGTTCTGTAACGTCGGGATGTCCGCTGCGGCGAGGTCGACGTCCTGCCTGGATTCGCTGGCGGGCTCAGGACTGCTAGCACCAGCGGTATCAGTTGCTTGAGTCTCTGGCGATTCATTTGGTGCATCTGCAGGCGACGATTCTTCTGTCGGTGTGTCGTCATTAGCTGCGGGCTGCTCTGGAGGTTGTTGCTGTCCATCATCTTTGCTGTGAGCTGCAGAGTGGAAGTCGGAGGATAACACGCCGGTACCCGGGGTATCCGCTTGTGATTTGGTCGCGGGTAGGGCCGATGGTGGGCCTGGTCTTTGGTTAAATAATGATTGTGCACTGATTTTAGCTGGCGGATTGCTTTGTTGTGGAGTTGGAGCTTCTGCCACCACGCCTGTGCTGGGATTGGTCGATACGGCGGTTGCCGCATTGTCTGTACTTTGTTGACTTGCGGCCAGCAAATTGGCTGGTTTTTGGGTTTTCTTGACATCAGCTGGCCGGCTGTCTGCCAACGTCCGTTGGTTTGCTTGAGCAATAATAGACTGCAATTCCATATATTGCCGTTCTCGGTCAGCCACCTGTTGTGGCGTGCTCTGAGTACCCTTAGGGTCCTGCGGAGTCGTTACTTGCAGTGTTTGTACCGGCTGTTTTGCTGCGGCTCGCTCCGTCCACCTGGTTGGTTGCGGTGGAGGCGGGGGTTGTGCACGCTTCGCAGGCTGCGAAGATTTGAGTTGGTTAATGCGTGGCTGAAGTTCATCTCGCAATTCAGTTGGGTACGGCTCTCCTGTCTCAGCTAACCACTGTATCGTTTCTTCATGCGTCCACAGGGTGGTTCTCCACAGTGGGATGGTATTGTCATCATTGACCCAGAACAGTGGCTTAGGCGGTAGCAACTCATGGGCCTCTATGATCAAAGGCAGCAGGAAAGCTAGTCTCTTTTGCTCATGGAAAACCGCTGCTCCGTTCGGGTGAACTTTCAGGTGGGTCTGGTTCCACACGAAGGGTTGCACGACACGCACGGTATGAGCGACATTATTGAAGATGGATAATCGGATTTTGGTATACGGTGGCGCAACACCGTAGGCTTGTCCATCCCAGGGTGGTTCAAGAAAACCCCACCGCTCTTTCCGGCCGTAGTTAACGGTCTCCCAAAAGGCAGGTTCAAACTCTTTCTCAAGGACATCAGCAAGAGTAGAAAAGATAAGCCATGGTACCTCGTCGATATACAATTGGTATTCCACCAGCGTGAAGTTATATGCTGCTTGGCAATCTCCTACCCATATTGTGCCTCTCACTGCAAGAAAACGAACATTGCTGGCATGTTGCATGTCCCAATTCATTCCAGCCGACATGTCCAGTAAGTGTTGATCGGAAACACTGATTTGGCCAGACGGAAAGGGGTTTGGCTTCGGCATACCAGCAGCAGGTACCCTGCAGTGGCAGCACTCTCCGGAGTGGAGGCTATTGCGTGGCGTATGGTTGGACCAAACGACAGGAACCACTCGCTATTGCGGGCAGCGGCCAAACAACGAGAACCCCGTGTTGGCTTGAATGTATGAACGGGCGAGCAAATTTGAAATTGGGGACAAGGAGGACCCAGGCAACTCTGACTTATGCAGGTGCGGTGTCCTCGCAGTTTGAGCCAACGGCTGCTGACGGAGACAGTGAGTCATGTTCGGCTCAAGCACAGAAACAAATAACAACAACACCTGCTGTGGTGGGAAGTGTATGCAACATGTTGCCGGTGACTGGGTTGGATTGAAGGTGCATTGTTGTTCAGGTGTAGAGACATAGACACAGAGTGGAGTAGCAAGGAGCGGAGCAAGTGGCGGGGCAGCAGCGCATGACACAGGAAAGTGGTATCGGTGCAAGACATGCTATAGACGATAGACCATGAGGAGCACTGTCAGCAAGGAGCACGCATTATTGAGAGGATAGATGACCGTCAGGATGTTTGAACCAGGGTGATAATCATGAGCGTGCGAACCATGTGAGATGAGTAACTTGTAGAGTGAAAACAGAGCTGAACCCTCACCATTACCCAAGGTGCCCTTGGGAACAGTAGGGGGATGATAGACACATGTGTCGTGTTCCTACTATGCAGGGTGTGAGGGGCACAGTGGGGGGTGAGGGCATGAGGGACTACTTACTTAGATGGTTTTGAGTGCGTGAAGCAGTTTCAATCAGCTCTATCCCTTAAAAATGGGGGTATACCTACAATGTGACGACTCACTTGTTAGAGGGGTTCTATGGCGGTTTCGAGGAAGTACGGATTGCTGACTGCTTGACTGTTTCTTGGCGGCAGGTTGGCACTCAGCGTATCCAAGTTAAAAACTTCTATCTGTACATTGCTGCTCGGCACTTCATCGCAGTAGTATACGCAGAATGCGTTGTTCCGTCGTGAGCATCGTTCGGTCGCAACGGGCGATAAATCCACTTATCTCCAGGTGGGCGGTTCGTAATACTCCGCTTAGTACTTGCTCGTCAAACCCTATGTCGTCCAGGTCATCCATGGTTTCCTCCAACTGGTACTGCAATCTCATGGCCAAAAGTTTAACACGATGGACAAAAAGGAGCTGCTGGAGTAAGGCACGAACATGGTCAGCCGTTGCGCTACGTGCTGCCCTGTGCATGGATAAGGTCCGAAATGCTGTACAGCACTGATGGACGTCCTGCAGCACCGGGTAAGCTCTAGCCAAAATTCACGGACGCAATGACAAAGATATACAAGTAATACGCACTTGGAGCACCTCCTAATGCAACATGCCAATAGTATGCTTTGGGGCCCTAGTGGCTATTCGGCTGTTCCCAGCGTCCTGCATACTGGGGGGACTTAGATTGGGCTGTGGCAGTAGAGGGTCAAATGTTTAAGCCGTTACTATACTGTGGTGGTATTTAGTGTCGTGCCATCAACCAGATAATTATTTAAGGGCAGCCACTGACTAGATAGACACCCCTTTGGCTCAGAACCAGGGATAAGGGTACACTGATGGGGTATGATTACCTTACAATGGCGGACGGTTGCTAAGCATAGTGGGCGGCCCTAATCCGCTGCATCCACTGGTCAAGTTGGATATATTTAGGCAGGGGGGATAATGGCTGGCATGGGAAAAATTTAACTGTACAGACAGAAACCAACAGCTACCATTCCCTGATTGTGGAAGCCCATGGAGATAGTGCTGCTCTGTTTTTTGGATTTTGGAACGTACTTCCATCAAGGTGCCCCTCACGTATCCAGTAGACTGTTCCCTTAGTCCATGGGCCTTGGCAGAAACAAGCACTCCTGTGAACGTGCTGCCTACTTAACGCACAATGGGCTGCTCTAAGGGAGTGAACTTTCCATTTCACGCAGACTTTTGGTCCTTATCATTGTCCAGTAACAGAGGTCCTGCATAGTCCCTCTAGGTTACAGGGAGATAAACTATTCTGCAGTCTATTTGTTGAGCTTTGCAACCAAAAAAGGAAACAAGCAATGATAATTTAATTGCAAGATGCTGGCCGGAGCTATGTCACCAGTAATTAGGAAGCACCAGCCAGTGCAGCAGCTGCTTTCAGCATGTCTGAAGAGTTCATCAACTACTGAAAAATTATTGAATAATTAATTGGTCACTCAGTATTTGCAAGGGCCCGCAATCAAGAACCATCCAGCTGGATTTATTTAACTAGGACAAGAGCAGCCAACCTGCCACACAAAACCTCCACGCCTGCCACAGGGTATACCAAGGGATATCATACGTCGTATATATGATATATATACATGTATACATGATATCGATACGCATCGCCGTACGCCGTCGTCAAATCGCCAACAAAAAAATTGAACGGAGACGTCAATGCCCAAAAAGAAAAGAAAATGAAAATGCACAGCAAACCCTACATGTCGCATCACTGAAAATCAATTCAAGCAAGCTGACATGTGAACTCGGACTCCTTCTTTTTCACACCACGGGGCTGTTGTCGTGTTACCCCGTCCTCGGACGGTTGGGGTAGGCTCAACGAATGGATGTTATCCTCTTCGTTGAAAGAGCACGAATGGATGTAAGCCTCTTCGTGTAAAAAGAAAATTGTTGTGAAATTGGGTGGGAGCAACGCGGGGAGGGTCGAAATTTCGCCAACCGTTGGCAAAACCCGCACCCGAAAAACTTGAAACCAAAAAAGGCCACACAAACAAGGATTCATTTCCCAACTTGTTTGTAAAGAAGTTTCAAGTTAACGCGTTTGTTTTGCAACCCACAATGTATATCTCACCAACAGTTTCTTGTAATAGAGAAGACAACAGTGCTTTACTGTTCTGTTAAAAAATTGCATTTGGCATTTGGCAGGTTTTGTCACCATTAGAGAAAAGGGGCAGGTTAAAGGCTGCAGTTTCTCTTCGTAACACAAAGTTCCAAAGCAGAAACGGAAGTCCATGTTAGATAAAGGTTTATCCTTTTTCGTACCTCAACGGAGGGCACCCTTATTTAACTAGGACAAGAGCAGCCAACCTGCCACACAAAACCTCCACGCCTGCCACAGGGTATACCAAGGGATATCATACGTCGTATATATGATATATATACATGTATACATGATATCGATACGCATCGCCGTACGCCGTCGTCAAATCGCCAACAAAAAAATTGAACGGAGACGTCAATGCCCAAAAAGAAAAGAAAATGAAAATGCACAGCAAACCCTACATGTCGCATCACTGAAAATCAATTCAAGCAAGCTGACATGTGAACTCGGACTCCTTCTTTTTCACACCACGGGGCTGTTGTCGTGTTACCCCGTCCTCTCCCCCATTTGGGATGGTAGGCAAGACAACAACTCGCACCACAGGATGCCAGTCAACTGGCTGTCTCTCACAACCGAGGCATCGAAAGATCCACTGCTAGGATCGTCTGAAGGATTGCTGTGGCTTGGCACACTGCCGTACCAAGACTTAGTTTGAGGGCATAATCACGGCCCATGATTGAGGCGACACGGCTTCGGACTACAAAGGTCTCTCAGACCCCTTTCATTAAATCAAATCGACAAGAGGCATTGTCAGTGTTATGAAGCACCTGTGAGCAACGCAATAAGTGTGACCATTGACGAAAGGAGATGAGGACGGGCAGTACTTCAGTTCATGTACTGGATGAGACGGGTGTTGAAGTGGGAGCTGTATCCAATCTTCTGGCACCTGCATTCCAAAGTGTTGTGTGTAGGTCCCGTTTGCCGAGACCAGGGCTCCACCCACTCCTCCAAGTTTTCCTCAACCCAAACTACTTGCATGCGGACTTCAAGCCAAAAGTCCTACCAACAATCGGAGGGTGTTGTCCATGATGTATTCCAAACCTTCTCGCAACGCATTTGCCAACCCATTTCTGGCAAGGGTCTATCCAGATCCAACCCTTGTCCAGTTCCATCCGCGTCTCCTTCTCATTTGCTGAAACCAAAACGCCGCTCACCCCTCCAAGCTTTCCTCCGTTCTCACCTGTCTAACAAGCACCATCTGTAAACACAAACCAAGTCTCAAGAAGTTTTGGTGAAATCACAATTGGTTCCGCCTTCTCGACTCTATTCCTTAGAGCAAGGATAGTGTCACATTCATCCCCAGTGAGATCTTCGAAAAACCTCCGTGACCTGCAAAGATTCCCAAAGTTGTTAAGAAGCTAGTTTGCTGTGCTACCTGCTGCGAAACACTCATAAAAGACCATACGCCCTCGCAGCCTCTCCGCCATCTTTGTAGATAGCTTCTTGTTTGACAGTGTCTCTTCCAAAGCTTGGCCCAACTTGGGCTTCCTTCCAGCTGTGCGGCCCACTGCTACCTCACCCTGCTGAGCCCTAGAAGTATCCACTTGCACTCCCAGCATCCTAGAAATGGCAGAGAATTCCGGTGCTTTAGCTCCCTCACGGGCATAGTCTAAACCAGGAGGCCGATCAAACTGTCCACCGCCCAGGCTGTGTTGTTTTGCAACTCGGGTCTAGAGAGGGTGGAGAAGTCGTCAAAGCACCCTGTCCAGTATAATTTCAAACCTCCACTGCCAGCGTAGGCTGTCCAACACCATGCGGGAAAAACCCCACTCGTAGGCAGCCCCCCGCTCAATGGGAAACCATGCCATACGTCATCGATAAGCCATGTGTCAGGGTGGTTCAAGTCGTTTAACATCCTTCTCCACAAGGCCAAACATTTCCCTGTCATCGAAGTTTCTATGTGGTCCGACATTTGAAACCGCAACTTCAGCTCCTCTGTTTTCCGCTCCATTGCCAAGGCTGAATATTTCTTGATGAAATCAACCTTCTCCTTTGCCAACAAGTGAGGTGGACGGTGAAAATTTCTAGAAATTGTATCCTGCAAAAGCTGGCTTACCTGACCCATCAAATCCTTTGTGTGCCCTGCCTTCAGAGCTCTTTACACAAACTCATAAGGTTCAGAGGGAATCTCGTACTTGCACAGTTCCACCACCGCTTTCTGATTTTCTCTGGTCCATCGGCTCCTTTGTCCAGCCAGCTTTCCAACTCTAGTTTGTCAGCCATCTCGACCCGAAAATTTTCCCAAGGTAAGAGCTGTCGAGAAACAGTCAAAAACGTATGTCTGAAAATTCGTTAAGTGCTTTGCATTGACTTGCTCGTGCAAATTATGGTGGATTTCGCATCCATTTTGAACTGCAAGTTTTTTCCACCAAGTGCACCACACTTTCACAAAACAACCAAGGGCATTCTGCCTTTTCTGCAGTCGGGAAGGAAATTCTTCCATTGACGTTCCTGGGCCTCCAAGACGCGTGGGAATGCCTCTTGTCACAAAACAGTTCCAACGTTTGCCCCAAGACCTATTGGACCAAAGCCTGGTCAATTTGTCTCGTTGCCCCCATGCGCACAGTTATGAAAGTCAATTCCAAAAAGTTTTGATAATTCGTATGTACCTTCTTGCAAAGCTTGTGTCCTAATGGTTTTTGACCAGAATCCATAACCCAAGTGTATTGCATACCAAAACGATGGTCGTGACCGCCTCGTACAGTTGGTTGGACAATTTAGTCTTTACCTTGTCCAAACCAGACAGCGTATCCTTTCAGTCAGGCTTGCCTGATGTTCCAAGGGGTTCAGGCTGTTTTTGACCAAAAAGCAAAGAAGTTTTGATAGGACGCTCCCCTGCTTTGCTTGTAGTACCACGTGGATGAGAATAAAACCAATGCATACGTTTTGACCTTGATCGCAACAGTTGCAACAAAATGAGCAAATCATGTTCAAAGGTCAAGTCCAGGACCATGGTTTCAGTTCCACAACCTCTGCTTCTGGTCTTGTCTATTGCTAAGTCTCGCATGCCTTTTGCTCTCATCTTCTTCATCAGCCGTGCACTCCCTGTACAAATTTCGATCATAAGCACATCCTGCAGTCCCAGACCGGAAATTCGTATAACACTTATGGAGGCGCTGCTGTTCGCTTTGCCGCTGGAAAATCTGCAAAAACCTGTGACCCCTGATCTGTATTGGAATCCATTATTGAATCACATGAATTGTCAGATTCATTCAGACGTATCCTCTTGTGTGCAGAGTCTGGGCCTTCCCATCAAGCGGTTCCCTGACTGAACTTCAGGTCAAAGTCTGGCAGCAAGGGGTCCGTTGTCAGCCCTTTGAAGGCCTGGTTCAGGGCAGGCACATCATTTGTTGGTTTCAATGATTCCTTGTACTCCTGTGCCAGGATTGTCCATAGTTCCCGATCTGCTTTGATCACCTGTTCGCACCTGACGGGACTGTGACCTGCCGATAATCACGTGCCATAGCGCCTAACAAATACTGCACCCAGACCTCATGCATATGCCAGTCTAAAAGGCTACAGTTGTCAAAGGCTAATCCACGGCTTTGATACGCCCAGCAAAGCTTAAGTTCCGTGCCAACATCTGTTGTTGTTGTCACTGGTACCTGGGCCAACTGCAATGTTGAGTTCTCGACCTGCACTGTTGCTGGGCTGGGCTTGATATTGGCATGGATTTCATCGTCTCTTATCGAACATCGGGAAGGGGTTACCCAAACGATGGCTCCACTTCCAAGATTGAATTTACTAGATCCAGTATCTGATGACTTGGAGCTAGTTCTCCAAGCAATTTCAAACCTGAGAGCCGCTCTTGTTGCTTCTCCAACCTCGCCTGTTTTTCAGCCGCTGGCCATTTTTTGACCAGCGCACCTGGATCTGCCGAATCTGATTTGACCTGTTCAATCAGCGAAACTATAATCAAGTCATGGCTCCAAAGTGCAAACGTCTCGAACTCGACACTTGCCCTAATGTGGGATCAGCTCCACAAATCTTGACTGCTGACTCATCGTATTGATTATCTGATGGTGCAGTCTGCGGCGTCCCAATGGTGAATACCAAAGCTGAAAAACATCTCACCCCTTGATTCTTCAAACCTTCCAGCAAGGCTCCAGACTCGTCGATGTCCATGCACCGTCTCTCAAACGGAGCAGTGCTATCAATCAGTGTCATGGCTTGCAACGAGGTCAAAAGTCTAAACTGAACTGCAAAATTTGAATGAACTTTCATGCACGAAATTCATCAAACCGTTCACTTAAAATTAATCCAGAAACAAATTGCTTTGACATCCCAAACTTACGTTCAGTCCAAGGATCCTACTTGCAGTATGGCACGAGATGAACCCTTGCTCAAGTCTGAAGTCTGTCAGAAATCAAAATGGAAAATTTTCTCTGGCTGCGGCCTTTGGTCCACGGCGACCGACACACTCATTCTGATGCGTCCCGTGCGACCCTTCTGCATGTTTTCTCCAAGTGTTCTCAACATGCCACTGCAATTGTGTCTAAAATTTAATCAAATGATCAATTGCAGTCAGCCAAATGAAACATATGAATGAGATTCGAACGGAAAATCGGCAACACCTTTTTTACTCTCCTCTCGGCTCTCGCTGCATTGAATCTTCGATCCACGCCAGCTTCGCCTTTGGATTTGGTGGCACCCACACACAATCTGCAGACCGGTGAGTCATACCGGATTGACATATTGCTCTTTGCATGTATAGCCCAACCATCACGTTGCACATAAAAACTCATTTGAAGTCATGGGGCGCTGGACGCAGCGTCTTCAATCGGGAATGCTGCGAAGGACACAACTCTCAGGTGGTTCTGGTGGATAGTAAAGCTTGCGCTTCTTCTGTCCCTCCTGAAACTCTTCCTGCGAGCTGCTGTCACTTGAGCTGGTGCCAATTGCTTGACCACACTCGCTCTCTGACTTTCATTTACCAGGTTAAAGCCCACAACTGCTCTCAGCTCCTCTCTGCCTGATGGCATGGGTTTTGCTGATCCATCAGTTGTCGTCATGTCCCGGCGGCCAAAACGCCCACTTTGTGTTGAATCTGGCAGAAATCTGCCAACCCTGATATCGTCATGGACCATGACAAATTTTTTCCGACGACTCTGAAGAGGCATCCCCAGAATAGGTGTGCACCATCTTCAAACCAGTTCCGCCTCCAGCATGGTCACCAAGCTGCAACCTCTGTGTCAGGCATCCCTTGTGATTGGGAGCTGGCATGATCGTATGGAAAGGGGTGAGCATAACACCAGTACTGTGTCTGCTTGCCATCCATTGTTCAGGCCCACAGTCACTACTCACCCCAAATGCGGGCGCCGTCAAAGGCAAAAATCTGTATTTAAACATTTCTGCTCTCATGGTTTTATGCGAGGCAATGTGCCCCTCAAAGAACCTTAAAGCCTTATGGTTGTCACGGTCCAGCAGCACTTCAGTACAGTACATAGGATCTGAACAACCGGCCCTGGAACACACTGCAAATAAGATTGCACTTGAGAAGATCCTGTCCCATGTTTCCCCAGTGAAAAGCTTTGTAAGTAACATCTGCACCTCATCGACCTTCAATGAAGATGCCTGGTAAATCATCAAGGACACATCTTTAGTCGTAGCTTCCAGGCACCTGTGGCTCTGAACAACCTGTCCAAGTTGGTCCATGAATAGCACATGCATACAAAAACTCAACGCTCCCAAAAACCACTTCAAACATGAAGATGTTGCGTCCTGTTTCCTCTCTGCAGTGAAAAACTGGTGGACGAAGGGCTCATCAGGTGGGAAGCGTCCTAAACCAGAATTGCTGCACGTCTTCTCAACTGACCCTACCCTTCTTAACAGGGTTGCTGGTGCACGTTTTCTGAAATTGTCTGCCAGCAAAGTTGAGTATCCAAGCTCCGTCAACTCACATTCAAGCTGCGCCCTGATGATTGTCTTTGCATTAAGATAAGACAAGGCAACCAACCCACTTTTCAAACTACATTGCAAAAGTGACTCTCTCGCTTCTTGCCAAGTCTGGTCGGTCTTGTTGATCACAACATCCTCATGTGTGAAATTGCCAGCTGATACCTTCAAACTCAGGGCTTTCGGGTGATCCACAGGTCTCATGGAAAAAGCTGCGTCAACACAAATATCAACGTTTGAAACCCAGAGGCCGTTTACCACCTGTTTGTCAGAAAAATGGACATGCTTCCAGGACATGTCTGACATATCATAATCACAACTTTCTGCAGGTAAATCTGGGCCGCATGCCATGTCAAACTCCTTGGCATCCACTGCATCGTCACCTGAAAGTTCTGAACCACAGGTTGCACTTCCGTAAAAACCTGTCAGGTCACAGCTACCTGAGTCATCCAAATTGTAAATGCCAGAACTGTTACTCGGCCTGGTACCTGAGATCTGCACACTCCGTGATCCATTCCGTATCAACCATGTGTGCAAAAGTGTAAAAACTGTTGTCTGGCACATCACGAGGGCACCCATGCCCGAAACTTGGTAAGAACATTGAGACCATGCGGTAAAATGCAATTTTTGAGCTGCTTACTTGGCGCACATGCATGCGAGCTGTCGTAAATCAATGCCTGGTGCTAAGGTTAAACTCCGTCCAGGACACAGCGCCAGGACTTGTTGACCAAAGAGAGCTTCTAGCTACATGCCGCCATCTGGCATATGGAGTACGACGAAGGCTATTTCGGCGCGAATTGAGTACAGAACACTATGATGGCACCGGTTCGGAGCAGTGTACCGCATATTACAATGGAGGTCTTTCAGTGAGGCCCTGGAATTCAAGCCTCTTTCTGGACCCCGTTTTGGGGTTCCAAACCTTGACTGAAAATACATGTCCAATGCACAACGGAACCCCCAATCCCAAGTCCTCAGCCTTCGACTTCGCTTTCGCAGCTGCTTTGGGCGGCATGGGCGACCACTTCCACAAGACAAAACTTGCGCAGGCAGTAGCAAACTCTAAGGTCTAAGGCTTGAACACAAGTTGCCGCTAGGTATGACACAACAACAAACGGCAGCAGTCATTGAAACCCTCAACACCAACAACAAAATGCGCACAGGCGGTCTGCTGCTGTGGCATTTCTCAGCTGCTGGCTTCTCCAGGCACCCATGCTCCAGTACGACCTACAATGTGAAACAAAGTCAAAGCGTCAATAAACTCTCTTGATGTCATAATGTCAGCCATTGAAACTCAAGACTCAGCGCTCCATTCCAACATGGTTCCATCATCCCTGCATCATCCCTTAAGCATTGAAGATCTTCTGATTGTTTCGTGTTTGCTTAGAAGCCTACGCTTCACCAAGGCCGGGCCATGCTCAAATCCAGAAGCGGCAGTTCTAGGAAATTGCCAAGAAACAGAAGCTTGTAAGTATTTAAAAATCAGGTAGCCTGACCTTTCTCACGTTCTCTGGCAGAACATCGCCTCTAAAAAATCAAGTGGCAAAGATCTCGTCAGCACTCACACTCTAAAGGGATCAAATAGCAGCACCTTCCATGGTAACAGCCATGTTCCACACAGAAAAACGGGCGCATAAAAACTGCAAAAGTTTAGGTACGCTGGCTGACGTATCGGATATTTCGGAGAAGTATCAGTCAACACAAAACCCAATGCAAAAGGACAACATCAAAGGGCAAAAGCACCAGCTGACACTTTAGCAAAATCAGAAGCTGCATTGACTGGAGTCAAAACTGTTTGAAGGGACCTGCTGAAACCTTGCTGACACATGGAGCAAAGACTGGACTCAAAACTGTGCGGATCTTGCCCAAAATAGCCCTTGGAAGCGCACCTCCAGGCAATGTCGAAGCTCACAGCTGAATCGCAAAGTCTCAGCCTGCCAGGTCGATCAAATGAAACCACAGTCAGCCACAACATGGTCAATACAGAAAGAAATGCCAAAGGAAACCATCAAACCAGCTGACACGTTGGCAAAATCAGAAGCTGCATTGACTGGATTCGAAACTGTTTGAAATGACCTGTCGAACCATCAGCAGCAAACTGGTGAACTTGCAACAAATCACGAAACAAACATCAGGGAAAAGGCAGACAACAGGAAATGTGTTTTGACCACCTGCGACAAAACATGAAATGTCACCTTTTTCAACACATTAGCAAGAAGGTCGGGCGTCAGCCTATGCAAAACAAATTAAGAATCAATTGGAACCGCTTAGCACTACCACCACCCTGTTTCCAGGGTTGGCAAGCCAATCGTGATTCTCCAAATAATCTAAATTCTTTGTTGAATAATTGACTGTTGCAACCACTGGCACGCCAAACAAATCGCGATGGTATGCGCATGTGCCACCTGCAGTTGAACCGAATTCAACTAAGGCATCATACTTGCCCTGAAGCTTTTCCTGGTGGCTGACAAGGAAATTCAAATCTCTCACATCATCAAGGACCAATCCATCATGTACGGCCCGCTGAAAGTGCCTCATGGTCTCTGGGAAAAACTCCAAAGTTCCTATCTTCAGTTCCAAAGGTCGCTTGAACAGGCTCTTGGCCCATTCAGTTTTCCCTGCTCGGGAAGGCCCGAGCACAACCAAGATAGGGTAGCGCAAGGCATCAGCTTGAAAAAGCTTGAGCCAAGCCTCAGCATCTGGCACTTTCGGAAACGGCCGGAAGAGGCTGGGGTTGGACCGAATCCTTTGAACTCGCTCTGCCATGGCCAAAGTCAAAGCCGCACTATCCTCATGGTCCTTGCAAGCATCTAAATTTCGTTTGCGTGAGAGCACACCATCTCTTGTCAAATAAAGCAATTTCTCATAAGTGGCTGAGCTGATTTTACGTTGCTTCCACAACGTCTCCGGCCACTTGCCCAGGACTTGGTAGGTCTTCTCACACCGAACCCAGCATGGCAAATAATTGCCCTCTGTGAACGGCACCCCATCCTTGCCAAAGAGTGTGCCGATTTTGTCTGCGAAGACGTAAAACATCCCCCGGTCAATGGACCGTT
>CAMXCT020000583.1:46097-234435 GCA_947184155.2 Cladocopium goreaui | reverse complement strand
AATCCCTCACGAAGTTGATATGGGCCCATCATGCGCATCATGTACTCTATTGCACTGTCCACAACCAGGTTTTTCGCATTGGATTGGTTGAAGGGAAATTTTACAAGAAACCCCATAGTTATAGGAAAAACATGGAAAAACATCATGTTTTCCATTGATTCCTGGATTCCATTTTCATAAATCATCCATGTTCCAAAGATAAAATTCCAGTTGAGCACAAGGCTCTCATGACTGAGCTGGCTGTGCAAAGAGGGCGAGTACTTTTCGTTGACATCGTAGTTCAGCAGCGTCTCTCGCCCAATGCACACATCGACCAGGCCCTTGCCATATGGCGTGGGGCAAATAGGGTCCTCCTGACCGCTTGAATCGGGATCAATGGTATCCACGCACGGGTTTGGGCCGTGAGGGCTCAAGATGCTGACCCTGAATCCCCTGGTGAAAATAGCTGGGATGTTCCTGGATTTTCTGGATGTGCTGAAACTTGTATGAAGCTGATCTCCTCATCGTCGGAGGATGCTGCCTCCTCAAAAGGAGAAAAGTCGTGCAAAGCTGAAGTGACTTCATCAAGCTCCTGATGCCAGGAAAAGGCGGCAGGTGGATTTCGGAGCGATCTAGGGCTAATTATAAAGGAAGTTAGACAAAATTCCAGTAAATCCAGTGAATGCGGGGATTGTACCAGAAGTGATATTCACGTGTATTCAAGATGCAGTAGTCAACAGATGTAACAATGGCCAGTGACACTAAGCAACAACACCTGTTTTAGCGGGCACCTTGAGCCAAACGTTGTTGGCCAAGTAAATGGTTTGATGACCAAAACCCCGGATTACAGGATTAAGGAAATGAGTTATCATTGTTGATAACTATTTGAATAGTCTATTCCCGTTGTAAAAGCCCTGACATTATGTACACTCTACGGTCAAAGGCAACAACAATATAGTGGGCTCCGTTTTGGGACCACTATGTGGTATGAACATGCATACACGGCATAGGGGTTATTCGAGTATTTTCTACTCCCCCCTCTCGATTGACTCCGGCCAGTGGTACGTTCGGCACCGACCTAGTCTTCTGGAGCTTTCTGGTATGGAAGAATGCGTGGGGCCTTCTTCTTGTACTTCTTTCTCACATTGGCCTTAGGCTTCGGAGCATCCTGAGTAGGCACAGGTTTTGACCTGTCCTCAGCATAGGAAGGCTGCAGAGACTCATCAAAATTCTCCTGGATCTTCAAACCAGTGCTCGTGGTCCGAGTGACCACATATCCATTGATAATTCCCAGAAGGTCCAATGCGGGTCCCCACAGTTCACCTGCCAATCCCTTAGTGAAGATGTCGGCTTTCTGGTAGCGACTGGCAACTAGTTGCAAGTCCACATCGTCCTTTTCCAGTTCCTCTTTGAGGCTACCTAAGTTTATACGATGTGTTCTCTTCATATGTCGCAAACGCTTGGAATAGCCAGCAGAGACCACCTTTGCTGTGGCTTCGTTATCTTCTCTGATTAACAAGCGCACTGACTTTTCTGAATAATACTGAAAACAGCTCTAGCAACGGCAGACCTTCATCAAATAAAGTAGTAGCCATCGCTGCAGCCTCAGCTTCAGTTGTCGATCTGGAGACCGCACCTTGCTTTTTGGACATCCAGGTCAGTGGAAAACTGGTGCTCTTTCCACTTAGCTGTACCCACCCACCAGTTGTGGAATATGTGTGCTCGTCATCACCACAAAAGTCTGCATCGCAGAACAGCTCAACATAGATGTCATTTAAATCATCATCTACATGGCCAGTGAGTAAGTGGTCTTTTGTTTCATTCAAATAACTAAGCGCCCTGAAAAGATGGTTGTCACACTCCGTGGTCCACTGTTGCACCTTAGTAGCTAACCAAGTGGTTACTCTCAGCATATCAGGCCGCGACAATCGCGCCAACTACATCAGTTTCATAAGGACCGAGCTGGCTGAACCTGCAAGTTCGCCCTTAGTTGGAGCCTCCTCAAGCACAGTGGTCTTTGAGAGAAATGGTGTGCTAACTCTCTTCAGTTTTGCGTGACCTATCAGTCGAACATAGTCATTGACAATGCTCTCAGCATAGGCTCGCATGTCGAATGCGAATAGTTCTTGATTTCTGAACTCCACTGTTGAATGATGTCTCCCCAAGAACCTACCTAGGTCACCGATGTCATCCAACATGATTCTTTTAGAAAGGTCTGCCCAAAAGGAATCGTGGTATGAACTGTCCCCGCTCAAAACGAAGTCATCCACATAAACAACCAAAGCCAAGTGCCCGTAGGAAGGAAACACATATGTGCTTGGGAATTCTGGAATCTTCGTGGCTCCCATGTTTACCAACTCTTGCTCCAGCTTCCTTTCCCAATGTGCTCCAGCTTCTGGATGCCCATACAAGCTGCGAAGCAGCCTGATGACTGGCCTCCGGTACAAAGGCTTTCCATTTGAGTCAAACCAAGTTTCCGGCCAAACTTCTCTGGGCAACCTGACCCAAGTTTCGGCCAATGAGTTCAAAACGCTCTGAAGGTACGCCTTGATGGCGTCTGCTGGTGAAATCTTGTGGCCTTTCAACAGACCGTATGCTATGATGGCGTTAGCCGCAGTGATCGAAGCAGGGGACGCGCTCATGGTTTGATATAGCGCGACATTTCCTTTTGCAGTTTTCGCTGCGTCTCCCCTGTAGCATACTCTACCCTTGAGGGTTCTGAACTTTGGTTCTAGCTCAACGTTCTTCTCACTACATATGGCTAGTAGGTCTGCTAGGTGGATAGTCTGGCCATTCTCTATGGCTCGCCTTTTCACCGTCTCTTCCTCCTCAACCGATCCCAAATCCCATGTGCCCATGTCCCCAATACCGTCAAACTCCTTCTTGATCGCGGCTATCACGTCAGGACGCGAGAGAACCTCTGACCTCGGGAGCTGTCTGGTGACCGCTGCTGGTTGCAGCTCTTCTTCATCATCAGACCTCGGTGGGCATATGGGTACTTCATCTTCAGGGAATTGATCTGGAGCTATGGATGGTTCATATTCAGTTTCAACACCATCCTGTATTGGTCTCGGAGTTGGTCCCACTGATTCGCCATGTCTGGAGAAGATGGCGTCAAACCTTGTTTTGCATTCTTGTGAGTGTCTGTTGTGTCCCATGGAGCACCCTGGACATCCCCTGGTGAAGCCATGTTTCATCAACCTTGACCATGTTATGTAAGCGTGTCTTGGAGGAGGTGGAGGCGCGTCAACAGGAAAAGAATCAATGCACACGTCATATGGCAAAACCCCTTCCACGAAAGATCTATCATAGATGGCTTTCTTGACTTCTTTCTCCTCATCCGTCATTTGCAACATGGCATTTTGTGCAGCTAATGCAAGAGGAAATTCCATGTATTCTGTTGGAGGGAAATAGACCTCCTTCTCATGCATCACACGTGGCTGCCAGTGCAAATGTCCTCTCTCTCTGACAGACTCATAGTCCAAAATCTTCACATTGCCACGATACCGAAGCCCAGGGGATAGGTGCCAACCGGCAAACAACCCCGGACGAGTTGTGGGCTCTGCCATGCCGTCCCCCTTGGAACGATAGAAAACCAATGCGCCTAGTGGATAAGAGACGCCATCAAAAGGTTTACCTGTGGCCACTTCCCATCGCGTCTTACCAAGTTTCTTCTTTCCCTCTTCCGTGTCTCTCTCATCCTCCGTGATCGGAGCCGGAGTGAAGAAGGATCTTGCAGTGGCTGTGTACTCGATGGAAATGGTCCAGAGCCTTCTGTGGAAACCTGCCTGCAGGTGTGATGGCCTGCACATCTCCTTGATGGTCCTGATTTCTCTTTCAACAAAGGCATTGTGTGGCCAGTGATTGGCGGCTGATGGATCAGCCACCCATCCCAGTCTTGATGCAGCATTGGTCAATTCCTGGGCTGTGTCGGAGTGGAATACAACATCTGGGTTACCGTTCAACTTGTTGCCACCAAAATGTTTCAACGCATCATAGTTGCTATCTTCATTGCGTGTTCGTTGAGGGTATGTCAAACACATTCCAGAGTATCTGTCTCGCACTAAGAGGGCGGACTGTTCACCACCAAGCCCCCTAGACTCAACCGCTGGAAAAATGTGGTCAGCCTCAATGATGCTTCCAAACTCCTTTGCAATACTGTACACAACCTCTTCGTCCTCAGGTTCGGGTCTATGTCTATGAGCATATCGTTTGATCATTCGACCTCTTTGGCAATGTGGGCAAAAAGGATTCTTCTTGGCGTGCAATGTGATGTGTTCTAATGATGTTGCCTCCCTCTTCAGTCTATCATCCCTGGATTCCCTGTCCTCAGCCTCATCATCGGCAGGTTCATCCAGGCCCTCAGCTGCGGCTGCTGCAAGGGGGTCGACTGAATCGTAAATGAAGACACCACCATCTCGTCCCTCTTCAGGCTCACGCTCCCGGTGTTCAACTGTTTGCTCTATCACTTGTGTGACTGGCATGGCTGGGACATGTCGTGAGATGATATCAGGATACATCGCATGCATTACATACTCACACATCTCCTTGGGGTAGAAACCAGTGAGGCGTGTTCTTGATCCTGAAATGGGGGCATGTTGGAAATCAGCTGGATGATTGCATCTCAACGTTGGAAAGATCCTAGCAGTACGGTTGCATGTAGTAATCAACCTCCACCTCTTCAAATGAAGATCACCCTTTGAGTCAGTCAATCCAACTTGGCACCCATCAAAATCCACAATCATCATGTTGAGATCCCGAATAAGTTTCTGGAGTTCTTGCAATGCCCAACCAACACAGTGTCGAGGCCATTCGAATGTGACTCGACCTCCCTTTCGCGCTACAGCGCGAGCCAAACGACAAAACCGTTTAACCAACCTTCTTGACACCTTACGCCTCTCGGACAATCTGCTGGCGAAGTCATCACCATACAAATGCACGTTGAGCGTCTGCCACTGAGTCCAAGGCCCACATGGTAATGAACCCCAAAGGTCGGCACCAGGTTTGGTTTCGATGATGCCGTCAAGGACTTTGATAGTTTCATCACTTTCGACATTTAAATGATTCTCAGAACATCTTATGACATGAATCCCAAGATCTTTTCCAACTCTTCCCATCATGGAATCTGAAGAAGTACAGAACTCGATCAAAGTCCCGTGTCCTGGAAGTCCTGGGTGATGTGGTTCTGGAACCGCCATCTCAGCAGTGCTCTCGTTGAAGTCATTGAACTCCTTGGCAATGCTATGCGAGATGGATTGGTAAAGTTCGGATGTTTGCTCATCATGTTGTCTGGATCTATCGTTGTAAAATTGTTGGAGTCCATTCATCATAGTTTCTACGGCTTCAACCCCCCTGATGATGGGTTTGCGGACTGGAGCCTTTGGTTTCTGCCTCTTCAACTTCTCCCACTTCCTCCGTCGATTCTCCTTCCTGTGTTTTCTCCGACGTTGCTCAGTATCCGAAACCATTGGATGAGCTGGCAACTCTACTGCGTCAACTTGTGGGACATCTTCATCATGCTCATGATCACGCATTGGCGCGAGACACAATGGATCTTCAGTGCAGTCTTTCATTGGTTCAGTATGTTCTACAGCAGTGTCATGACATACGCATGCATATTGTCTTTCCAAACGCGATCCACAAAATTGAGAATTGGAATCTTCAGTGGTCATGTTTGCGCATGTCGCTGGCTGATCTAACTGAACGCAAGCAGCACTATCCCTGATGACTCTTCCAGGTTTCAACGGACAATCAACAGAAAAGATCGGGACGTTGTTTTGGACCCTGTTGGCGTACCACCTGTTTTCAGAAGGACACCACACACGACAACGACGGTGATCTAAGGCAATGTACGGCTTTTGACCGTGCTGCCATATGAAAGTGCGTCCACGGCTGACTTGACGCCCTATTGATAAGGCCATGGGGCAGCTCTCAAGGAGATGGATGTGAAAGTCACCCAGTTCCTTGGTGTACACACGAAGTTCCTCAGTGGAGAGTTGCGGCCCTCCTCCAGTGGCGAACCGCACAGGGCTCTTCAGTGCTTTCATCCAAGGCACAACCATGTCCTTAGACAATCCTTGGTCTTGCAATGCCCGCAAACTGCCAATGTCGTGGGCTGCACCTGTGTCTCCAAGAAACTCTAAGGAGTACTTCTTGAAATTTTGCACTGCAGGATCAACCATAGAAGCCGCTGCTTTCTCCCCAATCATCTCGTAAGAATTGGTAATTGATGAGATCAAAGTAGCCAAAATGGGAACCGATAGCTTCAAGAAGGTATTCAAAGAAGGAAGGGCTTTGTCACAGAACTTGCAAAAGGATTGCCATGTCTTTTGGGCTTGTTTCCCTTCGACCTCAGTGATCGTAACGGTGGATGCCGCCGCAGCAACAGCTGCCGGAGTTCCAGTGCCACCTTTCGAAGCCTTAGAGTCTCCCTTCTTACCCTTCTTACCTTTGCCATCTCCCTTTGACCCCTTCTCTTGACCCTTTGCCTTTCCTTTCTGGGCTTCTGAGTATGCCCGTCTGGCCTCATCAGACCCGGCCTCACCGATGTGTGTGTTTCTACATCTTGTTCCAAATCTGCAGTGCCCAGCAGCATGGAGTGCACAAACATTCCTTCGTGAATCCTCAGCAGGAGCAGCAGCAGCTGACTTTGCGTCCTTCTTGGCAGTGGTCTTTGTCTTGGTGACCTTAGCAACCTTCGTCTCACCTGTTGAGGACGATGCCGGCAAAGCCAGTTGAGCTGGTGGGGATGACTTCAACCCCTGACCCATGTTTTCATAGTTAAGGTCATGTCTCCTCTCACGGAGTTCTTCGGCAATCTTTCCCCATAACCATCCAAAGGTTCTCCTACGGGATCCATTTGAGGACTCTCTGATTTTGTCAGTGCACCTCCTCAGCATCGGAACGGCTTTCACCTGATGCCAAAGCCAGCTGTAGAGTGTCGCCTCTGCAGGGCGGTCTCCTGGGCGCAAGCCATGCAAGATGTAATTGCCACGTTTCACAAACTCTGCAAGATCCTTCGCAATCTTTCCCTGCAATTGGAGCTGTAAGAGATGCATTTGGTTCAAAGCGATGGATTGGTCCGGACCTGTTTCGTAAAAGGCAATAATGATGTGCATGAGAGCCATGCCTTTGGGTCCCTGCTGTTTCGCTGAACATGATTCCACCCACGACGTGAGTTCGTGCGCTAGCTCTGAGTTTGTGGCCAACACCTCTGGTTTAATCAGCTCGGCCGCCACATGTTTATTGAATAACAAAAAGTCATTCGAACTCTGAAGATAATCTCGGAACCGTCTACCTCGACCACCTTCCATGCACCATGTGGCAAACTTCACTAGCACATCCCGGTTCGTCATGTCAACCCTGCTAACTGCGGCCAAGAATGCCGCACGCCACTCGCGACACGAAGTCGCGTCGCTGGGAAGCTTGGTAATCTGAATGGACTTGAGGTGCTTGTGCTTGTAAACACTTTCATCAGTTTCATCTGGCAACAACCAACCATCTTTGGGAGCCTGATTAAAACCATCCTCATTTGAGTCCTTCGATGATGATGACGAACCATTTGTTGGTGAACTGTTCTTGGGTGTGTGAATGGAAAAGGATGGAATCCCACCATGTTGTGAGCCCTGAAGTCCAGCAGGTTTCGGTTTCTCACCTTGTTGTCCTCTACCTGGTACAATGTACCCGGCTTGGATTCTGGGGCCATTCGGGTCAAAACCACCCCATTGATTTGTTATACCACCATTTGATCCAACCCCAAGACCACAACCAGTCTGAGCCATCAGCCCCCCTGAAGCTAAGTTCCCACTCTGCGCGACATTTGACGCGCATCCTCCAGGAAACCTCGCTGAGATCGCCATAGGTGCCGCGGCCGCAGCTGCGATAGACGCGCTGCTAGCTGCCACACCTTGCAATGCTCGGAAGCTGGATGGTGCCAAACTTGGAGGCGGACATGGTGCTGGGTCAAAACCATGATCCTGAATTCTATTCAAATCCGCGCCATTCTTGGCTGTCAATGTGCTCAGTAATGTTGAACATCTCCAACATGACGGTCGTCCAATGACATTCTGTGATCCACAGCATGTACAGTACATCACTTCCAGAGGATTGGCACTAGCAATACTAGCACCTGCTGACATGATTTCAGTTGGCTGGGCTGATTGGTAAGCTTGGGGTAGATGTTCAAAAGGATTCCCAATAGGTGACATCATCGTCCCAGATGTCGATCCTACCCGTTCAGGATGGGTCATGATCACCTCCAATTTGGAGCTAAGTTCCTTGAGCTCCGCCACAGCCCTCTGTCTTTCAGATTCGGCCTGCAACTTCACGAAGTTCACTTGGCCCTCAGCCGACTTGCGGCTATCCTCAAGTTCTGCCTGTAGCCTCATGTTGTCTTCGGACAACTTCTTAATCTGGTTGACGGCTTCTTGTTGAAGTTGTTCAAAACGTTGTTGTGCCTGTTGATGAGTTTGTCTCTCTCTCATCTCAAGCATCTGTTTCTCTTGGTTGAGTTGTTGCAACTTTTGGTACACCTGATCTTGCAACATTTGGTGATTGTTTCCTGCCTGTTGCCTGATGCTTTCAACTTCTTGTTGCGCTTGCTGTCGGAGTTGCTGATAGTTTGCCTCTGCCTTTGCGTTTACCAGTGATTCCAGCAATTGTTCCAACTGTGTAGGGTCTATCTGGTTGACCTGTTGTTGATACATATGTTGTTGGATGGTATTGTGCTGATGAAGACTAGGGGGAACACCGTGTTGACCCGAAGCTGAACTTCCACCCCATTGAGCTGAACCACCAGATGCCGCAGCTGACCCCTGTCCTCTCTTCAGCCTGTTCGCCAAAGATATCGCCTCCTGAGTCGGGTTGGCAGGTTGGTCACTAATGTGCATCATTGCAGCTTGCTGAGATTGCTGTTCTGCAAGTTTCTCTGGGGAGTCAGTCGATGAAGTCCATGTACTGTTGGGTCCGTCCACTTTGAATGGGGTCGCCGGCACCTCCCTCTTCATGTTTTGGCACGGGAACTCAAATTCAGGGAACTTGTCAATGCCAATCAGCTATGCAAAATTGCGCCAGATGGCAGCGAGCAAAACTGGCAGTGCAAACTTCTCCAACAAATCGCGCAAGCGCGAGAAGGAGGGCAAAATGCCGAACACCAAGCTTGCAGTGAAACAACCTGTTGCGGTGAAACTATGTTGCAGTGAAACTTGAAACAAGCAAAAATTGCGGTGAAACTCCTTGGCAACAATTGCAGTGAAACCTCGTTCTTGCTCTTGCTCTTGCTCTTGCGCTTGCGCCGCTGAGAAATGAGTCAATGAACAACTCCTCAAGATGTCCTGCACTCCTTCACCAGAGGCTTCGCAAGAAGCTGGGCAACCCGAAATCTGCAGCCGACTCCTCCTCCAGTAGATCGTCGAGCTCCTCAAGAGCTGCCGATGGCCGATTGGCGTGCGAGATCAACACCCGACACCTGTTGCCAGCGGCTCGACGAGCCTGAAGTTGCTCCACCTCCTGCAGGAGGGAGCGCTGGTCATCCACAAAAATGGCCGCCCCCACACGGCAGACTTCTTCTGCCTTAGATGTGGCACAGCCCGTGAGCGATGGCCTGTCACGGGCAGGATCCGAAGTGAACTTCCGGTTGACCACGTGGATGAACCTGAAAGCTCGTGTCAACTCAGTCTCAAGATCACGTGCCTCACGAAGCACCCTGGACTGAGTGGCTGGCGCCGATGCGAAGGAGCAAATGCCAAGATCGTAGCCCAATGACTGAGCTCGTCGAAGCGTCTGCTTCACCCTCTCGGGCACGTAGGATCCACCACTCTGAGACTCAAAGGACAGCGTCCGATGCCAATCAAGAACTATGAGCGGTCGCTCAACCGAAGTTCCTGGGCGAGTAGATGCCACCGATGAATCTGGAGATGAACGAGGTTCGGCCTTTGCCTTGGCCACCACTGTTGCCTTTGGAGCAGCCTTAGGCTCCGCGGGCCTCAACGATCCCCTTGACCCGGTGCGAGAAACTTCACTGGTCCCTGCCGTCGATGATGTCCTGGCCGGAACTCGAATGGTCCTCCTTGTGGTCACTGGAGTCGATGCTGAGGCTGTATCGCGCTCTGCGCGAGCTGTTCCAGATGTCCTCACCCCTCTTTCGCGCTCAGCGCGAGCTGATGTCTCCGCCGGCCGAGTTCGATCTTCGCGCACAGCGCGAGCTGATGCTTCCGCCGGTCGAGGTCGATCTCCACCTTCGCGCACTGCACGAGTTGATGTTGTCACCAATCGAGATGGATCGCCGCTTTCGCGCGCTGCGCGAGGTGATGTTGCTGGATGAGATGGAACTTCCCTTTCGCGCTCTGCGCGAGGTGATGTTGCTGCCCGATTGGATGAACGTCCCTCCACAACACCAGCCGAGTCCCGTGAGCTCCTGCCTTCCACCCCTGTCGGAGTTTCCGCCGAAGATCGATCAGAACGCCTTGGCACTGGTGCCACTGAAGAAGATGTCAACCGAGGACGAGACGCCGAAGTTGGCTCAGAATCACCAGCAGGCCTGTCCCTCACGTCAGCCTGCTCTGGGACCCAAACCCACCTCCACTCACCCCTAGCACCCGGTGCCGGTGGTGGTGGCTGAGGTGGCTCCGGAGGTGCCCGACCAAGTTCCTCTGCTGTAGCAAAATCGATTGCTGAAGACACACCGCGGTTGTACCTGTTCAATTGGCTGGACCTCCACGGGTTGCCCCCTCGTCTGCCACGAGTTCGAACTCTTGATCGGGAACGGTCACGTCTATGATCAGACATGCAGTCGCGCCAATGGCGGCGAAAGATGGGAAAATTGTCGCGCAAGCGCGAGTGAAAGATTGAAGGTGCCAATGAAAGAACAATTCAGTGATCTATGCAATTGAAGTCTTAGATTTCTTGCCGATATGTTCAGTCTTTCAATAGCTCCCAATTGATCTCACAACTGCCGAAATAAGCCGGGCTACGGCTGATAACCACAAAATTCCAGTAAATCCAGTGAATGCGGGGATTGTACCAGAAGTAATATTCACGTGTATTCAAGATGCAGTAGTCAACAGATGTAACAATGGCCAGTGACACTAAGCAACAACACCTGTTTTAGCGGGCACCTTGAGCCAAACGTTGTTGGCCAAGTAAATGGTTTGATGACCAAAACCCCGGATTACAGGATTAAGGAAATGAGTTATCATTGTTGATAACTATTTGAATAGTCTATTCCCGTTGTAAAAGCCCTGACATTATGTACACTCTACAGTCAAAGGCAACAACAATATAGTGGGCTCCGTTTTGGGACCACTATGTGGTATGAACATGCATACACGGCATAGGGGTTATTCGAGTATTTTCTACTGTTAGAAATGGTAACAACTCCACTATGAAGGCATGTTGCCCTCGTGTAAACTGTAAACTATCAAATCAACTCACTGAAAGAGACTTGGGTCCATTCCTTCCAAGACAATTTTCCATGAATCCCCCAAGTAATCAAATCTGCAACATCAATCAAGTATTCTCGAATGGTAGTTTTTTCATACACATGAGTACATCCATGTCACATCACGCAAAATGATAAACAGCTCACAAAGCTGATGTGTTGATACTTGTGCAGTTGAGAGTTCGCTGGATTGCACAAAACCAGCGATGCCCAACAGCTCAATGTCAATACTGAAAGCATGATGGAGTGACTGTGTTGGGTTAAACGCATGCCGCGGTGCATCGCGATAAGGCTCCAATTTCGCCATACATGCCTCGTATAAGGGCCAAGTGGAATTGGTATGAATTGGTGCCTAAAATCACCAGTGCTTCTCTATCTTCTCTCCACCAAACAATACAAAGGTGACCACAACTGAATCTTAACAATGCATGGTGGAATATGGTGGAATGATGTGAAAAGCATGGAGGAGCATCCCATGAGCCAATGGTCCAATGGGCCTTGCATCCGAGTCTCCTTGGTAAATCTGAAATCGCTACTCAAGCGACTCCAATCAAGTCTTAAGAGCGTCCGGCGATCATCCGAAGCGATTTGAAGCCTCCTCTGAGGGAAGAACCATAACCAAAACAGTTGGCATTTCCGCAGCCTCAGGCACAGGTTGCCAGAGGAGTCCACGAGAGAACACTTCCCAGCTGTTTGTACACTTCGTTTCCCTTGAATTCCCAGGCAAGGTGGGAATTCTGGGAATTGAGTGTGCCTTTAGTATGTAGCTTCAACCAGCAGTGTTTCACATCAAGTGACCTGCTGGAGCAACAGTCGCATGGTTCTGGGGCATCTTCACGTTTCTGCGCCTCCTCCTCTTCGATGATTTCGTCAAAGTCATGGTCCAGGTGCGTGCACGATTGCACCCTCAGGCGGTGGTGGAAATCTGGCATCTTACACCCCCAAGCGACTCAGGAAACTTGGAATTCAATTCTTCAAAAAGCCAAGCCAACCCTTCAAGACAGTCTTGTGCTGACAAGTGGCAGCGACTCGCCTGACCCTTCCTGCTTCTCGTGTTCATGCTCGCAAATTCCCAAGCCTCCCAGATTGCCGGCGAGTCATTGAATGAAAATGGTTTCTAGCCCTTGGCTGCTCTTGGCCGAACTTTCTGGACTCCGGAGTGTCGGATTTTCACGAACCGTCTGAGTATTTCAGGAAATTCTGTGGGCAATTGCACTTTGAAGATTCATCAAATGTGTTAACCCTGCTTTACTCCTCAATTCACTAGCAGCTCGTTGCAATATCTGGCTTTCATGAAGCACACCGCACAATGCCTCTCCAAATGGCTGTGGCAGAAGAGCAGCTGATAATTCCATACACAAGCGCAATGAATGGAGGCACCACATACCTGAGCACAGCTTCTCCAAAGGTGCTGTGCTGTACATATTTGTACGAGCATTTTCACTGAACAAGCTATGGAAAGCCCAAACAAACGCGTTGCGGGTCTTTTTCATTCTCGGGTCATGCAAGCCAAGCCAGCTGAAGAGCTTTCCCCAAAAAAAACTAAACCTCAGAGATGAAACCGCTGCATCTCACCAACATCCCGCAGCAAGTTGGAAGCAGGCCACGTGGCGTAGAGATGGACCCCAAAGAGGTATATAAATGGCCAAACCCGCTCCCAGATTTCTTGAAGACCTGAAATGTGACTCTTGCGGCACAAAGTCTCGTCTCAAAACACCAACAGGGGGACACACGATTCTTCACATCTCTCGCACTGCAATTTCAATTCTCAAAAAAACGTCAAGACACCCTGCCCCTCCATAAATTTGCTTCTTCACCCCAGCCTGTCTGCACAGAACCAAAGAGGTACATGATGCTGCAGACCACAACAGCAAACAATAGCCAAATGACTTTGAATAGACCTCAGGATGTTCAAATTTAGCCCAGGAGCAGAGACAAAATGTGCTTCGGAAGGAACTATCCTTCAAGACAATAATCTCGTTGAATGACCGCCATCCAGGTGACAAATGTGAGTTTAGTCCTCTCGCCAAAACATGGCATCCAAAACGCAGTCAAAGATCAGCAGCATTTCGTGAAAAGAATCGACCAGGCTGCTAGAAGAATAGCGGTGGTGTAGCTGAGCACCATGTATGGAATGACGTAGGGAAGCAGCAACAGCGCATAGACTTGCTTAGGAAAAGCCAGCCAGCGTGCCCCGCCGAGAAAGAACGGGAATCTGATATTTCCAAAGCCCCAGCAGCTGGCCTCATTCGTCATTCACCGGTGTGGCAGAACGTCTTTGTTGAGTCCCAGCAACACAAAATCCGGGATGTTGAATGTTGCTTGACTTTCTGTCATACTTCAGAGTGGTTTCACCGCTAAAGTCGTCCGATTAACAGTATTGACTTGAGTCATTGAGTAGTGCCCAAAGTCTGAAATGTTGACTGCTTGAATTCCAATGATCTCCATCAAAATCAGTATACAAATAACATCAAATAACTAAACCTGCACGGCTGTGACCATTAACTACTGGGGGTGAACTTGGCACGGCTCATTTCTTGTCAAGGAACAGCTTCCAGGTATCTTGACTTCTCAATGTCCTTCTTGAAAATCACTGCAGGACTTTGTATGGTGAAGGAGCCCCACAGACCCAGTGATGCTGAGAAATTGTGGGAGGTGCACCAAATCGCCAGGAACACCAAGGAGCTTTGCCAAAGGTTATCCAAGTTGTTCTCCTGCGCAATGTGGGGTGCAGGGCCACATTGAAACATCTGCAGCCAGGGGGAAATGGCATTGGACACTTTACCTCAGCTTCTTAGCAACTACCCAACCCTGCCTCCCGACTCTGAAACTTGCGATAATCGCTGATGTAAGAATTGAAGGCCAAGAAAATGAAGGCCAACTTGGCCAGATAACCCACGAAGAAGCTAGCTAGCTTCTTCATGGCACTTCCTTTCTTGAAGTCAGTTTTGAAGTCAAAGCCAAAGACACAGAAAGTCAAGAGCTGCTTGATGCCGTTGGTCAACGGAAGCATGTAGATTGGTTGCATTTCATGCGGACACATCAGGTTCGCAAAGGGGCCGCTTTTGATTGTATCGTCATCATCATCGTCATACAAGGTCAGAGCCTGCAGCTCTTGGAGGCCCTACAGGATGGAAATTTGGCCCTAGGTGTGCTGACTTGGTGCATCTTGGGAGCCTGCAAAGATCTTGAGGTCTCTGCCTGCAACAATGATCCATGGCCCCATGGCAAGAAAATGCGGTCATATGTGATTGACCCAAAAAAAAATGAAAAAGACTCAGAATGATCACAGTTGCACTTGCATTCCATCACAACAAACTACCCAGACCCTCCACAGCTCCATGTGCCTCTGAATTCCAACTCAAGCTGAAACACAACAAAGCACCGCCCACCAGTCCCACAGCTTGCCATGGGCGCCATGATGGGCCGGGCGGTGCCATGGCTCAACAGGGCGATTGTCTGCAAGTGATTGCAAATGATTGTATTCCCCACAGGCTGATGCTCAAAGTCAGTCGTCATGCGCAGTGGAAAGCTCGGCCTTCAATCGGCGACTTACTGCGCCGCGTAAAATCGTGGAACGAACGCGCTGCAGGGGTGAGTGGTTTTTCAATGGTCTGCTTTTGTCGTCTGTAAGCTGCAACTCAAAGCCCAAAATCAGATTTGTCTCTTGTGCAGCAAAACAATGGGAGAAAACCAAAAATGAGGCACGGAGATCTCCATTGGCACAAAACTCGTGGTTCCGTCAGTGCCAAGAACACTACCCTAGTCCTCTCCAAGCCAGGTGCAGGGTCGAAGCCTGACCAGAGTTTCCCCAACCGCCCGTTAGAAAGTGGTATCATAGACCTCATTACTCAGCTACTCTATCAGTTGGGTTCTAATTCGTCCAATCTTTCCAAAACGAAATGTCCGAAATGATCACATATAAATAAGATTAAATAAGTATCATATCACATATACATATACGTATACCATCCCATCATTCCAGCCAAAGCAATTCTGAACACTGAGCTATTCGCAAGCCAGGCATTGTGCGTTGCACCGCCTTCTGCTGGTCCACGTTGTGGTGAACCTGGACAGCGAACGTTGAAACTATCCAAGACACTGGGAGTTCTGGGACTTCAGATCTCGGAAATGACTGGAAAACTTGGAGGTGACAACCAAAGTTCACACTATCCGAACTTTGGGGTAACCAACTCTGACCTATTCTTGACAAAGCAAGTGATGTCAAGCAAATCATTGAGAGCTTCAAGATCAGGCAACAAAGGCAAGAGATAAAGTCGACACCATTGCCTGACGGATATAAATAAAAAGCCGATGCCATCTGCACTCATCGGCTACCTACAGTCTGCAGTCGCAGGAAAAAGACACCATGTTTGCTGTTAATCGTGCAAAGAATCTGGAATCTTCAAGAGAGAGCATTCCCATCAAATTCGGGGAAAGTTGAGCCAAACAGTGCCATACCGCGGTAAGATACAGCCCAACAATTCTCGGCCCAAGAAATCTCAGAAGCAGACATCCACAGATCGCATGTAGTCATCATAGTAGACACCGAAGGATTGCAGCACGAACCAGCGCCTTAGGCCAGGCCCAGCATTACTCCCAGATGGGCCTCCCCAATTTACAGGGCCCGAACCTCTTGCCAGGGTGACAGACAGAACAATGCAGTGCAAAAGGGAATTTTGAAACATAAAACACGGTTGTCATCTTGTTCTAAGTATACGGCCAATGCTCATGCGATGCTGCGATCCTGCAAAAACTTCAAGTCAAACATGAACTGAAGGTCGCAATTCATCCCATTTTTTCGGACATCAATACTATGCGAATGAGCACAATTTGGAACAAAATTGAGTGGTCAGTGATCAGCGATGATACATCAATACATTTTTTTTCAGACATCAATACTCTCTGTTTGAACTGCTTTCAAAGGCACCTTCCAACCAGGTTGTCCAAAGAGCATGTTCGGGACAGCGATGATACATCTAGAAAAGACCTTGCAAGCAGTATTTTCTGGTTACCAATGCTTACCAGCTTGACACTCACATTGCTGAAGTCGTTACAAACTGAGATGCGATCAACAGCAGGGAAAGAACATCAGCGCGTAGGTCGGAAAGCGAGTCGCTCCACCTGACGCCAAAATCATAGCCAGAAGCCCCAAACTGACAGGCCTTTGCACAGCCAACAAATAGTGTACCTTTGAAATGATACAACCATAAGAGTACCACCAAAGTCTCCTGCCAAAACCGGCAATCTGGCACTATCCTTTTCAAATGAACAAAAATGGGGCCCGGCACGCACCAGCCTTGCCGGCACACAGCTCATCTCCAGCATCCATTTTGCAAAAGAAATGCAGAACTCGGATCTGAGTTGTGGCTCAGCCGTGGGGCGCTTCCAACATGAAAAACATGTTTTGGGCCACGCCGTTCCTCGGCAAAACTACGGACTTGGAACTGAGTCATGCGAAGGTGCAGGAAATTCATCCTAAGATGAGAAATATTAGCGAAGTCGGGCGCGGGATGAGTTTGCATATGGCAGTGTCTGAAAATGGGAGGCGAGTTAACCGTAAAGTAACGAGTTTAATGGGGAAATCCCAACAATAAACCCCCATGGATTTTGGGGTAACCAACTATCAGAGACAAACATGCTGAAACGAGTAGATCTAATTTGCTGTGGTTTTTTCTGATTTTTTATATTCTGTTTCTTGAGCAAATCGAGTCTGCATATCATCCAGAAAGGTTGAGAAAATGCCATTCGCAATCTGCAAAATCAATATGTCTTCAGCTCCAGAAGGACACTCAGCAAGTTGTCGAACTCACAAAGTTGGAGCAGCAAACCAAAAGTACCGGTACGCAAAAGATGGAACTTCCCTGGACTTTTTGGATCGGAGTAATCGGAGAAGTCAGAAATCTCAGAAATCTCTTTGCCTGCGTGGCTATAACACGACGGCTTGACTCGACCGACAGCTTTTGAAATGATCAAGAACTCATATTGTTTCGCCATGGAAAGATCCGAAATGAGTACCTGGAGACTTTGCACGAAAAGAACTCGAACCTGTCAAGTAACATCATCGCTGAAGAATGGAAAATCCTCAAGTCCCTGAATATCTCATATGTTCAATTTCACCCAATGGGTCTCAGCCTGTGCTCATAACCCTTGCACAATGGTCTCCCATACTGCATTCAGGCAGGCAAATAGACAAATGGATCGAAAAGTTGAACGAAGTTCGTGTTTGCCGCGACTGTATACATAGTGTTTTGCTTAGCACTTCCACGCAAGGTTCTGATTTATTTTCTCTATCTGGCTGTGCCTCACATTGATGCCAACGCTGCCTCGCAAAGTGGTCAGTAGGACGGCGCTCTGCCTGACAAGACTGAACCATGGGTGTTGCTTGCATCTACCAATATCTTACCATTGGGTTGTGATGCATTGAGTCCTTTTTGGCATGTGTGCAGAAGCACTACTGTCTGTCAGGAATATGCCGCGCTTAGTGGTGGCTCCTGCAAAATCGCCAACTCGCTTGAACTTCAATGCGTCCATGCTAAATCGTGCTGGGGAAAGGACCCTGGAATAGGAGCCGCGCAAAGACAATGAGGTCCACGGTGAGAGCAAGCACCACGAGAGCAGAGACATTGTGCAGAATCCCTTTGGAAGTGAGAAGATCTGGAACAGAGCGGAAAGCCGTCCAAAAATGCTGGAAGTGCTTGTAGCACACTGCAAGCATGATCAAAGACACCAATAGTTTCAACCAGAATGCGTTCTCATGCCACATACGTTCCAAGCAGCCAGGGTTTCTTGTGTCCGTCTGCACACGGCAAGCGCATGAACAACGAAGAAATCCACAGCAAGCCCGCAGAGATGCAATGCTGACCAGTGTGCACAAGAGCAGTGCTGGGGAGAGATTCAAGGTGTTCAGCATATGGTGGATGATGCACGGATGTGAATCCCGCAAAGCAACGTAGGTGAACATGCAAAGTACTCCATAAGCCGCACACCTCTGTGCAGCAACAGAGCTCTGGCAGCTCACGGTTTCAAACAGCAAGCCTCGCTTTTCAGCATAGGGCAAACAGTTCTGAGCACAAATGCGAGCTGGTTCCAACTCTGCCATGGTCGAAATCCACATGAGAGCTCCTTGAAGCAAACCGACCAAAGCAAGACAAAGCAGCAACCAGCAGAATGTGCTCCAAACGTGCACTGGGCCGTTCGAAATGTCGTCTTGTGAAGCTTTCAAGGGGACCTGATTGCAGAAAATGATCGCAGCAATCCATGAAGACGTCACAAAAGCCAACTCCTCAATCGCCCACATGTGCCACTTCCATTTGCCGTTTTTCCTCGGATCTCTCGGTGGCATGGCACCTAGAAATGTCTCCTGTAGGCCGCGGGATGCTTGGGACAAATCGCGAAGTGAGAATCCAACTGGAGAGCTGGAGAGTAGCAAGAGGACTGAAGAAAAACAGGCCACTGCAAAGAAAACAGTAGCTTTCCGCTGCGAGCTTAATGCCTGATGCAACAGCTTGTCGGCCTTTTCTTTGTCCATTTTGGCCCGTTCTTGTGCATCCATGGACTTCCAGCTCAAGTCTTCGGCTCGTTCTTGCTCTTTCTCTGCCTTGCGTCTGTCCCCGTTCGCGAAGCTTTTTGCCTCCTGGGATTCGACCAACTCCTTGCCGGCAAGAGCACCTGCAGTCGCCGCTGCTGCCCTGAATGCTGAAGCACTTGACAACGCTTCCTGCATCTCTCTCCTTAGCTTCTCATCATAGTATATAGAGTCTAGAGATATATGATATAATGATCTATAAAGATGATAGAGGTCTAGAAGACCATCAGAACATGAGTGAAAAGGATCCTTCCCAGACCAGAGAGCTCAAACGGGCTGACTAACTCAAGCTCAGCTTCTCAATCTGGAGTCCTTTCTTACTGAGCCTTGCAGCTTTTGCATCACTACGCACAGCTGCAGCTCGTTCTCGTGCAGCAGCTCTGCCTCTATTCATTGCAAGTGCTTCGTTGCGGGCTGCATCCACAGCAAGACCCGCTGCTGCTCCCTCGCCAACAACATCTGCCACGACATCTACAAAGGGAATCCTTGCATTCAAGCAGGGGCAAATGCATGTGAAAAATGATGAAACATGCTTCATCCAAGTGACTTTGCTTTGTGTGCTTGGTACTAGTGGATTTCCAGGGTTCTAGGCTCTAGGTAAGTTCTAAGTACAGTCCAAGAAACCATTCAACAGAAGAAACAGTTGCCTCATCTTCTTCGACTTCGGCAGTGTCTGTCGTTGCTTCCTCTTCATAACGACCAGCCTGTGCTGCATCCGAAGTAGCTTTGGCTTGCATGGCATCAGCAGCCGCCCAAGCTGCACCCGCGGAGACCGCCAAGTCTTTCCTGAGCCCCGGACAGCTGTGGGGCTGGGTTCATCCCCAGCCTACAAATGCCAAGATTGAAAGTAAGACAGTCAAAACACGAGGACAAAACTTGCATAAACAAGTCAGAAGATTCGAAAGTTCCTGGTCGCTTTGACTTGCCTTCTTGTTCTCTTTTGCTTGTTCTGACAACTTGTCAGCCTTTGCCCTGGCCTTCTCTGCAGCCTCTTTCTCAAGTTCGCTTGTATGCTGCTCCTCCTTGGATACCTTGTCTTCAAGATCGGCCGCATGCTTAAGCTCTTGGGATTTGTGGCGATTTTGTTCCGCCACCACAAGATCATCATGGGACCGTTGCTTTTCCGATGCATACTGCTTCATCAGCAAAGAAGTTGCATCCGCATAGTGCGCAACGTTTGCCATCAGAAGAAGAAGGAGGATCAAGAGTAACACCTGGAGAACAACTAGTTATCAGGGAAAAAGGAACAAGACACGATAACTAGTGACTACCAATGCACGGCAACTGCTGGTTTCGTGTTTCGCATTCGCTTACTGCTTGCCTGCACACAGGAGAATTTGGATCTTCGGGAGAAAATAGGGTGCACTTGTTGGAAGTACGCCACCAGAGATGGTGCCAGAAATGTGGATAGGGTCATCCTGGCGAACAGCGAAGTGAAGGGGACTGGGACTCTTTTGCTCTCGAGCCTCAAATTGCTACAGGCAACTGACAGGTACAGCGACAGTTTGATCATTCCCGCTTGTCTTTCCAACTCACGGTGCAAATGTGAGCACTTTTATGACTGGCAGAAATATCAATATCACCATGGCCATCAAGAAAATCTGCATTTTCGTACGGTACATCTGCTGTAGAGACAGTGTTTTACCAATTTTTGCGGAGACTTCAGCAAGCCTCGTCTCACCAGATTTGCTGCCCCTGCTCCTGGACGCGTGGACATTTGGGAAGAGCCAACGACTCTGCTTAAGTAAGATGCTAGAGGTTTTTCAGTGAGCTCTATTAGACTATAAGGGGCAGTAAAACCGTGCGGTCTGCACCTGACAATAACCCTGTTCAATGTCCTGCACCATCCAATGCATCATGAGATGTCAGGCTGACTCGTGAGAAAACATCACCGGGATTCTAACAGAAAGTCAAATTCCCTAAGTGTTCATGGGACAAAGGAACAAATCAATCGAGGATAAAATTGGAAATGCCAAAATGGGTCGCCGAGAACTCACAATAGGATTGGATTTTTCATGCTAGTCTCCTTGCGATTTGTTTGTGGTTGTGTCTGCAATTGTTTCCGTTTGTGTTTGCGTTTCACACCCCTGCAATTGTACCTAAGCATCTGGCATCAATCACTTCAGCCAAATGCTGCACTGCCGAGGGTCAGGGCCATTTCAATTTTAGCCACGCTGAAAAGCATTGGATCTAGTGCCCTAAACCTCGTTTCGAGTACTCATAAACATTTGCTGTTTTGAGGTCATAAATAACCACGGTTTGTCGTTCCCAAGTACTGCCGCGCGTTCGAAGGTCGATATCATCATTTTGCCTTTAAGAACCAATAAAGCGTCTCTGTAAAACCACCATCGAACTGCATCTGGTTCCAAATCCGATTCATATCTGGAAACATAGTCCAGGATCCCCAAGAATCTCAACCAACGTCGCAGCAGTGACTGATGTTGATGTGGACTGTGGCCGTTTTTGGGGCGTGTTCAGCACATCGGAGCTGTTTCAGTCGAATATTCCCCCCCTTTGCTGTCCGGAAAAAAGAAGGTGATCGTTTCTTGTAAAATGAGGTTTGCAAACCAACAATGTGAAAAGAGCTTACCGCGGGGTCAATTCACTTGGCCTGGAATTGGAACCAGGCTGACCCTACCCCTCTAGTTTTCACCCCCCCGACCGCCACTGGCCATGGGTGATGCGTGTCATGATCAAATGCGGCACAAGAGACAAGTAGGTAAGACAACCACAGGTCATGTTTCAAGTACTGTAGTTTGAGGCAAAAATAAAAATCATGAGACGTGTTTGGCCACTTGGAGCAGGAGATCAAATCCCACATGGCAAAGATCTCCACCTCGTCTGCAACCTTGATCGTATCCATGAAACGCGCAGCGGTAAACTGGAACAATTTTCACCCCCGTCAAGTTGTAACAATGACACTGCGTACAGCAGGTGACCCATTCGAATGGCTAGGTTGACCGATTTGCAGCCAATTTGACTCTGACGTGGAAAACTGTCAACTCTATGTTGGCGTTGGTCTGGAGTCACTCACATCATGTCACCCATAATGTTTCCTGAGTCGGCAGTCTGATTACTAAACACCCTTTCGGGTGTCTTAAAATCCTGTCGATCGTGGTGCGGTATTCCATTACTGCGTTCAAACAATCCGCAACAAAGCAAATAGCATGAGGCCACCAACCCTAGGATGGCCCAAAACTCTAGATCACAGCCAAGTGGTGACATTTCAAGGTGACGCAGGAGGCTGGAAACTGGTATAATCGAATCTGAATGCTAAGCAAAGGCCATGGGAAAGTTTTGTTTTGCGTTGAATCCCCAAACGAAAAGGGTAGCAAATGATACTACGGGGGCATTGTGCACTACAAGTAGTACCACACAAGGCGGTGGCGGAAATTTCAAAAATAGGAAACCTATAGGAGAGGTTTGTTGTCGTGAATCACGGATGGCAGAGCGAATCCACTGATGGACCGGAAGGTGGTTGGCGTTGTGTTTTTTGGAGTGGTTGTTGAAGTGGTCACCTCACCAACGACTGCTGGATGTAGTGTGGTGCATGTGTAGTTGTAGGTGTAGTGTAGTGTAGCGGAGTTGTACTTGTAGTGTAGTGTAATTAGTGTAGCGTAGTTGCAGTTGTAGTTGTGGTGTGATGTAATGCGTGTAGTGTAAGGTAAAGTAGTGTAGTGTGGTGTGTAGTGTAGTGTAGCGTAGTGTAGCGTAGTGTAGTGTAGTGTAGTGTGCTGTAGCGTTGTGTGCTGCAGTGTAGCCTAGTGTGGTGTAATGTGCTGTAGTGTGCTGTAGTGTCGTGTGCTGTAATGTAGTTTAGTGTAGTGTTGTGTAGTGTTGTGTAGTGTAGCGTACAGTAGTGTAGTTGTAGCTGTAGTTAGTGTAGTGTAGCGTAGTGTAGTGTACTGCAGTGGCGTGTAATTAGTGTAGTGTCATGTAATTACTGTAGTGTTGTGTCGTGTTGTGTAGTGTTGCGTACTGTTGCGCATTGGTAGTTGTAGTTGTAGCTGTAGCTGTGGTAGGATTTTGTCGGCCAGACCACAGTTTATTCTAATTTAAACGCGACAAAAGCAAAAAAAAAAACAAAAAGCAAATCAGCAAAATCCAACAAACACAAAAGCAAAATAAAAGGCAGAAAAAAGGGAAAAAAAGGAAAGACGAAAATGGAAAAAACTGGAAAAATGGAAAAAATGGAGAAAAAAATGGATTCGTCCATTTGCATTTTTTTTGCATTATTTATTTTGTTTTCTCGATTTGTTTTTTATTTATTTATTTTGTATTTTGTTTTTTGCCTGGAAAAAAACAAATAAAAACAAAAAACAACTCGAAAAAACAAAATAAATGCAAAAAAATGCAAATGGACAAATCCATTTTTCCATTTTTTCCCTTTTTGACGTTCCTTTTTGTCCCCATTTATTTTGCTTCCGATTTTTTTCAGTTTTGAAGTTTTGCTTTTTGATTTTCCATGTGTTTTCCTTTTTTTGGGCATTTTTTCAACTTTAAAAATCATGAGGATAAGCAGTTGAGGTGAACATAATAGTAGGAAAAAGATTGCCGAAGGAAGTTTAGAAGTCAAACTTCCAACAATATGGACAGATGAAAAGCAGAGATGGGAAGAGTCAGAGAAGAGAAGAGAAGAGAAGAGAAGCGAAGCGAAGAGAAGAAGATCAAAAAAGAGAAAGTCTCAGAAGAAAGAAGATCCAGGCGCGCGAAAAGGTAGGAAAGTCGCTAAACACCTTGTGTTTTCCAATGATTTGTGGCTCCGGAGGGTCGAAAAGTAGGCTCGCTAAAGCGGCGGGTGCAAAGCCAGCTGGCCAGATGAGAGATGAAAAATTGCACGCCGTTGTGGTGCGAAGCACATTTTGAAGTCAAAATGTACAATATGCGACCCAAACCAATTGTTCCAATCGCAGTAGAGTTGGTATCCAAGGTCATCTCTCACAAATGATACTTGGCACCAACCAATCACAGCAATAAAGGTCAATCACCGTTGACAAATAGTCAGTGTTTTGCTAATAGAGCGACAGGCTCCATAATATGGTACCACGCCATCACGGAAGGAACGTGATGGCGGTGTAAAACGTGAGAAATAAGCTATGGCGTTTCAGCCAAAGCGTCTGATTCTTACACCAAATTCAGATGCGAATGTATCATTCTGCAGCAAATCGTCCAGTTAAGAAGGTTGCGGTATAACCAAACCGCTTCAATCCAACTGAAAATCCACCATACGCAGAAATAAATCTCACGATAGGACGATAGGACGACTTCTCCTGGTGAGCCTCGTTAGCACAACCACTGGCATGGATGTGTATGATTTGCTTGAAAGTGCTCAATTCTTGGCTCACACTCAAAATTGATTGAGTAGTGAGTCTAGTAGTGAGTCTTTCTTTGCGTTAATCTCTTCAAATTCTGTTGTAAAATGTAAAAGTTTTCAGAATTGAAATTTGTTTCGATCGGTTTTAAACTATTAGACGTTAAACTGTCGAGAAAGTGCACGCCGTTGTGGCGCGAAGCACATTTCGAAGTCAAGATGTACAAAACACACCAGGTTCGGAGCACTTTTGGAAGTTGAGATGTTGAAAATGTGCACACCATTGTGGCGCGAAGCACATTTCGAAATCAAAATGTACAACACCTCTTCATGTTCGGACCCTTTTGGAAGTTGAGATGTCGAAAAAGTGCACCCCGTTGTGGCGCGAACCACATTTCGAAGTCAAAATGTACAAAACATCTCATGTTCGGAGCACTTTTGGAAGTTGAGGTGTCGAAAAAGTGCACGCTGTTGTGGCACGAAGCGCGTTTCGAAGTCAAAATGTGCAAAACACACCAGGTTCGGACCACTTTTGGATTTTGAGATGATGAAAAATTGCGCGCCGTTTTGGCGGGAAGCGCATTTCTAAGTCAAAATGTCCAAAACACACCAGGTTCAGAGCACTTTGAAAGTTGAGATGATGAAAAAGTGCACGCCATTGTGGGGCGAAGCACATTTAACATGCACCATGTTCGGACCACTTTTGGAAGTTGTGATGTCGAAAAAGTGCACAAAGTCAAACGTGTAAAAAACTAGAAGATTCGGAGCACTTTTGGAAGTTCAGATGTCGTTGTGCATGGCAGGCGCAAGGGATCACGCACTTTGGCAAAAGTGGGCAAAACGTGAGGGTTTGTAGCATTTCCAAAAATGATGGCAGGCGTGGGCCAATTGAAGAGGATCTGCAAAGATCTATTTTCCGTGGCAGGCGCAGTACAAGAGACATGTTCATCAGAGATGTTAGGAGGTCCGAGCGGATTTCCTGAGAAGGGTTGCATTTTGGAGATTGAAAACGAAGCTATTCTGGGAGACTTCCTCAGTTTTTGAACTTGACAACGGCAAAAACGCAGCAATTCTGCGAGACTCCTTAATTTTTGAACTTGACAACGTCAAAAACGGAACAATTCTGCTAGACTAGACTTCCTCATTTTTGAAGTTGACAACATCAAAAACGAAGCAATTCTGCGAGACGTCCTTCAAAAATGGAAAGTTGAGTGCAGAGCTGACGGCCTCGTACCAATGCGTTTTGCGATTTTTCCACTCCACTTATTTCTCCACAAAACCAGGATCGATTGAGACTAATCCAACACTGGTGGTGGAAGTTTCAAATGTTAAATTGATATCCATATAATTATATATTAAATTATATGGCGTATCGTTGTGATGTAGGGTGAGCAGAATTTATGTAAATGTATCATTTACATAAATAAAACTTACTACAAAAAACGCAGTTGCCGACACTTCGAAAATGAGAACACAAGTGCACCACACTCGGACTTATTATTGATTTCCTTTTTGCTTCCAGTAATTGCACTGTCGGGGGTCTAATCCAAAGCCGGTCGTGGTTCCAGCTGAGCTTGTCTTTGGTGCATTGGATGGGCCATGATTCCATCATTGTCAAACGTTGACACAAAGTGATTTGATGCTAAGTGTCAGAGCACCCGATGATTCCCCACTGCGACTAGTGCTCTGGCAGGACCAACTCTGCAAGCTCTCGACTATGCTTGCTGCCTAAGCCGAGGTGTTTCGAAGCACACCTTCAGTTCGTCCGCGGGTTGCTGTGGTTTGCAAATCCCTCGAACTATGGAGGAGAATGGGAGGACTGATGCAGACCTTTCAATGTCACGTGGACATGTCGGACAAGTCCCAATAGGAGGGTTGGTCTGCTGGATTGCCGCGGTTGGCAAGTCCTACAAGCCCCCGTCGGGGGTGTTTGGGCGCATAGGTAGGTTGGTGGGGGACCAAGAACGTGACAAGAGCAGTTACTCCCATACTAAATTCGATATTCATCCCAGAGAAAGAAAACAAATGCTGAACAAGTGCCAGCTAGTGCTGGCTACAGGAGGTACGGTTGCCCAGGATCTCACCATGCAATGGTCCACGCTAGGAGGTTTCATGCATGAGCTTTCCCTCATGGTCATTGATGAAGGACAACAATATTTTTTTCCGTCCAACGCCTTCATGGCTTCCGCCAGGTCGTTCAACATGTTTCAAAGCATGTTGCATTAGAGATTAATTGATTAATTAAGTCACGCAAAGGCCGATGCTGTAGTGGCCGCAAAAGTAAGCTGGTGGAGAACCGATACATAGTCCTATGTACTGTCACGTTCATCAGAAAACAAACAAAAAAGTACCAAGAAACAACACAACAAAACACCAAAACAAAAAACCAACACACACAAAAACAAACACCAACACAAACCACCAAGCAGTGACGTGACAGTTACCAGCTATGGGTGAAAAAGATCAATTGAGGCAAGAGGTGATAGCTTAGTATCATCTCGGCGCATGCAAATGACAACTTGTGTGCCATATTGACGCAGGCCCATTAAAAAAAGACAACAACGAGACCAACCACAAAATCACAATGGGCCACTTCAGCGGGTGCGGGAAGCAACAAAGCTCAATGCGGAAACCAGGGATCCCCCCAGCCAGGATCCCCGAGATCACAAAGAGCAGCCTTCACGGCATGACATTCACTCTGACACTTTGAAGCAAAGACCGACAAAGCCGGGTCGCAACGAAAGTGGTGAGAAAAACTACCGCAGTGAAACAGGAGAGTGAAACATGATCTAAGGTGAAAATGACAGCAAGACTACGGCACTCAGGGCACACTCAGAGTCCGCTCAGTGGTTTTCCAATCATCATACTCGCAAGGGTTATCCATGTGCATTGCCACGAGCGCAGAAAGGCTCTGTGCCCTTTTCCAAGCATCAGCATCAAAATTGCGGTTGCGGTAAGCACCACTGTGCTAGTGTTCTTGCAGGTAATCCTCATGTTGATGAAGGACAACAATATGGCACTGACCGGGAAATTGCAGTCATCAGCCTGATGAGACAACAACCCCTAGTCCTGTGGACGCGTGATTCAGAGCAGACGCCAGGAGGCATTGATCGAGCAGCCCGTAACGCCAAACGGTCCCGGCAACTCCTCTTATCCAAAAAACATGGGCTGCGAAGTGACCGGAATTATTATATGCCAGCTAATTTAGAAGATGCAATGATCCGGCTGTTGGACGGCTCATCAAATGAAGGCCTAACTACTCTCAGCCAAATCCTCGGTCGAGGCCAGCACACGTTAGGTCAGCTATGGACAAGCCAACTCTCGCCCCAAGCTACGGAAGACCTGAAGGCGACGAACGCTGTCCTCTCCAGCCTAAGAGCGCAATTTGAAGCAGCTCAGCCACATGAGCAAAAGCAACTTCCCGCAATTGTGGACACCGAACTGCTGGCAGGCACAACAGTCAACTTTCCACGGTTCCTTGTGCGCCTTGCCTGGATCATGCCGATACCCTCCTACCCATGGCCGGCAACATACAAGCGGTTTTAAACTCTCAGACCGCCGGAGTAAGCGACATCCATGCCTGGGGATTGATGCTTCCGTCTAGCTCAAGAGTTAGTCCTGTGACATACCACTCCGTAGTGGCAGTTAGACACCCTGATCTTTGCAGACACATTAACGACATGTGGGAACTCGGAAGTTTTGCCTCCGGAGGACTGCCAGACAGGCCATTAAAGTTCCAGTTCGTGCTTTGGGACACCAATGCTAGAATCAATGGGCTAGTTGCTACAGACCTAGAGACGCTCGTATCAGAAGTGCTGGCTCCTTTCCCCTCGAATGCCGGGTTCGCAATGGGCTTTTCGTAATGACTACTGCAACAGATCACAAGAACAACCTCAATCGTTCAGTGCTCAAGAAAGATTATGCCCGCACTCTCCGCGTAGAAACAATAGCCAACTCAGCAGGAGGAACAGCACGGGTAGCAATTGTAGCCTAGCCCAGTATTGGATTCCTTAACACAAAGTACACTCCAATGGCTCCCCTACGGAGAATACGGAAGACTGCCTTGGCCGAATCACTGTCGGACTCACCTGCTCAAAATCCTTGGCATCCAGGGCCTGCGAAGAGGAGAGACGACTTGGGACTGGCCCGACTTCAATGCCAACCCAGAACAGGAGATCTTGCACAGATAAGTCAATGGTCACTGAATTCAACACCCGCATGGGAATTCCCTCCCCTTGCAATCGCCAACCAATACCAGGATCAGCAAACCAACGAGGTGAAGCGAGCGAGATACCGTCTGATATTAATTCGAGGGTCAGATCTGCGCTAGCTGAACAGAGACCGTCTCCAAGAAGTCAAGACTCAACATAAATGGATTCCTGTTCAGAATCTCCCGTTCTCGGAAGTTGTCCTGCATGCCTACGCGGCTGATCGCACACCCTTTCCCACGTACTGTATGTGTGCCTGCCTTCAGGATTGTGCAAGGCGCGCACGTATGGAAATCTGACACCCTATGGGAACACCCTTTGGGTTAAGGGTGAAGCGACATGCCATTCATCATTGGTTGTACAGTTTGTGCACAGAAGATACGTGGAAGGCTACTACAAGAGTTCATGACGCGATGATACTGGGGAGAACCACCTTTGGGAGTCCAAAATCTTTGTACATTTCCAACCCCAAAAACGGGCATCAAACAAATCGAACAATTTAATATGTCGCCCGGACTCCGCAAGAAGCGCAAGATGCGCAAGGTGCTGTTTTGAGATTTTTGAAGTTTTCAGTTTCAGTTGCGCTGACAAGGCGTTTGAGATTTTTGAGGTTTTTGAGGTTTTCAGTTTACTGTGCAATTTACAAGATGAACCGCGGTTTTGAGATTTTTGAGGTTTTCAGTTTCAATCGCACTGACAAGGCGTTTGAGAATTTTTTTGTCCAATGGGGACTCGGGAACTATAATACTATTAGAAGGGGTCCCTAGCAGGTGGCCACCATTTTTTTTTCCGTCCAACGCCGTATGGCTTCCGCCAGGTCGTTCAACATGTTTCCAAGCATGTTGCATATTAGATTAATTAATTAATTCACGCAGGGGCCGAAGCTGTAGTGGCCACAAAACTGGTAGAGGACCGATACATAGTCCTATTCCCTTGTCACGTCATCAGAGAACAAGAACCGAAACACAAAGAACCAGAAGCAAAAACAACACAAAACAAAAACACAAACACAAACAAAAACAACCCACACAAAACACAGAAAACCACACAACCCCAAAGCAGTGACGTGACAGGTAACAGTTGGGTGAAAAAGATCTGTTGAGACAAGAGGTGATAGCTTAGTATCAACTCAGCGCATGCAGATGACAACCTATGTGTCATGCTGACGCAGGCCCATTAACAAAAGCAACCGAAACAACCACAAAATCACCATGGGCCATTCAAAGGGTGCAGGAAGCAACAAAGCCCAATGCGGAAACCAGGGATCCCCCCAGCCAGGATCCCCGAGATCACAAAGAGCAGCCTTCAAGGCATGACATTCACCCTGACACTTTGAAGCAAACACCGACAAAGCCGGGTTGCAACGAAGTGGTGAGAAAACTACCGCAGTGAAACAGAAGAGTGAAACATGATCTAAGGTGAAAATGACAGCGAGGCTACAGCACTCAAGGCACCCTCAGAGTCCGCTCAGAACTGCTTTTCCAATCATCAGACTGCATCAAACTTTAGTTGGGAGGCACCACTATGCTAGTGCTCTTGCAATGCGTCTTCATGGTTTGGGAGATTGTACTCGTCATCAGTGCGTGGTGATATCTGTGCATTGAGTTCTTCTGATGATGTGCTGGCTCCTCTGGCTGTATGGTGAAGCTGCAGTATGGCTTTCTGTGCCTGGGTTACTTCGTAACTGGCAGATATAGTACAACTATCCAGGATACAGCCAATCTGACGGAGTTGGCGTATAGTCGCCTCAAGGTCATTGACCCTCTGGGATGGGATGTTTTGGATGCCTTGAAGCTTCTGTCGGGCTTTCTCTAGAAGTTTGGTGGCATCATCGACTTCACTGGTAGTGACCTGGCAGAGGGTCATTGAGTAATGGACTTTGCAAGTCGATGGACAGCGGCGTCTTTGGTAGGAGTTGGTCGCTCCATACCAAAGGACTAAGTCGTCTACAGGTTTATTTGTAGACGTAAATCCTCAGAGCATTCAGCTGACACTCACCGTGTTGCAACCATGGTCGAGAAAGGGCATGAGGAGGTGTGGTGCAGATCATTGGGCCGGTTGAAAGATTGGTTGAGCGCAGGTCAAACGGCGACGGGCACCATGGCTAGATGTACTTTGACATCGCACTACACTACCATACAACAATTAAGATAGAACAACACGAACAAAACAACTTAAACACCCTGAAAAGAATTATTATACCCGCCCTCCACCGCCTCCCGTCCCATATTGGCTCCGGCATGCTGCCAGCAAAGGTAATCGTAGCGGGTAGTAATCAACCATGAGTACCCCATGGTGACAACGCCGCTCAACCTAGGTCAAGTTACAGGCTGAATGCATGGATGGGAAGCTTGGGTACTCTACGTTACCTCGAGTGGCTTACTGGAACTGCACGTGTGAGGTGGTGCGAGGTTCTCCACTGCTACTAGCGCTACTGGCTGCCTGAACGACCTGGCGGAAGCCATGAAGGCGTTGGAAGGAAAAAAAATACTAGCGCTACTGGCTGCCGCAGTGGCGGGGGGTGGATCACTGCTCTCCGCGGGTCTCATCATTTGGGCGATGAGTGGGTGGGTTTGTTTGTCGCGCAGGATCCGCGTCATTTCGCGAGTGAATGCTGCAGGGTTATCAACTAGTTCCTTCGCTTCCGCTAGTGGCCTGTCAAGGACAATGGCAATGAGCATTTCGCCACCATCTTTGTGGATTATAGTTGGTCGGCCGGCTTGTACCTCTGCGAGGATTGCCACTGCCTTGTTTTCACACAAAGTGCGTTCCCATTCCTCCAGGGCTCTTTGCGCCAGGGTGTCAGTTTGTGGTGGGGCTTTGAGAGCAGCTGTTGTCCCTAACGCTCTTAGGAAGGGGCTATCGGGTGGCATGGGGGATGGGAGATACTGAATGGCCGCTACTGCACGCAAGACGTCATTTGTTTGCACTTCATATGACGTGGTCGTTTTCTTGCTTATGGCAGGCTCGGAGTCAGCCCATAGTTGTTCCAGTGTATATCCTGGTTTAGGTTCCATATACTTTCGGTTCCACACTGCATGATGGGACCATTGAGGCGCGTCATGGTTGATTTCAACCGAATCCCTTTTCATGTCATATTCTTTGAGCATATCATCTAATTCTTGCAGGCTAGCGGCTCGGTGAATACAACATTGTCTGACAGCACCATCAATGTGGAGTGGCCATCCCACGGGCATGTGGGAGTCTTCCAGGAGTCCATCACCATTTTGCTCTATGATTGTACCCAACATAGGGACATCAATAGTTGCTTTGAGGCTAACTTGCGCACGTTTGCACTTCCACGTGCCAGGTGCTAAAAGGCCTCTGGCAGCCAACAGTTCGAGCGATGGGAATTCTGGTTGGTCATTCGTCGGTAACACCTCTTCTTTGATAACTAACTTTAGCCCGTGCAGTGGCTGAGGCTGTTCTTTTGGAGGGTCTTGAGGTGGTTGGGATGCGGTATCCTTGGGTGTTGTGTCTTCAAACCAGGTAGGGCGGACCGACTGGACACCTATGGGACTTGCAGAGCTAGCGGTTTTGATGCTTTCTCTGCGCAGGCTATGGTAGACGGGCGGGATCATCCATGCCGGCACAAAAACTGTGATAAACTGCACATTCCAAATGACCTGCAAATTCTGCGGCTTAACCTCAGGCGTGATACATCTTACCTGACCATCGATTACTCTGGTGTATGATTCGGAGCGGTCGAAGGATGCTGTGACTTTCAGACCTAGGTACAGCTCTCTAAACCAGTATTCCTTGAGCATCATAAAGGAAAGGTGAGGTGCCCTCACTTCCAATACGTGCGATGCTGGCATTAACAGAGTGACCATCCATTCAGCTAAGAATTCAATCATTTTGACTTCGAATTTGGGGAGGATGGCTTGGACTGCTCGAAGTGCACCCGCAATGTCCGGGACATGCCGACGTGAGGGCAGTCCAACCGTTCGCTTGGCATACTCATCAGCGAAGTAGAGTCTGCACAACTTTGAGACCCACTGGCTCGGTTTCTCCATGTCTATGGTGATCTTGGCCAGGGGCCATGGGTCTGGGAGCGTGGACAAGCAATGCAGTAATTCGGAGGTCAGGTCTGCGGAGATGACTGGGAGGGCTTCTCCTTGCGGGCGATAGTCAACTGCTGGTCCTACCGTGCCCTTGCTTTTTTGCGTATGGGTGCGGGCGGCTATATGCACGGCGGGATGGTGGTCTCATATTGGTTGACCATAGCTCTTAAGTACTTGCATGCGCGGACAGCTGCTCTTCTTGTGTTTGGCCCATCTTCGGGCTGATTCTTGGCAGCTACTGCAAGGATGTCTCTCGCTTCTTCTTCAGGCGACCGTTTGGGTTCCGTACCGGGTGCAGGTGCAGTTAGAGCGGTACCTTGAACTGGCGCCTCTTTTGCGCGTGGCAAGTGGTCTGGGATCAGCAACTTAGGGTGTAATCTCCATCCATCAAAGAAGTATATACCAGGCAGGGACAGGATCTCCTTTCCTGGGCCCGTCTGCGCTACTACTTGCCCGGTGCGGGCTTTGTACAGTCCTGAGGGCAGGCACACGTAGGTGGGAAAGGGTGTGCGATCAGCCGCGTAGGCATACAGGACGACTTCAGAGAAAGGGAGAGCCTGCTCGGGGAGCCACTTGTGGTGAGATGTTAAGCCTGTTTTGACTTCTTGGAGGCGCTCCCTGTTTAGCCAGCGGAGGTCCGATCCACGCACCAATATTAAACGGTATCTCGCTCGCTTCACTTCGTCGGCTTGCTGGTCGTAGTATTGGTTGGCGATTGCAAGAGGAGGGAATTCCCAGGTTGGTGCCGAGTTCAGTGACCACCGGCTTAACTGTGCTAGATTCTCTTGAACTGGGTCAGGGTCAAAGTCAGGCCACCTCCATGTCGTTTTTCCTCTCCAGAGGCCCCGGATGCCATATGCAATTGTCGCAATCACCTGCGCCATGCCCATGAGCCCCATCATGTCTAGCGGGGAGACAAGCAAGGTTAACGATTTGGACCGGGTGAGTCCGACAGTGATTCTGCCGAGGCAGTCTTCGGTATCTTCTGTAGGGGAGCCGTTGGAGTAATATTTGGTGTTTAAAAATCCTATACTGGGCTGAGCTACGATTGATACCTGTGCTGTTCCTCCTGCTGAATTGGCTATTGTTTCTACACGCAGGGTGCGGACATAATCCCTTTTGAGCACGGAGCGGTTCAAGTTGTTCTTGTGATCTGTTGCCGTGGTCATTATAAAAAGTCCATCTGCAAATCCAGCGTTGTGTGGGAAAGGGGTGAGTACCTCTGCCACAAGAGTCTCCAGGTCTGTCGCTACCAACCCGTTAATCCTAGCATTAGTATCCCAAAGCACTAATTGGAACCCTGGTGGCTTGTCGGGAAGTCCTCCCGAGGCAAAACTTCCCAGTTCCCACAGGCCATTGATCTGCCTGCAGAGATCAGGATATCGAACTGCAACCACTGCATGGTATGTCACGGGACTAACCCTAGAGCTAGAGGGAAGCATTAACCCCCAAGCATGGATGTCACTCACTCCGGCGGTCTGGGAATTTAAAACTGCTTGTATGTCTCCAGCCATGGGCAGGAGAGTAGCGGCATGCTGCAAGATCCAGGCGAGGCGCACGAGGGACCGTGGAAAATTAATAGCGGTGCCTGCCAGCAGTTCTGAGTCCACAAATCGGGAGTGCCGTTGCATATTTGGCTGGGCTGCTTCAAATTGGGCTCTCAGGCCTGGGAGAACAGTGCTGGCTGCACTAAGGTCTTCTGCATCCTGCGGCGAGAGGTGACTTGTCCATAGCTGACCTAAAGTGGGCTGTCCTCGTTTGAGGATTTGACTAAGAGCCGCTAAACCTTCATTGGCCGAACCATCTAGTAGTCGGATCATTGCATCAGCAAGGTTGGCTGGCATATAATTGCGGTCACTTCGCAGCCCATGCTTCTTGGCCAACAGGAGCTGTCGTGATCGTTTCGCGTTGCGAGCTGCACGATCAATGCCGCCGGGTGTCTGCTCAGAGTCTCCTGTCCACAAGACCAGGGGTTGCTGTCTCAGTAGGCCTTCATCAATGACCAGGAGGGAGAGCTCTTGCATAAAGCCACCCATTGTGGACCATTGCATGGTCAGATCCTGGGCTACCGTTCCTCCGGTGGCTAGAATTAACTGACACTTATTCAGCATTTGCCTTCTTTCTCTCGGGTGTATGTCGAATTTCGTGTGGGAGTAACTACTTTTGTTACGTTCTTGGTCTCCCACTAGCCTACCTATGCGCCCAAACACCCCCGACGGGGGGTCGAGCCATAGGAGGAGGTCAGCAAAGGATCTAGTACCGGAGTTCTCTTTACAGATGAATAGTATTTTGAGGCTGTCAGTAACATCGATTTCAATCAAGGCTAGGATGAGGATTGCCATCGATTTCGACTTGCCTGCTCCGAAAAGCCCTTGGATACACAGGTCTAACCGATTGGTAAGCAACGCCATTGTTACTGCGCAGAGTGTGCCCAAGACATGTCCATCGAGCTCAGCGGCAAAGGATAGTGCAGTGGAGCGGGTCCAGGGGTGAAGCTCACCCTCTACGTGACATGGGATTAGCACTAGGCGTAGCAACTGGCCGCACAAATGCAAGAAATGTGATCTTTTGTTGCCATCCATTCCTTCCACTGCCGTTTGGACATTGATAGATGCCTAATCCCAGGTGGTATCTGCACGGGGGGGTTTGCGCGACAGCGGTAACCTCTCTGGTAGGCTTGGTACATCCGAACATCCACATTGTGTGTAGGAAGAAGGTCCCTGGGACCGGGCTTTTCTGCCCTTGGACGGTAGCATCAATGGGATCCAGGTGCTGGCCGGAGGCAGCATACCAGTCTTGAAGGGCTGCTAACTGTTCTTGTGCAAAAAATTCAATGGCTGGCCCTGAGAGAAAGGCTACTTCGATGAATCTGGGGTTGCACTGTCTGTATATGCGGGAGGCAGGCAGCTCATCCTTGCTTTTGGATGTGCGTGGCGTGATGGCTAGGACCAACCCAAATAGTATTTGAAGGTCTCCTTCGTCATCGGCTGGTTCTTCTGTCGTGCCTACCATGGCAACTAGCCTACCCGTGCCAATGGGGCTAACTTTGTGATGGTGCGCATCGCTGGCTAGGAGGCTGAAAACTTCAGTTTTGCCAAGGCTTGGATGTCGGAACGCAAATGCATCTTGTCCGCCTTTGACTTTCCAGTGTCCAAATTCGCTGCCTTTGAAGAGGAATTCGAAGGTAATGGGTTGCCATGGTTGACGGATAGGTGCTGCACTTTGCATTGTTAACCCTGTTTCATTATAGCCTTCGTTGGGGCTGAGCATGGGCAAATAGTAGTCTAACATGTAGACAGCCATGGGCAATTGCAAGGTGCCAAGGAAATGTTGAACCATGGTGGTATAGTTGAGCAACTTGGTCCTTGACGAGATGGTGACAGTTGCCAATGAGGCTAAGTATTGGGTTGCCTCTTGCTCCGTTTTTACCTCTGAGTTATGAACAGCAATGTGGGTGACAAGTGCCTGTGTCATGGTCTCGGGGAGCTCGCACATCTCAGCTAATTCGCGCAGGAGTTTTTTGGCAGTCTTTGGAAGCTCGAAGCTACACCATGAGATCAGGCGGAGGGGAGCCTGTGAGTACACTTCGAAGAGGAGCACTCTTGGGGTGCCTTCTAGCTGCGCCATATCTGGTCCTCCCTGTTCTTGTGATCTGTAGCCGTGGTCATTGTAAAAAGTCCATCTGCAAATCCAGCGTTGTGCGGGAAAGGAGTGAGGACTTCTGCCACAAGCGTCTCAAGATCTGTTGCTACCAACCCGTTGATCCTAGCATTAGTATCCCAAAGCACTAGTTGGAACCCTGGTGGCTTATCGGGAAGTCCTCCCGAGGCAAAGCTTCCCAGTTCCCACAGGCCATTGATCTGTCTGCATAGATCAGGATAGCGAACTGCAACCACTGCATGGTATGTTACAGGGCTAACCCTAGAGCTAGAGGGAAGCATTAACCCCCAAGCATGGATGTCACTCACTCCGGCGGTCTGGGAATTTAACACTGCTTGTATGTCTCCAGCCATGGGTAGGAGAGTAGCGGCATGCTGCAAGATCCAGGCGAGGCGTACGAGGGACCGTGGAAAGTTAATGGTGGTGCCTGCCAGCAGTTCTGAATCCACAAAGCGGGAGTACCGTTGCATATTGGGCTGGGCTGCTTCAAATTGGGCTCTTAGGCCTGGGAGAACAGTGCTGGCTGCGCTAAGGTCTTCTGCATCCTGCGGCGAGAGGTGACTTGTCCATAGCTGACCTAGAGTGGGCTGTCCTCGTTTGAGGATTTGACTGAGAGCCGCCAAGCCTTCATTGGCCGAACCATCAAGTAGTCGGATCATTGCATCAGCAAGGTTGGCTGGCATATAATAATTGCGGTCACTTCGTAGCCCATGCTTCTTGGCCAACAGGAGCTGTCGTGATCGTTTCGCGTTGCGAGCTGCACGATCAATGCCGCCGGGTGTCTGCTCAGAGTCTCCTGTCCACAAGACCAGGGGTTGCTGTCTCAGTAAGCTGATGACTGCAATTTCTCGGTCAGTGCCATATTGCTGGCCTTCATCAATGACTAGGAGGGAGAGCTCTTGCCCCATTGTGGACCATTGCATGGTCAGGTCCTGGGCTACCGTTCCTCCAGTGGCTAGAATTAACTGACACTTATTCAGCATTTGCCTTCTTTCTCTCGGGTGTATGTCGAATTTTGTGTGGGAGTAGCTACTTTTGTTGCGTTCTTGGTCTCCCACTAGCCTACCTATGCGCCCAAACACCCCCGACGGGGGGTCGAGCCATAGGAGGAGGTCAGCAAAGGATCTCGTGCCGGAGTTCTCTTTACAGATGAATAGTATTTTGAGGCTGTCAGTGGCATCGATTTCAATCAAAGCTAGGATGAGGATTGCCATCGATTTCGACTTGCCTGCGCCGAAAAGCCCTTGGATACACAGGTCTAACCGATTGGTGAGCAACGCCATTGTCACTGCGCAGAGTGTGCCCAAGACATGCCCATCGAGCTCTGCGGCAAAGGACAGTGCAGTGGAGCGGGTCCAGGGGTGAAGCTCGCCCTCTACATGACATGGGATGAGCACTAGGCGTAGCAACTGGCCGCACAAATGCAAAAAATGTGATCTTTTGTTGCCATCCATTCCTTCCACTGCTGTTTGGACATTATAGATGCCTAATCCCAGGTGGTATCTGCACGGGGGGGTTTGCGCGACAGCGGTAACCTCTCTGGTAGGCTTAGTACATCCGAACATCCACATTGTGTGTAGGAAGAAGGTTCCTGGGACCGGGCTTTTCTGCCCTTGGACGGTAGCATCAATGGGATCCAGGAGCTGGCCGGAGGCCTCATACCAGTCTTGAAGGGCTTCTAACTGTTCTTGTGCAAAAAATTCAATGGCTGGCCCTGAGAGAAAGGCTATTTCGATGAATCTGGGGTTGCACTGTCTGTATATGCGGGAGGCAGGCAATTCATCTTTGCTTTTGGATGTGCGTGGCGTGATGGCGAGAACTAACCCAAATAGTACTTGAAGGTCTCCATCGTCATCGGCTGGCTCTTCTGTCGTGCCTACCATGGCAACTAGCCTACCCATGCCAATGGGGCTAACTTTGTGATGGTGCGCATCGCTGGCTAGGAGGCTGTACACTTCAGTTTTGCCAAGGCTTGGATGTCGGAACGCAAATGCATCTTGTCCGCCTTTCACTTTCCAGTGTCCAAATTCGCTGCCTTTAAAGAGGAATTCGAAGGTAATGGGTTGCCAAGGTTGACGGATGGGTCCTGCACTCTGCATTGTTAACCCTGTTTCATTGTAGCCTTCGTTGGGGCTGAGCATGGGCAAATAATAGTCTAACATGTAGACGGCCATGGGCAATTGCAAGGTGCCAAGGAAATGTTGAACCATGGTGGTATAGTTGAGCAACTTAGTCCTTGACGAGATGGTGACAGTTGCCAATGTGGCTAAGTATTGGGTTGCCTCTTGCTCCGTTTTCACCTCCGGGTTATGAACGGCAATGTGGGTGACAAGTGCCTGTGTCGTTGTCTCAGGGAGCTCGCGCATTTCAGCTAATTCGCGCAGTAGTTTTTTGGCAGTTTTGGAGAGCTCGAAGCTGCACCATGAGATCAGGCGGAAGGGGCCTGTGAGTGCACTTCGAATGGGAGCACGCCTGGGATGCCTTCCAGCTGCGCCATATCAGCTCGTCCTTCTGCAAAGGCAACTCGTGTCCAGTGCGAATAGTTGTGTTGTGCAGTGCCGACATGCGTGATTGCAAAGCCTCGTTGCCTGAGCAGTTTGATGTCATAGTTTGACGGGTTCCATACACAAAGCTTGTCATCTGTATAGTGGATGAGGTGGATCTGTCGATGCTGAGACATGCTGTGCGTCGTAAGCAGCGATGGTGGCAGAGCAATGGCTGCTAGCACGGCTTTGCCTTCAATGTCTGGGAACTCCGAAAGGATGGTTTCCCATACCATCCCTGCGTACGAGCCAGCACTGTGTCCTCGAATGAAGAGAGCGCCTACCATGTATCCTGTTGATCTCAGAAGATCTACCGGGCGGATTTCAGGGGGCAGGCATACTCCGACCAGCGGATGGGCCACTAATAACTTAGTGAAAAGCCGCAGGCCATGCATGTACCCTGGCCACGGCGGTTTCCTATGTGCTGGGGTGATAGGACAGAAACGCAACAGTTTCATGGCTCGACTGATGATCTGTGCCTGCAATTGGTTTGCACTGGGCATTCCTAAGACACGGCACCAGGTGTGTGCACCTATGGGAAACATGGCAATGTGTAGCAGCAAATATTCTTGCGTGTGGGCAGTGCCTGCAAGTGTGCCAGCTCTTGCATTCCAATCGTCTTGTTTACTAAGGGATGGCCCATACACATGCGCTTCCTTTTTGCAAGCGAGCAGTATGTCCCAATCGTCATCGAGTTCTCCTCCACCCAACCCAGTGCACTGAACGTCCAGGGACCCTGGGTCAGCGTCATTGAGTTGCCAGGAGGTATTATCCATGACCATGATTTTCCAATCAGTGTATTTAGGATCTGCATGGCTAGCAAGGACTTCATTGGTGGCTAGTTCTGCATTGCTAGGGTCAATACCCAGTCGTCGTTGCAGTGCTTCCAGGAGAGGGAGGATCTGGGCAGTAGGGAGCTGGAGGCTCGCGTGCTGGCCACAGAAGACATGGGCAGGCTCGCAAGCCTTGGGCCAGGGTGTGTGGTCATTGTTGTTATTGGGGGCTTCCACTGGCGTCCAAAGGCTCTGGAGCAGCAACACCTGCGTCTTGGTAAGACTGCGGTTTTGCGGGACATGCGGCTTGGCGACTATTTTACTCCCTCTAACGAAATCGCAGCCTGTGGGGTGTGTCCATAGCGGGGGTGCCTCCTCGACTCCTATGAGCGACACAGCAAGCGGTTGCAACCCTTTGTTTTGCCACTGCTGAAGTTGGTGTCCCAGGCCTACTTTACTCCCATGGAAGGCATGTACGATCGGCGGCAGGCTATACCCTATGGCTAGCTCTTTGCTCTGGAACAGCTTGTCTCCTGGGAGGCAGATGATGGGAAAGTCGGCGGGGAAAACAGACATTGGGGAGAGTGCACCTTGCTCGAATATAGGGCGCGCCCAGGTAAGGAAGGGCGGGGTTCGCTCAACAAAGTCCGGTCTTAGGTATCGGCCATCTCCATGACGCGGCCATTCTCCTTGCTCCGGGATGGGGAATGCAATAGCTCCAGCCCATTCGCCTAGCATTGCCCATGCGTGTGTCCAGTCAAGCGGAGTTCTGGCTTTACATCCTATTATGGCAACGGTGACCCCGGCAAGGAACCTTGATCAACACCGGCACATCGCAGCGCCACGTGTCGAAAAGCAAACAAACACAAACCCATCAAATAATTTATTTGGCTGATTTTTCCGAGAACATGTTGAATGCAAAACGTATGAACGACGACGCTCACAGTTCTTTTTCGTCTTCGCAGATAGGGGAGAAATCTCTGATCCAGCATGTGGTGGATGTTGCGGCACAGCAACACGGATGAATTGCATTTGTTCCAACATGAAGTGAAGACACTGCTTTGTGTCAAAATAGCATCGAATCCCCCCTAGGGCGGGAACGAATTCTGTGAATGAGTGGGGTGGGAAATGAAAAAGTGCATGGCCAAAAGTGAGCGATGAGCCCACCCACCCACCTCAAAATAAACTTGACATGTAAAATACCGACATCCATAATCATAAGAACACGTGTGTGCATGAACCCAGACATGAGTGAGTGCATGTTCACGGATTCACAAACAGGTTGTTCTGTCATGTTTGGTTGAGCAAAACCAAATAAAACAACCAAATAAAAACCAAGTCCATAAACGGAGTTCAGCACAACGCGCGGGCGGCAGAGGAAAGGAGAACAGTGCAAAGAGGAGGCGCGTAAACCTGACCTTTCCTATACCTGGAGCGAGCATGGAGAAGCAGCATATTTCTAACTTTTGTTTTTCAGCAGCCGGGGGAAACAGCCTAGTTTCACTCACCTAACCCATAAACGGCTATTGGCAAGCCAACGGCCATCTTATGGCAACGGTGACCCCGGCAAGGAACCTTGATCAACACCGGCACATCGCAGCGCCACGTGTCGAAAAGCAAACAAACACAAACCCATCAAATAATTTATTTGGCTGATTTTTCCGAGAACATGTTGAATGCAAAACGTATGAACGACGACGCTCACAGTTCTTTTTCGTCTTCGCAGATAGGGGAGAAATCTCTGATCCAGCATGTGGTGGATGTTGCGGCACAGCAACACGGATGAATTGCATTTGTTCCAACATGAAGTGAAGACACTGCTTTGTGTCAAAATAGCATCGAATCCCCTTTCTGCTTCAGCACAACATTTCAAGCTTGGTGTGAGCGATCGGACACACCGGTTGGGACTGGGTCATGTGCCCCAAGAAGGAAAGCTCATGGATGCTTCCTCGGCTCGGAAAATCAGCAGGGTTTGATTGTGAGGGCACGCGTGTCACCCAAAGGTTTTGAAATAACTCGTCATCCATCTGCTCCAAAACCATCAGCAAGGTGCGCCAGGCAACGACGCTAGAGGTACCTTTGACCAAGCAGTCTTGGGCGCCGTAGTTATCTACAAAGAGAATTATCCTTTCGGACTTGAATAAATCCTTCCAGTGTTGCAACGCCAGAATGCAAGCGTAGAGCTCGACCAAGCCTATCACATGTTCGCGGCCGTCAACTCGCCATGAGTCAAAAGTCTCTGCAGGCACCTTGCATCCGAAATACCAGATTTCCCCTTGAGGGGACAAAAGAAGCCTACGCATGCTTCCGGCTCGTTGCAGCTGTTGTACTCCAGAGCGCCATCTGTAAAAAGTATCCAAGGTTTGGCCTGTTGTTTGGCCGCCAGTTTCCTTGGTTTGCCAGAGGTCATCCTATGCTTGAGCAGTCTCAAAGCGGAGAGCTGGCTGTCGTCAAGGTCAACCGCAACGTTTCCCACAGTTCCCAACGTGCGAAGGTCGCACATGGCCAGTTTGCCCGCTCTGCCTGCCACCTGCATGTCAGCGAATTGCAACCGCCCTAAATGGGACGGCAAGTCCTTGGGCTTCACTTTCTTCGTTTTGAGAATTTCATCCAAGGTGGCGCCAATGTCGACTATCCTGTCTTGCTTGTTGCGCACACAAACCACACCCGTGCTGCTCTGCTTCAAATCAAGCTCAACACCCAAAAGTTCAGCAGTCTGTGACGGAGGACTGAGCTTATCTTCGGCAAATTGGAAACCAAGGAGGTTCAATAAAGCTTTTGCGCCACCCAGGGATGACTGCTCCAATCCGTCCGGACACAAGAGGGGATAGTCGTCGTAATAACACGACCATAAAATTCCAAGCTTGCACCCCAGCGCCCACAACAGCCAACTGACGCGGTTGAAGTGCAAGACCGAGGCTGAAGACCCAAACGGCAGCGTAAGCATCAGGAAATGCTTTACCTGAGCATCACTGGGGTCTGCTATGGTGACTACAGTCTTGTTGGCATCGTTTCCATGTAACGGCAGTTGCTTGTAAGCGCTTTTCAGATCAAGCGCTGTAGCACGCATCCCACAGCGGCCCCACCAATCGTCATGGACCGGTCCAGCGAGTTCTTCTCCATTCTTCAAAACAAATTGCATCTCTCTGGTGTGAAGGCAGTGCTTGAAAACTATCAGAGCCGCCCAGACGATGTGGTCCATAGTCTTCAGCGTTATCTTGTCGACTGTTGTAAAAGTTGAATTTAAACGGTTTTCACAGAAATCGTCAATAGGCCTAAGCTTGCCCTTCTGTTCAACGCAAAAACGTCTTACAGGCAACCACCGCTGTCCAACTCTTTCAGTAATTTCTTCAAAGGTGTAGGGACCCTTCAGCCACTGTTTTTCAGTGGCTTCTCGGAGGGTGATGTCATAGAGCTCTTGTGCAAACTGGTTCTCGCTGTAGTTCTTGGTTTTGCCGATAATGGCTGGCCTCAAGAATTTGCTCTGTTGCATCAGCTCTTCCTCCGTCATGGTGGCTGGTTTCGGTTGTTGCCTGAAAACTCCAGTAGCTCGAGCTTCGCCAGTAATGCGAAAGCCACTGCACAGCTCTTTGTGCAATTCCTTGTCCGGCCATCCCAGTTCGACTTGGGCAAGTTTCTCAAGGAGGACGAGGCGCTTGTTTTGCATTATGTGTCGGACGTGTTCAGGCATTTGACTCCTTAAGGAGTCTTCTGCAGATTGCAAGTCATTTGCCCATTGCCTCCATTTCTGTAAAGTCTCCAGACGCATCTTGCAGGTAGCAATCTTGCTGTTGTGAAGCAGGTTGAAAATTGCATGAATCATCAAGTCCGGAATGTGCCGCAGTTCATCAAAAGGGTGCCACAACGACCTTGCAATGGTCGTGAACTTCTCATGTCCATTAAAAACTCCGAAAACATACATTGTAAAATTCTTTGCACCACTTCCCCCTTTTGCTTCAGTTCTCAAAAGTTTGCTGCCGGCTGGAATGTTCGGCAGTGCAACGACCAGCTTGCGTTTGCTGTCTAATGAGGGATCGGTGTCAAGCAGAATAGACACCACCCTCTCGTACTCGGGAATCAATAGCGGCACGACTCGGCCGGAACGCTGCTTCTGAGGGTGCAACTTGTCATCGGCATTGGGGTATGCTGAAATCATCATGTTTGCATTTTCGGCCAGTGCTACAAGAGTTCGTGCATATTCTTCGCACAGTGGTTTCGGGTATTCAGCTTCCAGTGCTGTTGAAAATTGTTGGGAAACATGGTCGAAGCCCCAGGCCAAATGCTCATGCATACCGTCGCATTGTTTGCAAAAGCTAAGAAAAACAGCATTGTTTGTTAGAAAGCTTGTCGATTTGTACCTGGCACCCCCATATGCGCAAGAGTGAAAAGTAGTGAAGAAGGAGTCCATGACGAGCTGCTGCATACATGGTAATTCCCATAACCAGCTGTTTGTCGGATTCTCCATGGTCCATGGCACCTGCATCCTGTTGAGAAAATTGCAAAAATCACACATATGCATATACAGAGTGTTTGCCAGGTCAACTCGAAGCCTATCTTTGGCAGACATGTTAGGCACTCCGTACGGATACTGTTCATTGCGCAAAGGTTGGGGCCCATGCCAAGTGCTCGACAATTTGATCTCGCGGGCCCGAGAGCATGTTCCGCACGGTGGCGCCATGTGCACCGCAATCACCAGACAGTTTTGGACAATGTGCCTCAAAGTGACCCAGCTGCTTTCCTTCGTCAAATCCAAACTAAATGTTTTCACCTTGGTCTTGTGCTTGTTGTGGTCATGATCCACAGCCATTACATTGAAACCAGAAGTCAGCACGCAGGCTGAGAGTATGCCACAACCGGAACACAACTCGATAAAAAGAGGAGTTTGCGCCCGGGACCATTCATCTACCAAACTCTGCATTCCACCTTGCTGGGAAAAATTCGAATCTCCCTGTGCTCCGTTGTGAGCTTCATCACAACCCAACTGTCGGTCCAATCGACCCAAGGCACAGCTGTCAGAAAAATTTTCAAAATTGCTGTTGTCAACTCCGTTGCATTGACTTTCAGGTTCATTCCCATTGAATTCCAGTTGTTGGTCCAATCGACTCGAAGCACAACTGTCAGAAAAATTTTCAAAATTGTTGTCGTCAACATCATTGCATTGACCCTCAAAAGCACCGCACCACTCCGCATGCTCGCAAGTTCAGTCCTTCTTCTTTGCTGGGCATTCCATAGCAGGATGCTGTTTGTAGCATCCCTTCACTGCGCACAAATGCAATCCTTTCTCACAGCGCTGATTTTGAACCTGCGATGTGCACTTCTTCAGGTTGTATGAAAAGCACAAACGGTGGCCTTGAGGAGTTGCGCCAGTGCAGCCTAAATTGAGAAGATCTAATGGGATCCTCATGTTTTGTCCGCCTGTTGTTTTGCCCTTGGACTTTCCCTTGCCCTTGCCGCCTTGAAACCCTTGTGTTCTGTCAGGCTGCGTCCTGTCATTCCGCGGCCTCTTCATTGGTGGCTCTTCGTCTCTGCTCTTGGCGGCCAAGGGTTTGGGTTGCAAGAGTGATTTGACTTCGGTACTGTTCATGCAATCATCAAACACCAAGTCACATGGACGGCCGGATGGCCCTGCTTTCAGCCCAGCACGTGTCTTCTCGGCCAGGAGCATGAAGAGGCGCTTGTCTGCGGCTTCGACCTGTTGAAATGTCGTGCGGCTGTAACCTGCAGGGACCAACTCCAGTCTGCATGCCAGAATTGCTTCAAGCCACTTGTCATGTAAATGGTATGCAAGAATGTTTGCTTGTTCCATTGCAAGGCCCCTACGCATCAGGCAGTATCTCAAAAGGATCTCTGAGGATGTGTCGCATGGCTCAACCTTGTTTGCTGTCGACAGCTTCAATTCACCAGAGCTCTGCACAACGAGTCGTTGATCTCGCTTCGAGTTCGACAGCAACTCATGTTCACGCGACACACACATGTCCCATGGCACCCACTGCAATCTGTCATTTTCATAAAAACTCACAAATTTGTCAACAAGGCTGTCACCAGGTTCGTATGGTCCTCTGATTGCTGTGCCTTTGAGGCGAGCTTGTTGCTCCTCCAATCTCGCAGCTCTGTCTGCCGGGGCAAGTTTCCTATGAACGTCATCACTGGTCTGTTCCGTCTGAACCCTTATGTCTGCTGCAACTGTTGCATATGATTCGTTGTATAAACGTCTCAAACAAGACTCCTCAACTAAGGTCGGCTCTCGTGACAAAACCTTAGTCATGAGGTCCTTCAGCGGTTTGTCATCGCTGGCACCTGGTGAATAGCTGCAGCCAAATGCGAACTTTGCCATGGTATCCAGTGATTGATCTTTGAAACAGCCAACAACATCGTCCGTGAGGCCAATGGCTTTTGCCCTCTGCTCGAAAACAGCCTTGCTATCTCCAAACTCATGGCATCAAAAGCGAGGGTTCGACGAGTTGAAAGAAAAAGAAGTGTGAAATTGGCATGCAACAGAACTCATGTAATCACAAACCATGCATGTTCGTCTCAAAAATTGGCATCGCTGTTGCACTTGTACAGCACCTGCATCAAAGGTTTTTTTTTTTGGCTTGATCCGGTGATGCATTTCATCCGAAATCAAACTGAGTTGCATTCTCCCACGCACTTCGCAGACGACATGAATGTACACCGTCAATGGCATGACATCAATGTTAAAAGTCAAACATCATTCAAGAGACATCCAAAACATGATCCAATTTCATGCTGCCATCAGTCGATTGCAAAAATTATGACATCAAACTGCATTTGTCGATGTTTGCACTGAGTTCCACTGATGTGCACTGCATCGCATGATGTGAAGACGTTTGCACAAACGTCCACTGAAGCGTCTGCATTGACGCGCCATTTTTTCATATGCAGTAGCCTCATCGGCTCAGGTTTCATAACATGCCAGCTATCGATTTCGAAAGCAAGCTGTGCACGAAGGGTGCAGGAATTTTGGGATGCCTCCACATCGGTCATACTGACCTGCCACCATGCGTCCGCACTTGAACAGCATCCCCGTCTCATCAGCCGTCGCATGCAAGCAACGTGAGATCTTGTGCCTGAAAAACAAAGACCCCTCTGTCTCGCCGTTGCAGCCCCATTTGCCTGCCACAGCTTCTGCCGCCTGTTCGTCGGCTGAGTGTTCAAAGTCCTCCTCGTCCTTGGAGTCTCCAGACGATGATGTTGAATCGGAGTCTTTGCCTTCGTAGTCGGCAGGAGCGCCTGTCGGGAAGTACCCGTTGCGAGAGGCGTCAGGGACAAAGCTGCCAAGGTTGATCTGCTGGATCATTTCCTCCATCAACCTGATCGGCCAGGCCATTGTGTCTCTGCTGTATGTCAGCATGCTCTTGTCCTTTCCTGCCGAGTGATACCCCAAAAGGCGTCTTGCAGAAGGCTCCATGCCATACTTGGCACACATGCTCAGCACGGCCGATTTGCAGGAATGAGTGGCTATCCTGATTGTAGAAGCCTTGGTCGGGACATCCTTCACCAAGGCCCGCAACCAGTCACCAGCAACTTCACATGAGACCGGCACCTTTGACCAGCCGCCCCCTGCTGCTGGTGTGGGCAGCAATGGCTTGCCAGGACCCACAGTCAGTCCTTGCTGCTCTCTGCACCTGAGCCACTGAGCAATCCAACCAGTTTCGCTGAAACTTGCAGTAGGCACCACCACTGGTAAGAGTCGTGTCCTCTTCTCCAATGATGTTGCCGTCTTGCATCGCTCTGCAGAACATTCCAGGTACCCGCTGTCGGCACCGACCGCAATCTCCAGCTCCATCGATGAAATGGATTGCCCATCTGAAAAACGCAGCCTCCCAAAGACAAGCAGCAAAAAGAAACCCGAGGCCACACGGTCGTACATGGTCCGCTCCTCGTCGTTGACACATTTCTCCAAGTGCTCAATCTGCCGGACTGTGAGCGCAGGCCTCTGCACGAGCTTGCGCTTGGTGGCAAAATGAATGGCCGCATGGCCCTTGATGCGGCTCGAAGCCAGGACCTCGTCAGTGTGCAGCAGCCCCAGGACGTGCTTGGCAAAACCCACTGATGTCAAAAAGGATCTTGGAAACGTCGGTGCAGTGCTGGTGTCCTTCAAGAAGCTGTAGGCCACACTCTCATTTATTGGGAATGGAGGGACATTGTGCTGCTTGGCAAACTGTGCATACCTCATCAACGGGTTTGCACGCCCATGCAAAGTGCTTGTTGCCTTGACCCCCAGAGCGTCCTTGATAGACTCTGCCAGTCCATGCTGCAAATGTTCAGCCAGCCCGTCACCAGTCTTTGGCCTAGAAATGATCCAACATCCAGGCTCCTCCAAGATCAAGGCTGTCCACTTCTTGTATGCAGCTTTCCGGTCAAAACTTATTTGTTGTTGCCAGAAGCTCTCGTCAGTCTTCCGCATCAACTTGAGTCCAGCATCTGCAAAACTGCTGCGCTTCCGGTCAAACAACTCTCCAGGATCTGTTTGTTGCAAAACACTGCATGGTCCCAAATTTCCAAACAGTTTTGTACGCTTGCTCAAAGGCTCCAACGCTTCTTTGTTTATCATGGGCATTGTGATTTCCCATGGCATCTTTAAACCAGCTGAATGCATCGAAGTCCAGACATGTCTAGTGTGAAAAACAATATGTTCATCGCTCACACCTGTCCTCTGATTGGCCCCCTTCGGCTTCAGCATTGTCGACATCGCCATGCCGTGAAGTCCCAAGCAAAACCTGCAGATGTTTAAGCACCTGTGCAAGTTGAAGCTGAACAGCCTGCAATTCAGTCTGAATCTCACTGATCTGTCGTCTCAATACCAACTGATGTGCCACGACGTTGTGTAAAATGGCTTCGTGTGTCGTGTCGGAAGATTCACTCATCCATGTAAGGTGACAACAGCCACACAATCAAGCAAATGGCAGTGAGAAAACCCAGTGAGAAAATCTGAATTGAAGTCGGTTGCAGGCAAGTGGATCTGTGTCCAAAGGTCACAGGGGTAGAATAACCGATGATGCCACGTTGTTGCAAGGAACCACGGCGACGCATCAAATGAAAAAGTGCATGGCCAAAAGTGAGCGATGAGCCCACCCACCCACCTCAAAATAAACTTGACATGTAAAATACCGACATCCATAATCATAAGAACACGTGTGTGCATGAACCCAGACATGAGTGAGTGCATGTTCACGGATTCACAAACAGGTTGTTCTGTCATGTTTGGTTGAGCAAAACCAAATAAAACAACCAAATAAAAACCAAGTCCATAAACGGAGTTCAGCACAACGCGCGGGCGGCAGAGGAAAGGAGAACAGTGCAAAGAGGAGGCGCGTAAACCTGACCTTTCCTATACCTGGAGCGAGCATGGAGAAGCAGCATATTTCTAACTTTTGTTTTTCAGCAGCCGGGGGAAACAGCCTAGTTTCACTCACCTAACCCATAAACGGCTATTGGCAAGCCAACGGCCATCGTAGAGGGGTAAGGAGTAGTCCACCTCTCATCGCCTCAGCGGGGTCTTCTGGCACAGTGGTTGTGGCTAGGAAACTGGCTCGGCTATCCTGGAGTGCAGTGACCCAATCATCTGCTGATCTGCGGTTGGCGGGGTGGGCGATTCTTCGTGCTTTCGGGGCGGGTGCATCACTAGGAGCGGAGCCTTGGGCAGCAGTCAGGGGCATGGATGCTTCCTGGGTGGCTTGGTCCATATTGACATCAACTTTATCGGTCGGGGTATGCCCTGTCACAATGATCAAGCCGGCATTGAGTTCAGCTTTGGCTTCCGTGCAAAGGAGCACTGCCGGTGGGCACTGGTTAGAGCTGGCCATTGTGTTGTGTTGCATTGCTTCGGCTCTGCTTGCCTTGTCCGTCATAAGGTTGACTAGTTCGGCTATCTCATACAGTGAGGTCGGCACGCAGTCGGAGTCGATTAGTGCAAAATTTACAGTGGGAAACATTAGACACAGCGCCTCCAAGGCTGCAGCACCAGCCCAGGTATAGTGGACCTGATGCAAACCTGTGTCAGCATGGATGGGAAAATGGATGGCGGTCGTTTTTTCCCTGTAGGGGCCTGTGACTGTACATCTGCCTTTGATCCAGGGAGCGAAATGCGGCCAGTATGCTGGGGGATCAGTGCCTGCCAGTTTGCGGTTGTCCACATACACATACACGGTGGCATACTGTGGCAACCAGGAGAGATTATCCATTATCCACTGGAAAAGTTTCCTATGATGGACCTGGCTGGCTGCTGGTCGTCGGATTCCATTCCCTTCGTCCACCATGATTGCTGGATATGTCAGGGGTGACCGGGGCATGCGGCAAGAGCCGACATCGGCCCATTTCCACCTTTGTTTGATATCGTCCATGCCGAGTGGGGTTGCAACTTCTTTTTCCGAGAGGAAAAGTTCATCGAGCTGGTGGCTTATTTGTGAGACCCCATTTACATCGGAGAAATCGATAGGTGCGGCAATTTCCCACTTCTCCTTTGGGGGAGGCTCAGTCCCTTGTTGGAAATATGGAACGTCATCATCTGTCTCGAGGGCGTCAAAGTATTCTGTTTCGCTGTCCACTGACACATCCTCGACTGTTTTGTCTGGGGCGGTTGGTTCCGTTGGTTCGATATCTGTATCTGAGTCGTCAGGGTCAGGCGACGCCAGTGAAATGAACCTGTTCGGTGTCATAAGCTGCTGTAACATGCTGGCGCAAGCTTGACCCTGAACAACCGGTACCCGGGTGTCAGGTGTCAAGTGACAAGCCGGAAATAGTGGATACTCTCAGGGCAGGGAGTGCAAAATGTGTCAACTGGATTGGCAAAACTAGGGAAAACCCGAACACCCGGCACCCGGGGTCGGGGTTCCCCGTTGCGGGGCCAGTCGTTGGAAGTGAAACAATTGAGAACCAAACAAACAAGGTTTGACTATCACCTTGGTATGCGAATTGATGTCGGTTGGCTGAACAAAAGCTATAAAAACTAGTGGAGCCACAAAAGCTGCAGTGCAAACAATTTAATTTGACAATTCATGCAACGTTCTTTACCCAAAGTAGATGTGAGTTTGACAGGAGTTGAGATGACTGACGGTGACAGGACCCGGGGCACACGCCTACTCAAAACAGCTTGGTAGAAAAAAGTCCCCATAAATCCCCTTACTCTGATTTGTGGGGGTCATGCTTGAATGGGTACTTTCCCATAAGGTAGGTTTAGGGGGTATCACCCTGGCACGCAGCTGCTTTTCTCTTGGCGCATCTGTAGGGTAGGCGGCATTAGGAATGGCACTGATCAGGTAGTTTCAGACAGGCAGGTGCACGCTGTGCTAGCTGGCTGTAGGTTGGATCAGTCAATAATTTCCATTTCCATATCTGTGGCAGGCGAGGCTTGCGGAGTGCCTGATGATTGATCATCTTGCATTCTTTTAAGACGCTTCCTGATACGCGTCAGTTGCTCGCGAGCACTGATGAGCCGCGTTTGATGGAAGACCACTCTTTCACAGGCTGCCTTCTCCATGTTCTGTAAAGTCGGGATGTCCGCTGCGGTAAGGTCAACATCTTGCATGGAATCGCTGGCAGGCTCAGGGCTGCTAGCACCAGCGGTGTCAGTTGCCTGAGTCTCTGGCGATGCATTGGGTGTATCTGCAGGCGACGATTCTTCTGTTGGTGCGTCGTCGTGGCCTGCGGGCTGCTCTGGAGGCTGCTGCTGTTCGTCATCTTTGCTGTGAGTTGCGGAGTGGAGGTCGGAGGATAACACACCGGTACCCGGGGTATCCGTTTGCGGCTTATTCGCGGGTAGGATCGATGGTGGGCCTGGTCTTTGGTTAAAGAGTGATTGTGCACTGATTTTAGCTGGCGGACTGCTTTGTGATGGAGCCGAAGCTTCTGCCCCCACGCCCGGACTGGGATTGGTCGGTGCGGCGGTTGCCGCGTTGTCTGTGTTTTGTTGACTTGCGGTCAGCAAATTGGCTGGTTTTTGGATTTGCTTGACATCCGCAGGCCGGCTATCTGCTAACGTCCGTTGGTTTGCTTGAGCAATAATAGACTGCAATTCCATATATTGCCGTTCACGGTCAGCTACTTGTTGTGGCGTGCTCTGAGTACTCTTAGGATCCGGTGGTGTGGCTGTTTGCAATGTTTGTACTGGCTGTTTTGCTGCACTTCGTTCCGTCCACCTGGTTGGTAGCGGTGGGGGCGGAGGTTGTGTACGCTTCGCATGCTGAGGAGGTTTGAGCTGAGCAATGCGTGGCTGGATTTCATCTCTCAATTCCTGTGGGTACGACTCTCCTGTCTCAGCTAACCACTGTATAGTTTCGTCATGCAACCACAGGGTGGTTCTCCACAATGGGATGGTATTGTCATCATTAACCCAGAACAGTGGCTTAGGCGGTAGCAGTTCATGGGCTTCCACGATCAAAGGCAGCAGGAAAGCTAATCTTTTTTCTTCATGGAAGACCATTGCCCCGTTCGGGTGAACTTTCAGGTGGGTATGGTTCCACACAAATGGTTGCACAACACGCATGGTATGAGCGACATCATTTAAGATGGATAATCGCATTTTGGTGTACGGTGGTGCAACACCGTAGGCTTTTCCATCCCAGGGTGGTTCCAGGAAACCCCACCGCTCTTTCCGACCGTAGTTGACGGTACCCCAAAAGTTGGGTTCAAACTCTTTCTCCAGGGCATCAGCAAGAGTAGAAAAAATGAGCCATGGTACCTCGTCGATATACAATTGATATTCCATCAGCGTAAAATTATATGTTGTATGACAATCTCCTACCCATATGGTGCCCCTCACTGCGAGGAATCGAACGTTGTTGGCATCTTCCATGTCCCAATCCATTCCAGCTGATATGTCAAGTAAGTGTTGATCGGAAACACTGATTGCGCCAGACGGAAAGGGATTTGGCTTCGGCATACCAGCAACAGGTACCCTGCAGTGGCAGCACTCTCCGGAGTGGAGGCTATTGCGTGGCGTATGGTTGGACCAAACGACAGGAACCACTCACTATTGCGGGCAGCGGCCAAACAACGAGAACCCCGTGTTGGCTTGGATGTATGAACGGGCGAGCAAATGAAATAAAACTGGAGACGAGGAGGACACAGGCAACTCTGGCTTATGCAGGTGCGGTGTCCTCGCAGTTTGAGCCCAGGCTACTGACGGAGACAGTGAGTCATGTTCGGTTCAAGCATAAGTTAAACAAAAAGACAACCATTGCTGTGGTGGGAAGTGTATGCAACATGTTGCCGGTGTCAGGGTTAGTGGGGTGCATTGTTGTTCAGTTGACAAGGCATAAGACACAGGGGGGAGTAGCAAGGAGCGGAGCACGTGGCATGGGCAGCAAAGCATGACACAGGTGGGTGGCTATCGGTGCAAGATATGCTAGAGACGGTAGACCCTGAGGAGCATTGTTAGCAAGGAGGACGCAACGTTGAGAGGACATATGACCGTCACGATGTTTGAACCAGGGTGATAATCACGAGCGTGCGAACCATGTGAGATGAGTAACATGTAGAGGAAAAACAGAGCTGAACCCCCACCATTACCCAAGGTGCCCTTGGGAACAGTAGGGGGATGGTAGACACATGTGTCGTGTTCCTACTATGCAGGATGTGGGGGGCACAGTGGGGGGTGGGGGCATAAGGGACTACTTACTTAGATGGTTGTGAGTGCATAAAGCAGTTCCAATCAGCTCTATTCCTTTAGAATGGGGGTATACTTACATGTGACATCTCACTTGTTGGAGGGGTTCCATGACGATCGAGGGGGTATGGATTGCTGACTGCTTGACTGTTTCTTGGCGGCAGGTGGGCACTTCGCAGCCAAGTTAAAAACTTCTATCTGTACATTGCTGCTCAGCAGTTCATCGCAGTAGTATACGCAGGATGCGCTGTTCCGTCGTGAGCATCGTTCGGTCACAACGTCCGATAAATCCACTGATCTCAAGGTGGGCGGTTCGTAATACTCCGCTTAGTACTTGCTCGTCAAACCCTATGTCGTCTAGGTCATCCATGGTTTCCTCCAACTGGTACTGCAATCGCATGGCCAAAAGTTTGACACGATGGACAAAAAGGAGCTGCTGGAGTAAGGCACGAACATGGTCAGCAGTTGCGCTCCGTGCTGCCCTGTGCATGGATAAGGTCCGAAATGCTGTACAACACTATGGACGTCCTGCAGCAAACAGGGTAGTGGACTGGAAACACAGAGGCGGGTAAGCTCTAGCCAAAATTCACGGACGCAATGACAAAAATACACAAGGAATATGCACTTGGAGCACCTCCTACTGCAACCTGCCAATAATATTCTTTGGGGCCCTAGTGGTTATTCGGCTCTTCCCAGCGTCCTGCATACTTGGGGGACCTACATTGGGCTGAGGTAGTAATGGGCAAAATGTTTAAGCCGTTCCTATATTGTGATGGTATTTGGCGTCGTGCCAGCACCCAGAGAGTTACTTAAGGGCAGTCAGAGACTAGATAGACACCCCTTTGGCTCAGAACCCGGGATGAGGGTACACTGATAGGGCATGAGTACTTGACAATGGCGGACGGTTGCTAAACATAATGGGCGGTCCTATTCAGCTACATCCACTGATCAAGTTGGATATATTGAGGCAAGGGGGATAATGGCTGGCATTGGAAACATTTAACTGTAGACAGAAGCCAATGGCTACCATTCCCTGATTGTGGAAGCCCATGGAGGTAGTGCATCTCTGTGTTTTGGATTTTGGGACGTACTTCCATGAAGGTGCCCCTCACATAACCAGTAGACTGTTCCCTTAGTCCATGGGCCTTGGCCGAAACCAGCAATCCTCTGAGTGTGCTGCCTACTTAACGCACAATGGGCTGCTCTAAGGGAGTGAACTTTCCATTTCACGCAGAGTTTGAGTCCTGATCATTGTCCAGTAACTGGGGTCCTGCTTAGTCCCTCAAGGTGACAAGGAGATAAACTATTCTGTAATCAATTTGTTGAGCTTCGCAACCAAAGAAACGGAAACAAGCAATGATAGATTAATGGCAAGATGCTGGCCGGAGCTATGTCACCAGTAATCAGGGAGCACCAGTCATTGCAGCAGCTGTTTTCAGCTTGTCTGAATGTTCATCAACTTCTGTAATATTATTGAGTAATTATTTGGTAGCTCGGCCCGCAATCAAGAAAAATCCAACTGGGTATGCCCGAGACTTGGTAAGAACATTGAGACCATGCGGTAAAAAGCAATTTTTGAGCTGCTTACTTGGTGCGCCTGGAAGCAAGCTATCGTAAATCAATGCCTGATGCTCAGGTTAAACTTCGTCCAGGACACAAGCGCAAGGACTTGCTGGCCAAAGATACCTCTAGCTGCATTCCGCCATCTGGCATATGGGGCAAGGCAAAGGCTGTTTCGGTGCGAATTAAGTACAGGACACTCTGATGGCACCGGTACAGAGCAGTGTGCCGCATATTAGAGTAGTAGTGATATCTCGCCGTTACCCAAGGTGCCCTTGGGAACAGCAGCTGTCCAACACTGCTAGCCCTCTGGGCTCTATCAAACTCTAAGAATGATGTGCAATGAGCGGCGAGAGCGCTAGCTACTTGAACTGGGCGGTACTTACTGTCCTACCGACTCTATCACCCTGTACGAGGGAGGCGTCAGCGTGGTACTTCTCGGTCCTGCGTCAGTGGTGCATGGCCATTGATCTTCTGCGGTGTCGTGTGGGAAGTGATGTCCACCACCCGGGAGCAACCCTCATTCATTGGGCGATTCTGCAGAGTTGCTTATATCCACATTGGTGGTAGTTCTACAAAATAGTTGAGATAGTGCGCTGCTTGGTAAGGTGATAGCGAGAGACAACTCTAATTATAGGCGTTGCTCCGCATGGCGATGTGTCCAACACGGCAATAACTATCAGGAGCAAGGGTGTGTCGTGTAGATCGTGATAAAGGGCCCTCCTCAATGCGGTGTACTGGACGTATGCCAAATGGACAACAGTTATTCCTGGGAGCAACCTTTAGGTATTGAGCCAATTGTATGGAACATCCACCAGTAGGGTTGGCTACAAAGGTGGAATTAGAGGTTGAGCGCTTGGGTAGTGTGCTGATGGTTACCAGTATGGTTAAAGCAGGGAAGATATATCCTTCCCTGGGATTTATGAGTCAGCAATAACTACCTCGCATTTGCTGGCATCTGAGCGTGGACAGGGAAGTGTCATCCATTCGTTTTTACTGTGAGGTGCTCCATTCGCCAAACTTACCAATTTGAGTGGAACATAACGCTGAAGGGCAGTGTTACACAGCTAGAAATACTGCACCTACCAGTTGGTACAGCACCGGATAGAAAGGCTCGAACCAAATAACACTCTAGAAACTAGAAACTAACCTAGAAGCTAGTGATTATGGATTACAATGCGCAGGTACCTCGGAGGGTCGGAGGATATGGCTTGTTACAGGGCTTTTCTACGGACAGACAGAAAACGAGAGTTCAAGACAGCAAGTGATTACTACTGTGCTTTTTGTACCTTATATCAGTCCGGAGGAGTCTAAGCAGCTCGCTGCGGGTCACTGTAACCTTTTCCCTTACCCAAGGTACCCTTGGGAAAAGAAAGGATCGTATGGCAGTTGCACGGGTGCTATTGAACAAAGATGCTTGGTTGCACGTTCCTAGGACACTTCGTGTAGCGGGACTGTCCAACAGGCTGAGGCTGAAGTGCAGCATAATAATTGTCCTCCAGCTAGTCCATCCTCTCAGGGCAAGATGTTTTGCACGCTGCTGCACGACGCCTGTATTGGCTGATGAGCTGGAGTACAGAGGGAAACCGTTTTTTTTTTTTTTTCCCTCTCCCACCTTTTCCCCTGGGTGGGAAATTGATTCCCTCTGGACACACCGAAAAAGGCGAGCAGGAGTTCAAAACAGAGTGGAGCTATACTGCGAGGTACACATTAGTCAAACTGTGAGGTGAACACGGTCGTGTTGAACAGTTACTGCAGCCTGACAACCTGATGGCATCTGCAGGGTGCTATTTAGGCTTAGCTAATGCTTAGCGAGCGGCTGAAACTGGATCCTGTCTGGGGGACAACTTAATCACCTGGGAGTGCCATATAACAGGTGGGCAGCAGAAGGTCGCCTATATTTTGGTGTCCTCCAGGTTAACGCTGGTGCGCATGTAACATTTGGGGCTAGCGTACTTAATCATGGAAAGGGCCTTCCACTATCCGGGGCATATATGGTTCAGTGTTAGAATGTCCTCATGGGTCTTGTGCAGGTGGGGAGAGCTACCCAGGGTACCCCTGGGAGCCCACCCCACTTGACCTGACCAGTGTTCATGAGGCATGAGAACTAAATTGACGGGGGGTGGGTACAAATCAGGTGGTGAGCTGATGAGATTTACTTGGCGGTCACAGGAGGTCTCAATCAGCAATAACTACGTTGCAGTGGCCTGGAACTACCTAGGCAGTGGCAGGCCGTTGGTCTTGGGGTTGGGTCACCTTCCGCGAGATCATGTCAACTTAGTGGGTTGTAACTTTATACTTCAGGGTGACTATAATGGAGTAAATTCTGAGGCTCATTATTAGAGGTAGCATTAATCCCTGATAGGTGGGCAACCGGGAAATGACTGCTTGTGGGTGCCGAAGCAGCAACAGAGTCCGGGTGGACGTTTTAATTATCTCACGTCGAGCGTTCACGTCGAGCGCGCAATTTGGCAAGGGCTTCCAAGGGGGTGGTGCAAATGTGTGGCGATCCTTGAGCCCTGCGCTGTTTACGTTGGGAGTTGTGGGGAGCACGATGGGTGAGGGACAGGGCATGGCTACCGGCGGTATGCTTGAGGGTGTCGACGTATGCGTTGCGCGATGTTGCAAGGGAGGTGACTTTGAACCACGGCTGACCGAAATAAAGCTGATGCTTGGACAGAACTTCCTTCTCGATCTGCCTTACCATTTGTTCAGGAGGCGGGGGAGCAACTAAGAAACCATCGTGTAGCCACACTAAAGATTGTGTCGGGTGGCGGGCAATGAGGGCACGAATGGTGTCCTCGACAATTATGGCTTCAAAGTACTCTAGCAATCTAAAAGCGCTGTCATTATGGTTGACCAGGAACTCTGGGCGGAAACGCGGTAGCAACTGAGTAGTCAGGGTTGTACTCAAAGACCAGAGTTGGCAGAGGATTGCGCTTACACTAGCACTGGGGGAGTCATCAACAATAGAGCTGAGATATCGGTATGTAGCATCAAGAGAACTATTGATAATCCTCAGTGGGAGCTGCTTGATGGTGTCAGGGCAGATTGCTTCTACTTTTTGAATATAGGGGTCTCTGGCTAACTGCGCACGAAACTCGTCAATGGTTGGGAGAGGTACTAAGTCGGGCGCAAAAAGCAATCCCAGGCGTCGGACAAGCTCATAAAAAGATCCTTTGAGGTCAACTTCACAATGATTCCGCCCGAACAATAAAAGCCTGGCGGCTCTCGGTAGTCGCTGGCCTCCTATGGTGCAGCAATATCTTCGTCCGTGGTTGTCGGCAGCTTTGGGGGAATAGCCAATTTCAATACTGCAGTTTTGCGGTAGACACGGGGAGAGATAGGATTCGATCAGTTGGCGGTGATGAGGGTGAAGGGTCACGTGTTTGCGGAGGAGACCGTGATCAATGCTGGGCCTCTCTACTAGGGTAAGTATTGGCTGGCTCCAGGGCTGTTCAAAGCTTTGAATGTGAAAGCCTCCGACCTGGAAGAGGCCCGTGGGGAATGATGGCTTGATGGACAACGGCCCAGCATTCCGATTGAAGGCAGCAGGGTCACTCCTATATTTAGCCAACAAGAACTGAGAGGCTTGCCCTGCCAAGTCATCCGCTATGCTGTTAGCAACTCGCGGCAGGTATATGAAGAGACTACAAGGGAGATGTAGACTTACGGTTGCACGAATGCTTTCCAATGGCTGGTGCATATCTAGTCTTCGGAGACGGCCTGCAAATTGGAAGTACTTAATGACAGGGAGAATATCACCTTGGATGACTACCTTGGGCGTGAGGCCGCGGTTCGATAAAAGCTGCTTAACGACAACCGCAGCTTCTTCAACGAGATACAAACAGGCCATGATTTCTGCTTCTATATTATCTGAACAATGTGGCAGAGCGACTGACCGACATGCAATAACGCGAGACCAACCACCTTCTATTACATATATGACATATCCAGCCCCTCCTAAGGAGTCTTCATGCATACAACTGCCATCAAATTGGCCTACGATCTGTATCGAAGGTTCAGATGGGGTGTCGTCGGGAGGGATTGCTAAGATCAACTCATTAGGACTGATGGAGTGAAGAGCTGTAACTGTACAGAAGGAATCAGGCGAGTTGGGGCAGGCTGGTGCAATCTTAGCATTAGGGCGGAATCCAGCGACCCTGGCTCGAGCTGGGGCAATGAGGCTAAGCCATGGATGTCCAAGGGGGAGCACTGCGATAGGCTGATCCGGAGCAATGGATGTAATAGCTGTGCAAACTAGATCGGGAAGTGCTGCAGAATGGAGAGTAACTGCTTCATTGGCGGCGGTTTGCATGTAGCAGGGATGATTTTGGTTGCCTGCGCCTGCACTCTGGGGTCTGACGGGAGAGGCAGGCTCCGGGAGGAAACGAGTTGGGATCGCTTGCAGAGCATTGTCATGTAAGCGGGTTAACCATTCAGGGACACTTAGGGGAACTGAGGATGGCGCATGCTGCATGCCTCCATGCTCAAGCAAGAGTCGGCGGAACTGATGTAGAATGTGGCTCGCGATCACGCATCCAGCTGTATCGATTCGGGCTAGTTGATCCAATGATTTCACTGGATTGGGGGAAGGTGACAAGATATTAGCAACTAGGACAGGTACTATGCAGAAACGAGCCCAATGTTGAGAGGAATTGTCTCCATGTCCGCACGCTACGCAGGGGGCGAGATCTCGTGCACGGTCACGCCATGAGGCAGGAATAGGAAAAGATCCTCGAGCAGAATCCGCGATGGCATGCCAAGGGGATGTGGCCGGGATCCCCCATATCTCGCTACTGTACAGCGTGGTGGCATTAATATCATGGTCATGGCAGCATTTCTCACAGGCTGGGGCAAAATTGAGTCCGAGTGGGTACAAACGGGTGGGAATTCCACAGAGTTGCATGGCTGCTCAGCCTGCAGCGAGCCTGAAAGACGAAGCCGCAGGCATTCATCATCATCTTCATTAACTGCCCACCGCAAGACCGCAAAGCGTGCAACCCCATTAACAGCAAGCTTAGGCACTGTGGCTAATTGGGTTAACCAAGCCCACGATACCCCGCCTGGTAGGAGTTGTAAGCTTACTCTAGATTGCAGATATTGCAGCGCATGCCCTTGGATGGCCTCGTAAAGACTGAGTTTCAACTGGCGAAAGAATTGGGAGTGTTTTTGTCTGGTGTTTTGTCCTGCAGTTATGCGTAACAAGTTGCCGACTGTGTCAAGTCCGAGCAGGGGGATCCATGTTTGGAAGATGCGTTGGACAACCGCTCCTTGCCTTGTCCCTACATCCGGGTACCCCGGTGAGAGAAAGGCGGTGGAGCCATTCTGTCTAAGCCAATAACCCAAACACGCTGCAGTGAGTGTGACCGCTGGGTCTAGTGCAGGAGCAATACCTAACCACCTAAATATGTGTGGGAGATACCGTGCGGCCAGCCATGGCCTGCCAAGGATAAGTTTCGCAGAGCGTTGTTGGTATAAATTGATGTCGTCCGGAGTGAAGCCGAAGTATGTACTTTGGTAGATATTAAGGGACAGAATAAAGCAGTTATTGGCAAGGCTTCTTTGCACCACAGAATGAGCAGGTGTGGCGAAAAGGGCGAGCCGATGGTTGGCTTTGGACATGGCTTTGGGGTTAATGGCTTGTGTGCCTATAAGTTCCTCTACTGGGGTCCACCCTTGATGGCTACGGGCATATTTACCATATAGTAGCAGACCCAGCGCAGTAGTTTTTCCCTCAATGAGGTGGGCTCCCCAATCGGAGCGTTCTAGCGCATTCAGAGTACTTTGGGAGGCATGGTGGTTAACCAGTACGCTGCACTTGTTGGAGCAACTACACTGGACAAGGAAGAGTGGGTCAATTTTAGCCAGATGCCCTCCGGCTAATATTAAATCAACCTCTGCTGGGGTGAGACACACAAACAAATTTGCTCGGCACACGATAGTGGTGGTACTATAACCTGCTCTGTGAACCAATGCTTGCCGCAATGTAGCATGACCTGGTAAACTTTGTGTCCAGTTTAACGGAGGGTATTGATCGATCTGGCCAGAGCTAGCTGCATGCATATTGATCCCACTGGTTCGCCAGCAGTGGTGTTCATCTATTTGGATGCCAGCAGATTTCAAACGGATACAAACTTGCCAGGCATCTGAGAGCCATTGCATGCCTGCTGTGGTATCTCCCACCATCGTGGTATCATCCACATACCCTTGAACTGTCAGCATGCCGGGGATTCGGTTGAGATAGGTTAGAACCGGGTCCATGGCAACGCAAAAGAGCAGGACTGAAAAAGATCGACCCATGTCAACGCCTGTGACAATCATTTTTGAGGGTAACAACTTGCCTTGGACCTTGTGCCTACATCTTCGAAAAAGGAGTATGTGTCGGGTATACATGATGATCCACCAGGGGGCTTTACATGCTGATAAAATGTGCAAGATCCAGTATGGGTTAATCCGCTCAAATGCTTTGGAAAGGTCCAATGACAGGCATGCACATGGTTCATCTTGGTCTAGAACAGATTGGACGGATTGGACAGCACTTTGCGGTTCGCGGAATACATTCAACACCGTTTGAGAGGGGTGGAGTAGCGGAGCAATGGCTCTGGTCATGACTGTCGCGATGCTTCCGTCTATTACTCTCTCAAATGTCGATGGCATACCCAATGGACGGAAATTATCAGCAGTGGGGCCCATTTTGGCTTTCGGGATCCATGCTTGGACTGAGCAAGGGGGAGGGACTGAGGATCTACAGATATCGTTGAGGTGCGTGATCATCGCATCAGATGACACTCCAGGGTGTAGGCGCCATGCTGCATAGGGTATTCCGTCTGGACCTGGAGAAGAATCGTTGGTGGCAAGAACTGTTCTGATTAGGTCTTTCGCGCCGGGTGGGGGAACATGTGGCCAGGGCTGGGCTCGTGCCTTATACTGGTCAAGGTAGTCTGTCCACTCAGGATCATATTTAACAGGCGGTTGGAACCAGAACTTGCGGGTGGCGAGCATGGCTGCAGACAAGTCCAGGTCGGTCTGGCACTGGTTGCCTGCACCGTCCAGAATAGGACCATTATAAAATACAGTTCGCGGGCAGCTAGCTCGCAGTCTCTGCCACAGCGGGGCATTAGTGCCTAGGCCACGACTGCGGGTAGTTTCATCTCTATTCCTAGTGATAAGGTGCTGTTGTTGTAGCTGAAGGTCAAGGAGCTCGAAACACTTCCAAAGGAAGGTACGAGGAACCGTGATGACAGTGGATGATTGACAATATTCTTCTAGGGCAGGGCGGAAGCCTGGAAGGGCCGCCAGAAGCTCTCGTAGCAACCGTTTAGAGACATTGAGAAGTGGTCGATCAGATTGGAGATGTTTCCTCAGCGTGTTGAAGTCCCGAGGCCGCTTGGGGAGTGACATCCACCATTGCCATAATAATGCTTGGAGGGATTCAAATGTGGGTGGGAGACCAAGCAAAGTCGGCGAACCAGCGATTGGAGTGACGGCCATACTTGTCGGGTGTCATGTCGGTCCTTGCCCGGTTGGAAGACACATGCTGGTATGGTCATATGTAAAGGCAGGTCTGGGCTACTTGCAACTGGCGGTCTGTGGCGCAATTGAATGGATATGCATGCATGCCCGGCAGACTCAAAAAGACGATCATAGAACACCTGATGTTGGATTAGCCCACGATTCATATATTCTGTCGGAAGAATGACTTTGTCGATTGATGACGAGCCGTTTGGGCCCCAGAAGGTCGGTTCATCTTTGACGATGTCGTCGCCTTGGGCACAACTTAAAATACAGTGCCAAGTATCAAGGGAGAGGTGATGACCATGATTAAAGTCTCCGACAATGAAAAAGGGGTCAGGATGGTCCTGATGATCAGATAGCCATTTGGCAAGCGTTTCACAGTCTTCTTTAGCACTGCTGGGATGACAATATGCCGAGATAACCCAAAAACAATCGGTTCTGGTCTGGACTTGTGCGGCAAGGAGTTTGCCAGGTGTGATAACAATTTCTTGCAGTAGTCTAAAAGAGCATGGAATCAATATGGCTACCCCTCCCGACAGACCTCCATTTTCTGTGACGATCGATGGGGAATGTGCAATATTAAAGCCTGGATAAGTTTGGAGAAAATTCGTAGCAGTACTCGCCGTCCATCTGGTCTCTTGGAGGCAGACAATGCCATGCTGAGCCCGGCGGAGAATGGATTGTGTTTTAGGGTTAGTCCATTGCAACGTTCTCCAACCTGATACATTCCATGTGGTTAAATGTCTGAGGGCAGTACAGCAGTCTTGTTTCTTTTCCAGACGATATTTGAGGACTTCAGCACAAAGGAGGCTAAACTCAGAAGAGTTGGCCAGTGCTTGTGCAAGGAATTGTCTAGATTGGGAAAAACATTCACTGCGGATGCCACATTTATCAGCCACTGTCCGGATATCTAATATTGGCCACGGTGCGGGAATCTGGAGTACATGCGGTAGAAAAGAGAGTGACTGCAAGCAGTGTAGGCTTTTCGGACATTTAGTCATAAATTGGATTGAATACAACGCTCGAATTTGCCGGGACCACGCGTTGCGAAACTGGAGCAGCAGAGGTTTCGCAACTGTCCCGAGGCGCTGCATGGTTACTGGTGACACTATATCAGGGAACAAACAAAACAAGCAAAATCCCGGGGGGCATCGTCTGTGCACCAGCTGCGTGCGAGTTCCTGACTGATTTTCCCAATAGGGTTAATGTGTGGAAGACCATCACTATGCTCTGGGTGCTTGAAGACACGGTTATCAATGGATGCTTTGATCAGGCATGTTTGGTATCCTTTCGTGTCATCTAACTTCCAGTCGTGTGCAGCAGCAACGGCGACATTACCTTCGTTGTTAATTAACAAACAACCATAAAGCTCAGGATAAGAACCAGCTGTCGTGTGTATGTTGCAGAAGGCTTGTTCGACAACCCAAGACAGAAAGCAAACAATGCACTGGGTACATAGGAATGTGCCAATAAATCGATGGCACTATCAGATATTGCCCTTTGGGTCCATAAGGAACAGCAAACCAGATGCAGTTGGAATTGAAAAACTTGCTAGATTACACAATCATTTTGACCGGGTAGGGTACATGCTCATCGCTCGCTGCTCACTGAGTTTACAGTTAGAAACTATTGCGGCAACAGTTTTCATCCGGAATATATTCAAGCAGCCGTAGGGCACCCTGAGCGTCCACGCAGCTGGCTTACCGAACCTGCTGAAACAGCAACTGAGCATGCATGGTCCGGAGTCGTCCACCCGAAACAAGCTCAAGCTCAATATCAAGCCCTGCGTGAACAAGTACAAACCCTGGCGCAAGAACGTATCCGTGATTTCTCCTCCGAGCAAATTGGTCTTGACCCAATGCCGGAAATTCCAATTCATGCACTCGAAGCCCCAGTCATGCCAACTGTACTTCCCAAGCAACTACTGCCTGCTACCCGTAAGCACCCTGCCGACCTGGGCGTCATGGACAACAGACCACCATCGCAGCTTTCGCCAACTGCAATTCAACTCCTTCAGAAGAAACAAATGCAAAGTATCCTTAGGAATGAAGTTTTTCTGAGCAGGAACAAAGTGTCAGGGTGAATGTGATGCCGTGAAGGCTGCTCGTTGTGATCTCGGGGATTCTGGCTGGGGGGATCCCTGGTTTCCCGCATTGAGCCTTGTTACTTCCCGCACCCTTCAAGTGACCCATGGTGATTTCGTCGTTGGTCTTGTTGTTGTTTATTTTCATGGACCTGCGAACATGACACACAAGTTGTCATCTGCATGCGCTGAGATGATAACAAGCTATCACCTCTCGCCTCAACAGACCTGTTTCACCCATAAACTGGAACCTGTCACGTCACAGTTTTGTGGCTTTGTGGTTGTTTTTCTTTGTGTGGGTTGTTTTTTGCTTTGGTGTTGTTTTTGCTTTTGGTTCTTTGTTTTTCGGTTTTTGTTCTCTGGAACGTGACAAGGACTTTGGACTATGTATCGGTCCTCTACCAGTTTACTTTTGCGGCCACTACAGCTTCGGCCCCTGCGTGAATTAATTAATTAATCTCATATGCAACATGCTTGGAAGATGTTGAACGACCTGGCGGAAGCCACACGGCGTTAGACGAAAAAAAAAGAAGTTTTTCGGAGCAGGAATTGGGAGAGCTGAAGATCTGCTGCAATTCTTCTTTGGTCACAATTATGACGCTGTAGTTGAACGCCATCGCCCACAGGCCAAGGAATGGATCTCCCACAAACTTAAATCTGCTGGCCAGTGCACCTGCACTATGGCAGAAATTCTGCTGTGGTTGTATTCCTTGTTACATCATGAGCAAGTTTCCGTTCACTTTGTTCATATTGCCGACTGGGAAGATCAAGCACATATTGCTACCTTCGGTGACGCCCCTGCCAAATGGACGGTCTACTGTGTTCAATTTCCACGCTCGCGTACCTTTCACCTTGACACAGCTGCGTGGAATTGTCATACCCGGGTTGACATCCCATGGCAGCAATTGCCTCACCCTGTTGTGTTTACGGCTGCACCTATCCCGTTCCACTGCACCAACCTCCTCGCAGAGTAAGATTCTTATGGGTGCTCTGATGTGGGGATGATGGAAAATTGGCAGGATAGCACGGACAAGCCGGTCTCTATCCATGGTGCTCACATTTTTTGTCGGAGAGACTGCAAGAATCGATTCCATGCACGCAGATAATGTGGCGGCAAAGATTTCTCAAAGTCAAGGGCAGGGATTATATCGCTGGAATGCATTGGCTTTGAGTTGGAATTGAGCTTTATCTCCCCAGAAAAGGTAGTCCCATATAAGAGAGATTGGTTGATTTGCCGTCCAAGATAGCTGATACACATTGTGTCCCAGGACTGATCTAACTCGTAAGAGTGGTCCAAAAGGAATCGGATGACAAAAGGAATCGGATGACCATTAAAGTCCACCAAAGGCCCTTCTATGTTACTCGGTTCAGGACAACCGTCTTAGAGACCTTGACGCAATCCTGGTAGTTGCGAAAGTAAAATCTGTTACGTCTTATGCCATGTGTATTCTTGGAGTCAACGCGGAAGCTATCAGGAGTCGAATCAGGGTTAAGCCCAAGGGCACGCAGGATTGCTTTACGATGGATGTCAAGCATGGCACCTGCATTTTCAAGCAGAAAGCGGATGTACTCCAGTGGATAGTTCATTTGCACAAGCCAAAGGATGACGTGGACATAGAAGAGGGAGCTACAATGGCCAGTGAGTCCGAGGAGTCCTTTCAGGGGGCCGGCTTAAGATCCTGGCAGGGTGAGCCAGCGATTACAAACCACGGCACGGCCCAGCTAATGCAAATGCTTCCTTAAGTATTCGACATTGGTTGCGAAGAAGCTGCCGTACATCGTCAGCATAGAGCCTGAAAGTGTTTTTGCTGGATTGGGTCCATTCACCGTCAGTGCGAAGAGAAAAGCAACGCAACAGTTTCATGGCTCGACTGATGATCTGTGCCTATAATTGGTCTGCACTGGGCATTTCTAAGACACGGCACCAGGTGTGTGCACCTATGGGAAACATGGCAATGTGGGGAATGCAATGGCTCCAGCCCTTCGCCTAGCATTGCCCATGCATGTGTCCAGTCAAGCGGAGTTCTGGCTTTACATCCTAGTAGAGGGGTGAGAAGTAGTCCGCCTCTCATCGCCTCCGCGGGGTCTTCTGGCACAGCGGTTGTAGCTAGGAAACTGGCTCGGCTATCTTGGAGTGCGGTGACCCAATCATCTGCTGATCTGCGGTTGGCGGGGTGAGCTGTTCTTCGTGCTTTTGGGGCGGGTGCATCGCTAGGAGCGGAGGCTTGGGCAGCAGTCAGGGGCATGGATGCATCCGGGGTTGCTTGGTCCATATCGACATTCAACTGTATCGGTCGGGATATGCCCTGTCACAATGATCAAGCCGGCATTGAGTTCAGCTTTGGCTTTTGTGGCAAGGAGCACTGCCGGTGGGCACTGGTTAGAGCTGGCCATTGTGTTGTGTTGCATTGCTTCGGCTCTGCTTGCCTTGTCCGTCATAAGGTTGACTAGTTCGGCTATCTCATACAGTGAGGTCGGCACGCAGTCGGAGTCGATTAGTGCAAAATTTACAGTGGGAAACATTAGACACAGCGCCTCCAAGGCTGCAGCACCAGCCCAGGTATAGTGGACCTGATGCAAACCTGTATCAGCATTGATGCGAAAATGGATAGCGGTCGTTTTTTCCCTGTAGGGGCCAGTAACTGTACATCTGCCTTTGATCCAGGGCGCGAAATGCGGCCAGTAGGCTGGGGGATCAGTGCCTGCCAGTTTGCGGTTGTCCACATAAACATAAACGGTGGCATACTGTGGCAACCAACCCCGGTACCCTTTTGGCTCAAGCTTTGGCTCAAGCCTTTGGCTCAAGTTTTCGGTTCAAGTTACCAGTAGCCGAGCACACCTGTTGCAGAGGAGAGTACTGGTGACTGCGCAGTTAGCCCAGGGGTAAGGGACTTGTTGTGTAGTTTGTTGCTGGGGCGACTTACTGTGCTCGATTCCTCCTGTGCTGCCGGAACCCCCCTTTTTTAAGTTAGAGTTTGTGTTTTTGTCTTGTTGCTCTCTTTTGGTTTTCGTCTGGCCCTTAGATAGAACACCTGGTTGAGAGATTGCGCTAACCTTAGTTTCTGGTTTTGTTTGTTTGCTTATTGTCTTGATTGGCATCGAGCTCAGATCTAAGGTTTTGTTTTCTTTGTTGCCTGGGTGTCTGTCCAAAGACGTGACAGGCACCTCGCGCAACTTTCACTCATCCTTTTTTGTGCACCTGCTCCTTCACAGGGTGTCTGTCCAAAGACGTGACAGGCTCACTGTTATCATTTTTTCCAGTGATTTTTTGCTTTCACACTGTGTATCTGTCCTAAGATTTTTCTGAGTACCTGCTTCTACACAGGGTGTCTGTCCAAAGACGTGACAGGCTCACTGTTATCATTCTTTCCCGTTGTTTTATTTAGCATTCACACAGTGTGTCTGTCCAAAGACGTGGCAGGTCACTGTTCTCTTCATTGCATTGCTTCACCAAAGTCCCTCTCTTTACCTGATTACGTTGTTTAACTTTGCATCTTTGTCTCCTTTCAGGACTTCTTTTGCGCTCATACAGTGTGTCTGTCCAAAGACGTGACAGGTCGCTGTTCTTTTCACTCATTGCTTAACCAAGTCCCCCCTTTTATTTGACCTGATTTTTTCGTGTTTTCCTGACTCTTTTGGCTCCTCTCAGGACTTTTTATCGCTATATATTCACAGTGTGTCTGTCCAAAGACGTGGCAGGTACTCTGTTTCCCATCCTCATCTTTTGCTTGACCTTTCCTTCTTCCGTTGCTCTCTTCTTGTTACACAGTGTATCTGTCCAAAGACGTGACAGGTGCTCTGTTACCTACTCCACTCACCCCCTTTCTTGATTTCTTGAGGACACCTTCTCCCCTTTTTCTGGTTTTGCGTCTTCCTTTGCATTTCTATTGTAGTGACTCCTTTCTTTTCCTCTCTCTTCTTCTTTGTTTTGGTTCTCTTTCCCGGTTACACGGGTTTATCTGTCCAAAGACGTGGCAGGTACTCCCCCCTCCCCTCTCTCATCTCGAGTAACTTGTCATACCTCTCACACACAACCCTTCTCCTTGTGAAAAGACAAAGCCAGAATGTCTGAACACATCGAGGCTCAACAGGCTGCTGCAGAACGTCTCGGTGCACTTGGATTGAATGCCACTCTTATGGTGCATTTTCCGAGCAAAATCAAAGCACCTGAAGGCATACTTTTGACTACCTATGATCAGCTGCATTCACAGATAGCGAAGCAGGAGACGACTGCTTATGCGTTTCCCTCTTTTGGAGCTGCTCAAAGTGCTATGAGAACACTGGCGACGATGCAACAGACTGTTATATTTATCTATGAGTGTCATGCCAACACTGGCCCAGTTGAAATAGCAGCAAAAGTTTTTGACACTCGCCACAGGCATACTGCAGCCATTCGAGAAATTAAGCAGCTCACTGGAACCCTCAGATATCAAAAATATCCTACTGTACTATATCTAGTCAAAATGGATAGCCTGTCAAGCAGTCCGTCGGTAATTGAATGGCAAATCCCTGACACGATCACTGATGAGCTGATTATGCCTGCTCGTATCGCCTTTGAAAATTTTGTTGGCAAAGAACTGCGACAAGGGCAGTATCCAGGGGTTAGTGAGACCAGTACATCACCAAATGGCTGCTATAATTCTGACAAGTCAAAAGGAAGCGTACCGCTTACTATCAAATATGAAAAGAACTCGTGCTTACAAAGAACCAAAATCCGTGAAGCAATTGAAGCATTACAGAAAGAAATCAACACAGCACAAGATACCCAGTTCCAGATCAAAGAAGGCATTGACTGGACTCGTTTACACAAATTGCGGGAGGCTGCTACTTTCACTGTTATGTCCACTCGGCACTTAAGTGATCAAGAACGAAATGCTCTTGCGCTGGAGCTCATGTCCTTTAGAATAAAGTACTTTTTCCTATCTAAAGCTCAAGTAATGCTAAAACTAGAAGGCATGGAAATCGAAGTGCTCCGCAATTTATTGCATTGTTCAACAACGTACTTGCCCTTTGGACAACGCCAGCAATCGACACAATTTGTTCTTAGTAAAGTGACTACCATTGGCAGCAACTGGTACCGAATTGAAGTCAGGTATGCACCAATTGGTAGTATGCCCTTTATACCACTTCAGATTGCAAAAAGTAGCATCATCCCACTTCTTGAAAATGAAGTAGCAGTCATTGACTCAGACCTCGGCTTTGCACTCATTAATGCATTTTCAGCATCCAAATTTGAATTTCAAACAATCGTTAATGAAGACAATGTCAATATCACAATGCTCACTTTTTGGATCCCTCATGAAGTTAAGCAGAACTTCCCATGTCCTTTCTCAGTCAAGGACAAAAGAGGAAACAATATTGTTTGCACGATAGAGCATTGTGGAAACATACTGCCACAAACTAGCGCACCGGGTGAACCACCCAGACACGAGACCAAAGGAGAGCATTGGCGTAGAATTGGTGAAAAGTGCAATCCAAGCTTCAAAAATAGACTCACGGTCATCGCCCCTGTCAGCACTCAGAATGCTTCACAGAAGCGACGGTTCGGACTTCTTAAGGACTCAGCAGTTGACTTGCAGACTCAACAGGTATCATACACGTATTCTGAAGAGACCTATCCGTGGATTCTCTTCCTTGAATCTATACCTGTAAGAGATACACTAGATGTCTTTTTGACTCATTTCAGTCATTTTGAAGCAGTGAATAGTGCGAAAGGAGAGTTCTGCAAGCAAAACTTCCTTAGGTTTGAGCAAGTGTCCAAATTCACCAGAATCATGATGTTCGAAATACCGTCAGGAAGGCAATGTCAAATCAATCGAGTTGACGGCCTTGAAAGCTCACTATACCTCACTAAGGTTGATGCTTTACAAATATATCCCTTCAAAGCTTGTTATCTTGTCATGCTTGTGCCTCCCCACTTTGACTTCAGTGCCATGCTAACTGCTGATACTAAAGTTGAAGCTATTGCTGCATGGAAATTTAGTACATTCGACAACAGCGGTACCAATGGGAAAACTACCGCGGTACCCCCTACAAGCTCCACACAGCACCAGCCGCTCACGAAGGACATACGAACTGACCAGGGTGCTAAACTGCCTAGGACCCCTTCTGCCCCCCCCAGCAGCAAGAAAGAAATTGACCAGCTTCCGGCTTACGCAGCGTTAGGCACCACCCCCCCGCCAACTCCGCCCTCCCAACAGGTCAACCCTTATCAAAACAGCCCCCCCCTCACTGATACTGTCGCTGGAGCAAGCGTCCATGACACTGCAAAGCCAAATGCAGAGCGGTCAAGCAGTCAAGGTGAACTCAAAGGTGCTCAGTGCGCTTGTAAAGTTCCAGAAGGGCAATTAACACCTGGTGATGCACGCATTGACCCCCCTACTGTCAGCCCAACCATCCCATGGACCAACCTACCTGTTAGTCACCCAGCTGGCACCGGTGAGCAACTAATTACTGATATGGTTGTTGATCAAGACCATCGCGGAAATAATATACGCAAAATAGAGGAGGAAGATAAAGAGATGCTACCTCCCCAACCCGCACATCTCTCCACCCCCCTCAAGAAACCCCCTACATGTGAAGGAGAAGCTCTTAGCGGTCAGAAAACCAGCCTACAAGAGCTCAAATCTACTTGTGCAGAAGGGAAAGGTGGGTTTGCATGCAAAGGCAGACTGTCTAATAAACCTTCTGACCCTGTTGTCACTCCGTCTTCCCCACCCGGTGTCTCCCCTCCCTCACAAAATGACGATGCGAAACCTGAACACAGTGACCCCATTGTACTTACACCTCCAAGTCAATGCCAGCCTCCAAATACTGCCTCTGAGGCCCCTATTGTAAATGATCACTTACCAGAAAAACAGTCATTGTTACCTGATGACTCTGTTGTCGTAGAAATCGGTACAGATCCTCCTGGCATTACAACCCCCACAAAGATCAAGTCGTCCCAGGCTCCCTCCTTTCATCAGGGAGAAGCACTGGCCCCTATCCAGGCTGCCCTTAAACGAAGTTCTGTCCTCCCGGCTAATGACAAAACGCGTGTGTGCATTGACATCACTGGGGAAGATGACCATACTGAGCAAATTGACCTCACCCAGCCATCCTTTGAACGTGAGACTCAAAGTCAGTCCCAACAATTTCGGTTTGCCTCTCTCTCTCCTTTTGCTGAATCTAGCCGAAAATGGTTCCCGACCCTTGATGCTACCGTTATTGCTACCTTGGCTAACAAAGCCCAAGACATTGCGATCCACTGTGGTCACATGTCTAGCATGAATACTGCATTGTACCTCCTATCTAGAGGGCCTTGGATCCCAACACATGTTTGTATACATGTTCGACAAGCAGCCCTTGCAGCGGTAGGTGTAGGGTGGAGCTGGGTCCATCAAGTACCCACGGTTTTTCCGTTTACATGTTTTGACGCCTGCCTATCCTTAGCATCACTTGGCACCATTCCCCCTAACAGCACTACACAAAATGATGCAGTGTATGAACTATATTCAATTGTATGCGCAAATCTTAGTCAGAGTACTCGTAGTTTTCTATTCTCAAGATTTGTGTTACAATGTCAGGCGTGCTTACAGTCTAGCGTAATACCAATTGACACCTTCACTGCGACAATCAAGCCCAATACAGGTATAGAGGAACTTTGTGACTCGTCAGTTCCAATTTGGAATACTGACGAATTGACAGATTGTCAATCTTGTTCATGTCTAGACGCTGCCAAAGCCAAGTGGAAATGCGGCAAATTCGGCCCTTTGATCATCGTTCGAATCAAAGTACCTCCAGGATGCTCCTTTCCGAAGCTCGAGGAAGAACGACTCCCACTCGGGCACAAATTTATGTTCCAAGAAAGAGAATATGAAATCCATTGTCTCATCGCCACCACTAGGCTTGACTTTGACAGCCAGCTCATAGTCCTGCATACTAGTCAGCCTGGAATTATAAGTATGTACGACCATAACAATGGTATACGAGTTGTGGACAGCAAGCATGTCAGCGGGAAGCTCCTCATCAGTGGGCTTGTCATACTGCCAGTCAAATCACCCAAAGCAATTCTAATGACAAGGCAACTTTCTGAAGCAGCAGGAGGTGGTGAAGTTGCGCAGTATCGCAAAAGACAGTTAAAGGTTGTCAAAGGCTTTCTCAAATCGCCTCGGAAGCAGAAAAGAACACGAACCTCGCAGCTCTCTCACCCTTCATGCAAGCACAATGCTAAAACCAAGTCGAGCAGGAAGAAGGCGAAGGCGACCAGGCATGGACCTCCTAAAGATGGTAAGAATGAGTGTATAGTCGAAGAGATTGACCCTGAAGGACTACCTAGGATTATTGCACATGGAACGCTGGCCAACATTGGTGTTATCTCGATGTTTGATGGAGTCGGATCAGTCTATCACATCATTAAGAAAAAACTAGGTAAACCCCCTACTATTTTCATCGCAGCAGAAATCGATCCTGTCCTACGACGGCTTGTCGCTGCTGAAATAGGGCTGCGTGAAGACCAACAGTGGGGATATACGGTTGAAGGGGTTGCTACCATGTACGTCAAAGATGTCTGGGATTTAGTTGCCCGTGACTCCCTGATCCTTCGTCAAGCCAAGGCAATGCACCCTACAATCAAGTGGATTGTTGTTGCAGGATCTCCCTGTCAAGATCTTACTTATGCAGGCTACCTAAACGGATTGCTTGGGCTGACAGGTCTGCGAAGTATGCTCTTCTTTATAGTTTACCTTGTTATTCTGCATCTTCAGAAGCTCTTTGGAACTGAATCGATCCGATACCTGACAGAGAATGCTGGAAGCATGCAAATTGTACAAACTGACCGCAAACCTAAAGGTATGCAGCGCCTTGAGCAGTCTGAACACTTCCAAATGTTTCTATACTGTCTTGGACTTCCTAGCAAGCAACCAACCAGCCGGTGGGTTTGGGACACTAGTCCCTACTATGGCATTCAGCGAAAAAGGGTATTTCTACGGAGTCACATGGACACAGAGGAACTTGTTAGTGTTCCACTCACATTTCCTGATGAATGGGGCCCATTAGTGACGTTGAATGGTGAAAACTTACCGTTGGCTCCATTACTTCGAACAAGAGGGCTGTCAAACAGTGGAGTCTTGAAGCTCTCCTGGACAGGCTACCAGCCCAGTGCACTTCTATGGGATTATTCCTTTTTTGGTGGGAGGAAATCTTTCATGTTGTTAACCCAAATGGCTGAGGGAGCCAGAGTCCCAAACCTGCCATGGGCAAGTTTCATCCCTGCTCACTTTCTCCCTATATGGAAAAGTTTCCTCATCACTCTTCAAACAGACAGAGCGACCACATCCAAAAAAGATGAACTCATCGAACAACTAGTGCCTATCTTTCATAACCCAAATATTGTACTGCCAATGAGAATTCTGACGGTCCAAGAAGTACGCAAATTAGCAGGACTTGAGAATGTCTTAACGACAGAAAGACATGGGCCTTCCCTTCTCACGGATAAAGTGATTCGAGACTTTTGTGGAAATAGTTTTCATCCATCTCTCATTAGTGCGGCCCTCGGTACCGATGATCAATTACAACAGTGGGTTGAGGGAAACAATGATGCTCAGCCGCACCACAAAGACCTACCGAGTATCCAAGAAGTTTATTCTAAATACCAAGACTTGCTGAAACTGGTTTTGGAACAAGCAGCCGCTCGTGGAGTTCAACTCAGAGATGACAAAGTTGATTTTGAAGCGAAATGGCGGCACTACTCGCTCAATGACAGCGTCGAATCAGCTTGCCCCCCAGTAGTGCACCAGCCTACAGTTTTCGCCTTTTTACAAGGATCCAAACCTCCAAAGTGTCATGGAACCCACAGTGAGGATAAACCTCCCTTTGGTGACAAAGAGTTGAGCAACATTATGACCCAAACACGGATTGATTGGGTACTAGAGTCCTCAAACACATATGAAAATGTTACCCTATCAGCGCACATGCTTTACTTGGCTGTTAAAAATGGTCTTGGATTTCATTCTGAAGCTCAAGAAATCAAAACAAAGCATATTGAACTGTTGAAAGAATATACTGGTGCTGAGCAACTTACTGCTATCAAACAACTTTTTGTTGTTTTCCAGATTGCAACGCTCAGTGTAAAGCACCAATTTCCCTACGGTTTCATCATTTGGGCACCAAAAATTATGCAACCTCCCCTTATCTACGTTGGGGTACAGCGACCTTGCCTGCTATTCCTGTTGCTTTCTCATGAGCCGGATCAACCATTTCGCTTTGGAACGGTCGCGTTTGACTATCGACAAAGCAAAGACTTTCTCATTCACGCCAATATGCCGAAAATATTTGCTGATGTGGTGCAAGTTTCTTATCATACATTTGCGACCTACCCGATACTTGCTCGAATTGATAATGGACAACACTATATACATCTTAGTGAATTTGCGGCTTTACAGTGCCCTTTCTGTGCCTTGTGTTATTTGCACACGCTTGGTGCCCCGCAGTGTTTCATGCACAACGCCTCGTCCGCTAGCACTGTCATCCATTTACTTGGTGGTCTGGATGGCACAGGCGGCTTAAGTATTATAGGTGTATTAGCGCGAGATGTTAGTGGTGCCATTCCACAATGGATCGCCATACATGTGGTTGACAATCACCAAGTTCAAGATATCGCAGACTCTAAGTCCTTTGTTGCGTACGAAGCTGCCACCCCTGTCGTATGGTCACCAATGTGGTATACGCAGTCATCTTCCATGCGACGAATGCCCAGACAACTTGGAACTCAGCTCATACAATCGCATACACTGGACCTACTAGGCGAATATCTTATCTTTGCGAGTACGGAGGAGTGGAGCAGGCTGCTCTTCGCACTTGGAGAAGCCCCCACGGAGGGAGTAAACTGATTTCTATTACTCAAAATGATGATGATTCTGCGGAACCTGCCTGCTCCACTGCTCCGTACTCTGCTCAAGATGCTTACGCGATGTGTCAAAACGACTTACTTATTTGAAACAGGGACTCAATGCCCGCCATATCTATCAAAGATACGTGACCTATCAATACTGCCCAATATACTCCATGTCCGAACACCATGGTGGAAGCTAACCTTGCAACAAGTTGCCGCACTCTTCCATCAGGGTGCTGATGATTTCTATCAGCAACTTATGTGTGACTCCCGAACGTTACCTTCTCTGGCAGTAGAAGAAATAGGAAGAGGCATTCTCGAATACCGAAAAGCTATCAGGCAAGATCTTCCATTCAGGCTCAAACGATTACATGTGTGGAATGTATCAGGGTGGACACTTGCAACCAGAGCAGGGGATGCCAAAATGCGACTCGTTAAGCGACTTCTATGGACAGGCCCGGTCTTACTACAAGAAACCAGATGGCATGCTGAAACCCATCAGGTCTTGCACCATAACATACCAGGTATTCAAGTTGCACACACCCAAGGATTGTTAACAGAAAGAGGTGGAGTGTCGGGTGGTGTGGCAGCCCTAATTCCACCAGGGTGGAAACTTGACCGAACAGAAGTTGTTATCCCAGGTCGTATCGTCCTCGCAGTGATCCAAGACAGATACTCTACTATCGGACTCTTGTCAGTGTATCTACATCCACAAACCAAGGTCTCTGAGCTGAAAGAATTAATCGCCTGGGTCAAGACCAGTAAAGTAGATTTTCCCCTCTATATTGGGGGAGACTTTAACCAGGTAGATGCCAGTTGCCCGGACCTTTGGAATGAATTATTAGTCCACGCGCAAGTTCTCGACACACATCCACAACTTCACACCTTTGAAAGCCCTACTGGCAGTTCAGCACTCGACAGAATACTATGTCCTACTGATTATATAGCTGCAGCCCAAATAGATGTGATGGTAACAGCCAATAGGCGACATCACCTAAGTGGGCATTACCAACTCACCGCGACCTTTGTAGTTCGACCAAGAGTCAAAAGTGACATGAAAGACCCAGTCCATCAAACCATCCCAACTAACGTGTTTTGCCCTGGAAAGAACGAGGCTAACCCCTATATGGTTCCTAACGATCTACAGGAGCTGATAAGAAGGATCCAAAGACTACCCCAAACAGATGAAGTTGAGTTTGTGTCCACCCTGTGGTCTTGGTGGAGACAACAACCTATTCCATCGGATCATCCTCGAATTCCCGAGCATGAACTCCTACGGAAATTTCTTAAAATTCGAGCTGAGGTGTTACATGTACCTGCAAAACAATTCCATGCACTTCAGACTGCCACTTATCATATATTTACTCCTAACGGGGTCAGTGAGCTATATCCAGGGAAAATAACTATTCGAAGTGATCTGTTGAAGCAGATTTTTGATTTTCTAGACCAGATCACGATGACTCGGCAATATCCCGCTCTTGAGCAGGTAAATCAACAAGCCAGAGGTATCGGCAATAACATTACGTTCTGGAATCGGTTACGATCTATTTGCCCCAAGGGCGTCATCTATAATGGGCCGATCCTCAATCAGCAGGGAGAACAGTGCACCACCTCCCAGATGCTGGACGAAGCCATGCTGGACACGCGGAACTTTTGGTTTGTTAAGCCTCAAGACTCTTTACAAGAATGGGAACCCATTTTACGGGAATACCAGACTGCTTCGCCCTGGCCAAGTATCGAACTTCCCCAGAAACAGGACTTTCTCCATACACTCCTTGGCACTAAAGATTCAGCCCCTGGCCCTGACGGAATCCCATACTCTGCCTGGAGGCTCTCCCCTGAAGATAGCTACCCAGTCTTAGATCAGCTAATGATGAAAATGTTAGCAGGCCTACGAGCTGCACCTGTACAAGTAGGGGTTTGGATACCCAAGGCAAAAGTAGGTCCGACTGCTGACTACTTCAGGCCCTTAGGAATGCCCAATACTTGTGATAGGCTTGTTGATGGCACCATTGCTGCTGTAGTCATGAAAGCAACTTGTGCATATATGCATCCCTCGCAAGCAGTCATGAACTGCTTTAAAGAACCGCAGCACGCAGTCCATGCCATACAAGCCTTACTAGACAGCAATACCCCCGTGGCTGCGCTACTAGTGGATCTATCAAAGGCCTTTGAGCGGGTTAATCCCTATTGGATCTTACATATCCTACGAATGCGCAATGCACCGACATGGGTATGTAATTATGCCAAATACATCCTATTTGGAAGGCTCATCCGCCATAAAGTTCAAGGCAGACTTCTGCCGCCTAGGGCTGTGCATGTGGGAGTAGACATGGGAAGGTCTTTTTCAGTGTTCCTATTCTGTTTGGCAATGGACCCGATATATCACTATATGAATCGTATCCCCCGGGTCATTAGTGTTCAGGGATACATTGACGACAACACGATTGCAGGACCAGGACATGACATTACTTGGGTAAGTAGAGTCCACAAATGCTATCAATGTTGCTGGTCGGCAGGTTTTCAAATTGACCAGCATGTCTGTTGGCAAGCTATTAGCTCTGACTGTCTCCCCTTTTCATTCCAATCCCTCCCTGGGCGGATCGAAAGTGAAATTGTTCTCCGGCAGAAGAAATACCCCACCGCACGAGCAGCAATCTTATCGGCTATCCTCTCCCAAAAGACACTCATACTTGCACGAGCTGACAAGTGTATTGGGTTGACCCCTCGAGAAGCTTGCGGTATTCTCAACGGAACTGACTATACACCCATATGCTCATTATTGGCATTGGAGTGTAACTGTAGGTGCAAAACAGCTTTAGTAATCAACAGTCCGCTTCCAAGCTGGGTGCTCCGTCAGTTAGATCAGTCAGGTTTTGGGGCACACTGCATCCAAGGTGTTGCGACCTCACTCGGGCTATTACTGCTGGGGCGTGCACAATTGTCTGATCGTGACTTATGGACAGTAACTACACACCCTACTACACTCAAACAAATCAATCCTAAAGCTGCCGAAAAGTTTATATATCGGCTCAGGCTGTTTCGGCAACCAGTTCTCTCGGTTGTCTCTAAGAGCATTGCTTTCAATACTTTTGCACAAAGTGTGGTACTATATACTACATCCTATTTTGGTGCCGCCACGGAAGATCTTCAAATGCTACGCGCGGCAGCAACGGAACTATTACTAGGACGTAGTTGGATTAGACATGACCTCCTTGCGTTTGTATTTCGACTGTGTAAAATTGCACCACTACTTGACCCTGGTGTAAGTATCCTTGTTTCTGCATTAGGGCTATTTCTGCGAAAAGGAGGAAAGGTTCATGAACTTTATGTTGAAAGTCCACCGGCAGTGAACAGACAAACACACGAAGTGAGGATACTATGGCAAGCCTGGGCACGTGTCGTTGGGGAAGATGTCCTAACAAGAGCGGTGTCAGGAAGCGGTACAATCAAACAACGAATAAACGCAGTTAAAAAATGTGTGCTCCATCACATGATGCAACTTGCATCTCACTATATTCGTAACAAGGTGCTAACAGCAGGATGGACGGGAGGAATCAGCTAGGCATGGCTCAGTCATGCTTGCGAGGCCAACAAGAGATGGATTCCTAGTATTACTAGGTTCACCTTGCTACGTTGGGCGGTCAATGAGGATGATGATGAGTGGTTAGCACGACGTGGCCAAAGCCGACAAAAAAGATGTGCTCTCTGTGCAAACTTTGGCCGTGCATACCCACTCGGCGGCTATCAAACCGCAATCTGTGAAACATGTATCGTAACCAAACAGCTGACGGCCTTTACTACAGACTCCCTTGTCAGACTGCTTGAGGCATCACATAGAGAACCCCCTATGCAAGAAGAATTGCCAGCAAGTGAAGACTGGGAAAAATGCATCGCATGTGCAAAGGGAGACAACACTGTAGGGCATTGGGTTCGATGGTGTGTAGTACCTATCAGCGCGCTACGAAGCCTGACAGGTGATGATTCAATACTGTCGCTGGCCGAAGGGTCAAGGAAAAGCGTTAAGCACTTAGCAATAGCCTCGCGAGTAGTTCATCAATTCAGGCTGCTACTACGGGAATCAGGTGCAATGAGACATCAGGTCTCTGCTCCCCTTATCCCCATGAATACCTGGATACACAACCTCGTCCAAAGAGTACAAACAGAGCTACCCCTAGACCTTCGTATGCAGCATGTAAGGACACAATTAGTTTCCGCCCACTGTTCTGTTGATGACTCGCTAATTTGGTGCTGTGACAAACCCCCGCTCCACATCTCGTGTGCCCTCGCCCCAGCTCGGGTATGCATTACGCGTGAATCAGTGGAAACCAATCAAACCATTGCTGTCGTCCCCTTAGGCTCTGAACCGCTACAATTAATTCAGCAAACTATCCAGTTCGGAACAGGAATCTCCCCAAATGTCTCGCTCTCCACTTTCCAGTGTGAGTGTGGTGACTATCATTGCCGTCTTACGGCATTGCAGCCTATAGGCACCGATGAAGTGCTCAGCAGCTATATTAAGTCTGACAAAACTACACTACTAGTACAATTTGACGGGTCCTGTCATGCTGATAAGGGAACAGGTGGAGCGGGAGCTGCTCTCTTAGAACTCCAACGAGAAGGACTAACTTTGCTCAAGTGGAGGGCTGTTGCATTACCTAGCTGCCCAGATAATATCTTTGCTGAGGCGGTGTCAGCCAATCTCGCAACAGACCTTTTGTGTGAAGAAATGGTACACAGAAGCTACGCAGTTGACCAGGCCTACCTACAAGGGGATATCCTCCCCATCGTTAAGCACCTAGCCTTCGCTGGACGCTTTCGTAGGATAGACCTGCAGCCTATTATACAGCAAATTCGCCGGAAACAATCAAGGTTTTTCGACTACGGAAAATGGGTATACCGCCCAAGAGAAGCCAATATACTCGCAGATTATCTTGCTGGTGTGGCTAGCAGAGCGGCCCAGGCCTTCCCGGCTAATGTTAACGAGCCTACTGAAATCGCTGTTGAAGCACCTTATCAGTTGGCTATGCGGTCTGGAGCCGTTGTACTGGAAGAGAGGCCTCTAGGTATTACTATTCTACTACTTACTGAGGTCCCGAACATAAGGCTAGAATTGGTAAATAAGTTTATTGTGCACGCTGCGAACCAGCAATATATCAAAGATGTAGAGGCTTATCTGGCGGGCACTGCCAATCTCACGAAACCTCGAGTAGTAGAGTATACGGCATCTGCAACAGACTGTCTTGGCCGACTGTACGGCAGAGGTCCCTGTGCTCAAAGACTTCCACGAAAGGTGCGATTACTACTATTTGGAACTACGCACCAGGAAGTGGACATGGTAGGCGCTTTCTATGAAATCATGAGACGACTCCTTCGCAGCAGCCACCTCCCACACATAGTAGATCTTCGAGCAATACTTACCGATCTTTTAGGGTTGGTATCGCCGGATCAGCGGTCCGCTGTCGTAAAGCGACATCCGCTAATTGTAATGAATGCAGGGGCAAGAGAAGCGTGTGCCAAAATAAAAAGAGAACACCATATCCCATGTCCTCCAGCTCTATATCACCTCAGTCAACAAATTGAATCAGCAACACAAGCGCTTGTTAACGACCACCTGCCCCTAAGGAGGCCACAATACGCTGCTCATGCCAGAGGTGCTGCCTTTCGAACCCTTGAATGGTATGAAGAGCACATCATGATCTCTTACTACAAGGAACTAACGAGACGGTGTCACGTGACATCAGCAATTTGGCTTCATGACGGACTCTGGCTCCCAAAAGAAATCTCTCCACATTTAATTTATGAAGCAGAACGGGCAATGCTCCATCAATTACAGCTTGATTCATGCGATCCCCCCCTTTTCAGTCTACGTGAACTTGCCGCAGATGCTCAAGCTCTTATACAGACTCTCGATGATGTTGACTTGGCCACAAATCCCTCCCCCCTCCCACGTACCGGAAGGAAAAGAAACATTGAAAGTGAGCTTTTCGGGACGAGACCCATCCGATGGAACACACAAGCACCAACATCAGGCTACAATACCTTTACGGAACGCATGGCCAAACGACGCAGAGCAACCTAGATACCCATCCTATGTACTTTAGCCAAATGGAACTCACACTTGGGTTTTCTTGTTTCGTTATTTGTCAGACATATAGAGCCCTTCTGTCTAATGAGCTTGATGAGTGCTGTAGACCCTGCATCTACTTCTTGGAGCACCTTTCTCTGCTTACTGCTATGTGATAAAGCATACTTTTGCAACTTACGAGCCTTTTCTTGCTCACAGGTAGTTAATTCTGTATTCCCTATCTCTGCCAATGAGCATGGAGACCGAGAGACCTAGACAGAAGCCATTGCCTTGCTCAGTGCACCCGTTAGCCCATCAAGTCACTCAGCTGCGAAATTGCCTGGCTAAGGCAACTGACAATGTAAGCCTGGCCGGCATGGACACGGAGAAAGCTGTCAAGCAACTGAAATTGGCATTAGGAGCGCTGGATGAAGCTATCCTATTCCTGGCAAAAAAGGAAGGGAATCACGCAGTCCCCAAACAAGAATCTTGTGAAGCACAGATTGACCGGAAATCTTTGACTGCCATCGATCGAGCCAAAATCTTTCAGAGATGGGAAGCAAGTCGACGGCAAGAGAAGCACGGCAGGCAACAGAGTCAGAGCTCTATGAAGCGAAAATTGGATGAATGAGTGGACCTATTGCTGCACATTATATTTGTGCCATAAAATAGTCATTAGCGCAGAGGGCAAAATGACCGGTCAACTGAGTAGTTGTCATGCCAATTTTGTGCTACTCCTCTCTCTCTCCTTGACTTCGATAATAGGTACCGAGAGACTAATTGGCGCTCTACTTACTCTCCCTCCTTTCGCTTCTCTCTACCTGGTTTGTTTGCTGGTGTTTTGTCTGTTTTATTTAGTATTCAAGTCTACCCTTCTTAGGTCCATAGCCACACTCCAAATACGTACTTGATTGGCAGTACCGATTGACGAGGACTCTATGCATACTTCATTTTTTGGCTCCTCAGTAGCGGCACTATGCGGTAAATGACCAAGCTAGTGACATCTTAATCTACCTCGGGAATTTATTAACTATCTCCCATAATCATCCGTATGGTGCAGTTTCCTCCGTTACCACTCAATGGACCAATGAGAAGTACGTAATCGCTTTCCATTTTTAAGATTGCTCAGGGTACTTCTGTCCAAAGACGTGACAGGGGTCCCTCACATAAACATTTAATGGTCTCTTTTGCTCTCGTAACTCAACCATCCTACATCTCTCCCTCACATAAATCGCGCGAGAGTGGTGGATTCGAAAGAAATTACACAATTTTAGCTATCGGGTGGGTAGGGGGATGGGGTCCCCAATACCATGCCCGTAACAGGGGGAGGTGGACCCGTGAGGGTCCGGGGGGACGTTAAACTGAGCTTATAGCGCAGGGGAGTTGCTGAAGGCCCCCGTCCCTAACGAACCGTGAATTGACACGGTACCTTGGTACCCCCTAGTCGGCGTGTGTTGACATGTTGGGTTGCTCCTCATGTCACACCCTCGTTTGTGTTTGCGCACATCCTTGGGTGATCGTGCGGTATCTCGGGGATCTCCCGGACCGATCGGTACACACGTGGTACGGGACCGACGGGTCTCACCTTACCTTGTGTCTAGGGTAGCAACACCCAATGATGACACGGGGGAACAGGCAAGGTCGGTGAACCTCTTAGAGACTTGGGGACTTGTCTCGAGGAGGGGTCAACGGGGCAACCCGTTGGCTAACGGTCAATATTCATCGTTGGGTAGCCAAGCTCGCGGTGGACAAGACCGTCGGTTCCTCCCTAACAGTGTTAGGGTCCTGTCGCAAGACAGGTGTATCCCCCTGGGATACATGGGATCGCTAACGACTGGGTCACCGACCGGTTCACTCTCAACCTTCGGGGAGAGTGGGCTCAATGTACAGTCTGGCCACAGTGAGGACCTTGTTTTTGGCTCTATGGTCCGAGCTGTGCTCCATAGGGACTGGGGTCACTGAAAAGGTGACTAAGACTTTCCACTCCTTTCTTGGATCGTCTTCTCCGGTAGTCGCTGGAGTCCGGGAACCTTTGGGGGCATCATGAGTTGGTCCCTTGGATTGAGTGGTGATCATCTTGGGTGAAATGAATGGGTTCCGTCTCCACGTCCATTCGGGGTGTACGGTTTACGCTGTACATTCCTGGTGGAAATGAATGGGGTCGGTTCCCACGTCACTCGGTGAGTGGATCCACTCTCCTTGGTTGACCTGGGACTCGTGGTGTGGAAAGGGTACCGCCCCAGGGTGCGCCTGGTGCTTGCGGGGGGCCATGCTTCTGCGTGGATTTCGCCTTTTTGGCGTGGCCCTGCACCGGGAGCCCAAAGGTACCAAGCGTGCCTGCCATGGCGTGCGCAACATCGGATGCATCAAGCTGTGATGAACGACTTCTACACATCAAGCGCGTCATTAACAAGTACACGGCTTGCTGTACCTTACTGGACAATTTACAATCCGCCCACTTCCATTTGGTCAAGGCGAAGCAACAGGCCAGGGAAGTTTTCTGGGTCGACATACCAATGCCAGAAAGGCTTGATGAGAACATTCAAGCGCAAGTCACTTTACTTCACATGATAGCTGACTACAAAGCCCACATCGTACGTGAAATGGAATACGCCCAAACCGAGCTGTTAGTCCCAGTGGTTTATCCCGATGGCATTGAGATCAGTTCAAGTGTAGGCGAAGAATTACATGATGTGAGAGAGAACTGCTTCCCGCGCTCACCTTAGCAATGGTTATACCAAAGACTGGGAAGTGCTAGCACTTTAAAAGAAGCGAGATGACACGGTGCCTACAAGCTCCCTGTTCCCAACTTGCTGAGCTATGAGAGGCTGGCTAGTCCCAATGAGGTTACGCCGCACATCGCGCAGTTTTGTTCAGCCATTGAGAAAATAAGATTAGGTGTGCTTTCAGCTTTAGTGATATGTTATATTAGAGCTCTTCCATGCCGACAGCCACTGGATTTCCAATACAGGGTGACGAAGTTCATAACTCTATCCTAGCACACGTAGTCTATCGGCTCAAACAGAGTTCAGACAAAACAGCTGACCCAAAGAATTGCTACTTTCAATGATGCTAACAATTGCCTGACGCCACCAGAAATAGTACAGGTTATCCCTAGCTGCCAAGCCACGGTGTTTTTCCGACTAAAGACGTGTCGGGACTGCACCTGGCAAGCGCTCCACTTGCGTAGCCATGTCGACCGCGCTTATGACATTTCTGAGGAACTACCATTGGAAAGGTTATAACGTTGAAACCATACAAAGCACTCCCAATATGTTGACGAACCTACATCGCGGCAAGTATCCGATCCATAGGCTATGTCACAATGTCAACATAGAGTGCAGGGTATTTAACTTGATGGAAGTATGCACATGGCTCAATGGAGAAAAATGGAACATCCTATGGGCTGAAGATGAGTCATGGCTTCCGGAGGAGACGACAGTAGTGATGGGGGCTTCATTGCCCCATGGATTCCATAAGGTCATTCCTCGCGAGTGTGACGAGGTCTACCTGCAGGCTTGGTTGAATATCGCAGGCTATGGAGGTTTCTATCCCTTTGCAGCAGAGGTGCGACACAACGGATATGCATGCTGGGCCAATTCCAGACGGTTTGCAATAGTTGCAAAAAATGCCCAACAATGTGCTATTATTGCAGAAATTATGCATGCCTACAATATATTAGGCAATCGCATCGAAAGGCTGCAGCCATCCCTAGAAGGAATCGCACTGAGTGAGCAATCACGAATCAACAGTGCTGTCCATGAAGATGATCGACCGTGCTTTGATTTCCGGCTCTCGCAAGAGTGCCAAAATGCAATCGCAGGCCATTTTCCTAATCATGAAGATGAAGCGGATCGGATCTTCCAACTCAGTGAAGGCATCCAAGTGCTGCAAAGGCAACATAATGACCTTGTACAAGAAGCCAACCGAGCACTCTATCGACTACAGCAAAATTGGCATGCCCTCAGTGAAGCGTATGCAACCATCTTTAACGACCTGTGAGGCCCAGTGATTTAGCAGGAGTCCGGTGAAGGTGATCGTCAGGTAATCAAAAAGTTGTTTCACTGGTCCGCCTTTCCTGTGGTGATTCTCGCATGTCACGCAAATAACCTTTAAGGGAACTGAACCGCATGCTCACCTAGGAGGGGCACATTTATCCTCCTTTTGACATTACTGGCGGTGACTGCAGTGTGACCTTGCCTTTCTGTCTGCTCACAGGTGTCATGCCCCCTAAGCTGTCATGCCTAACACAGCAATATCCCCTGCCCACTAGCAAGTCAGATGACAGTTCTATGACGGTGAGGTTATGGAATGTTCACAACGGGCTTAGGATGACCCCCAACCCGCATCTAACTTGGCTGTACTTGTTTTCCAGCATTAACTCGTACACAATGGGTAATTGCTTTGTGTCTGAGGCTCTTCCCTAAGACAAGGGTGTCAAGATTAGATGTGAGCGCATTTCAGTGACCATGGGGTAGGAACAAAAGCAATCTTCCCATCATACTGGCTGAGATACCGTAGCGAGACAGTCATCTAGAGGCATGACCGACATGACCCAATATTTAACATGCCCGCCATTAAATACGGTAACCATGACGGTCACGTTGTCTTTCCGACCAAAGACGTGTCGGGATTGCAACTGACTGACAACAACATCGACTAGTTGCCATCTGAATTTTCACTTTCACTATACTTGCAAGTTAGCGATCTGTATATAGTGGGCCCCCACTCTCTCTACCCGTACTGCCATGGATTATGTGCGACTCCGTGGTGAAGAACACCAGTTCTCTATGCCAGTAAAGATGATCTTATATAGCTTGGAAGCAGCGCAAGAACTTATGGTAGCTGTGCGAGACCTCAGGCGCACAGTACGGCTAGTGCAGAGTGGATGTGTCACCTTTTTTCCAGAAGAAGCACATGGACTGCAATTGATATACAATATCTTAGAAGCTGACCTCCAGCTGGTTGAATTGGACGGACAGCGCATCACACAGCAGCTCTTGATAGCACTAGCAGCATCATACGAGGACATAGTCCAAGTGGCAAGTTTTAGTCGCCCGTCAACACGAGGTGTGTGGGTCAACCATCTATACCTAGTTCCAGCTGCTGATGGAGGCATGACCGATCAGGCGGGACTTGCACCAGTGCCAATGGATGCCCGACCATTTCGGCTGATTATCCAGACAATACATATCACTGCGACCCTGGGCGGTTTCTTGGACCGCAGGACCATGCGGCAAGCTGCTGATACAGTAGTGGAAGTTGCTTTTCTACTATTACGGACAGGATTGCCACCCAACCTCCGTATCTGGACCACCATAGCAGCTGGAACCAATACAACAGTGCAAAGACTCCCACCAAGCACACCCCTAGCGGAAGTTGCCAGAATGATGGCTCCCGCCATAAGATTTAGTTTTCTCGTGCAGGATCCGCCCACTGCGGCCACTCGCAATCCCGACAGAGAGTTGAGTGCGCCGGAGGTCGTCCTCCTGTAACAAAAATTGAGATGGCTGGGGTTGCAGAGCCGCCGTATCTCAGTTTTGTGGAATTGACATGATTTACGGGCCACCCATTACCTTTGCTAACCATCATGTGCTCAAGAGCTGTTACCTCACAACACAAATCCAATGAATACCACTCAGTATACATCCGTTGAGTTCAGTTAATGTTTTCGAGCAGTTACCGCTAGACATAGAGACTTAGCCACGCAGCGCACACTGTTTGCCATGGAGACGAAATGAAGCATTTGGATGTAGTGGATGGAGTTATCGGAGCAATATCGCTCGAAGCAAGACCTCCTTCTGGAATCATAGGAGACAACATCGAACTGCTAATTTTACACCTACGATTGCCTGATGCTGAGACATGGATCGCACACACTGCTACGCATGCAGTACTCAGACTTGAAGAGCAACAAATCCAAGATTACCTCCTCATATCCAATGGACTCATGCACAGGACCCCCTGCGTTTTCTCGATCAAAGAAGAGACGGTAGACCGCCTTGATAATTTGCTGCTTGAACAGCTTTTCCGTGAAGGAATAGGCCTCACAGATTCATCTACGATGTACATAGCCACAGCTCATGTACAGCACAGTTACACTCAACTTACTCACTGTTTAACCAGTTTCTGATGAATCAACCGGCTCGAAGCAGGGGCTAATCCTATCATATTTAGGTGTAATATCAACAATTAGTAAGTTCTGACAAAAAGAGATTTGAGTGTGCATCACGACAGAGAGCATGATCAGAAGAGGTATTCATGAGTACACGTGCCCACATTGGCCGAGTTCCAAAGATTGAGATCTGACAGCATGTTTGTATACCCTGTCGCATACATGTGGCTCAAATCACGTTCCATTTACAGGGCTCCCACTCCTGTGACTAAAGACGTGTCAGGGGAGTACCCTTTCCCTATTTTACCTTCCCTCCTTTTTGCTCTCTTCTTCCTCCCCTCCCTCTGCTGTCTCCTTTTGTTACCTCTGCTGGTCCCGTTGATTGTTGGCACCTCGGGTGTACTCATTGGTCCGTCCCTATCAGTTATTTGTACCTGTTCCCTCTCTTCCCCTACCTGCTCTCTAATCATACCTCCGCCACACCTGTGTGTACTCCGGTGGACAGTCATGGCGCACTGGATTGGTGATAAGGTCACGCTGAAGGCAGGCCCACTGACAGGATCTGACCAAGTGTGCCCAGCTGGAGGCAGTAACGATACTGAGACTCACAGTGAACACCAGCGACCTGAGTACAAAGAGTCCTACATCACGGAATACGATGGCATTCAGGTCTATCGGCAGCAGGGCTGTTATGAGCACGCAAAGCAGCTCCATGCGTGGTCTTTCTATGAATATAGAATGTACATCAATGGAGAATGCTGGAATATTGTCCTCAATGACGACATGAAGAGCCCGCCGGACTGGGCCTATCCAGGGTCCAGCTCCGCCAAATTGTCGCACGATTTCTGCCACGTAGATACGGAGGCCAGTGATGATGTCTATACCAACTACTGGTTTGTAGAGATGGGAGGCCGACAGATATGGCCTTTCTATGCCACAGAGTCCTTTCAGGAAGACCTCTGGATCTGGGTGAGCCCCCGAAGATTTGCTGTCATCACGAACCACCAACACAACGAGAAATTGAATCATTTCTATGTTGACAGGATGCATGAGCACAATATCCTGGCCAATCGTACACCGTGCTGGCCCTTCACTGAAATGACCAATAGCTCAGGCAAGGTGACGGACAAAACTATAGCCCTCAACAGAGAATCCCGCTGTAGTTCAGCAGGTCATGAAACTTTCAGAACTGGCTTTGAACACAAGAGTGCCATGAAGCTTATGCCGCGAAAAGAAGAGAACCTTCATGGCAAGAGAAAGTACTCTGACCCCTCGGGACAAACTAGTACACAACAGTTTGACCCGTCTGGGAATTACAGCGCGCGTGATCTGCAGAAACTCAATGCGACTTTCGCTGATCAGTCTGAGTCTAAGACTGCAATGCCAACACATACAACCAGCAAAGTCACAATGTGGCGGCATGGGGAGGTACCGCCACTAGGACCTGCAGCAGAAGGCCGGGCCCGTGCTGGTAAACAGCTTGCTTATGCACGCACTCTCTTATCGGTTGTCATGGAGGCAGCCACTCAAATGGAAGAAGTTGTGAGCAATTTAGTGCAGATCGAGCACGAACAAGCCACAGCTAAAGAGGAAGACTCGGTGCAAGTTGCTTCAGCTGCTCCGACTGAATCTTGCACAGATCCGGCCACCGAGGGAAGTCAAAACTGAGTGGTGCTCGACTTCTGACAACTGCATGCTGTATAAAGTCCGAAGGAACCGCAGCGAAGACTGTGGCCCCCCTCACCTCGAGGATGCAGGACGTGAAAAGACGGTAACTGTACTAGATGGTCAGCCTGTTCAGAGCTCAGTAAAATTTGATTGGAGTGCAACAGCTACGAATGCATGTGATACTTTGTGTGTGGTTTTCTTCCATTGCACTGATGCAGTAGGTGTCTCTGGTGAGCATGAGGCTTTTTGCCACGATGCCTGATAGAGGGCCTGCAATCATTTGCTTGCTCAAATAAAAGCATCGGATTTGTGATCATTATCAACGCTTCCATATACAAGGCAAGTCTCATACTAACTAGATTGCCTGACCTGTTAGTCCTATGTTGTCACAGACAGGCTCTGCAGCGCGCGTCTGCTGCATCTGAATGTCTCTTATGTATCAACTGTGTCGTCTTGCATGTCCATGAGACCATGTGGCAATGTTTCCATATTTGACCTGTACAGCAATTCCGGATCAACTAGCCAGGGTCAGACCTTTTATTGACATTCTTACTTTTACGTATGTCCCTCAGTATCCTCTCAGCCCTTACATATACGAGTTTTGTGGGTGCAGTCATAAGTGCGAGGCTTCTCTGGCTAAAGACTGTCAGGGTTGCCTCCACTCCTATTAAGGGGTATTATGCGACTCCGTGTCCGCCATGGGATCCTTGGAGAAACTGCCCTGACGATTGAGATCTCGGAACAGACGACTCTGGTATGGGATATTATGAAACAGACGGCGAGAGTGCTTAGGTTGGATTCACCCTTCCAAGTGGTCCTCTACGCAGACAACTCGTCAGTAATCCAGTCGCCACTCAAAGCTGTTCAACTTGACACTTTTACCAATGAGGCAATCCTATGCTATGTAGTGCAATCATTGCAAGTCCCTTCAGCACAGCAATATCAAGACCTCATGACAGCCATTCATCACAAAGATGTGATGGATGTAAGCTATCTTCTTGGCAAGGGCGTGGGCCTTATGGACGAGGCGACCGAGGGAGGGCATACCAGCACCTTAGTAGCTTCTGCTATTCTTCGAGACCATTCAGCTGATCCGTATGCTTGCCAGCCTACAGCTGGCCACTGCTTCCCTCGACATGGGGCCAGTTTAACTTATCTACTGCTACAAGCCCAAGCTGACCCCAACATTATCCCGCCCAAAAGGCAACCTACCACCATGTTGGAGTTAGCAGTTGAATTGGGCAGCTCACAGCTTGTTCAAACCTTGCTTGAAGCTGGTGCCTCGGTGACACCCGTGCAAGGAGCGTTACCACCCCTTTTCCTTGCTGTCCTTCATCGGCACAGGACAAATGTACAGCTGCTCCTAGACGCACAAGCTGACCCTTGGCAGGAGATTCCGATTGCTTCCGTGCTTTCCCATTCATTGCAATGGCATGGTCACCCTGCCCGAAAAGAAGTCTTCAACACTGTGCAAGCTGCTGCTGCGCAAAGTGCAGAAGACACGGTCATTGATATGTTACAGCGAGGGAGTGGCGCCACAGACGAGTGTAGAAGTGGGCGATCCTCTTTGGCGCGAGTGAAACCCACAACTCTGACAGATAAGGCCACCACAATCATGAAACAAACTGTGTGGAAATACCAACATATCATTGAGAAACAGTCTCGACAAACCAACTTTGCTACGTTTCGTTGGCGCAGAATACTTGACGGACTGTACTTACCAGAACGAGTACGAAATGAGCTGCAACCACCCTCGGAGCTCGACCGGGAAGCAACATTCCTGCACCAAATCGACTAGTTGTGTGCTCGAAGATAAACATATCCCAGTGAGAGGCTGGCACCAGGTCAAGGCTGTATTCCGGCCTGCTTGAGATCCTAGAGCAAAAAAGAACGAGCAGCGCACACACAGCCGCATTTCTCAGCTGAACCATGCTGTCCTTAGGTATACAAGCTTTGTGTGCTCTGCTGCATTGTAGCTAACACTCCCTGCGATCTATTGGCTCAAATGCAAAAGCTGCAGACAGACCAGCTGCCACAGCTTAGTTCCAGAAAAGGGAAATATAGAGCATTTCCTAACCTCGGAGAGGGATTCATATCACTAACCTTTCTGGTTATTGGGCAAGAGTTTTGCTGCGGGCTTCCTGTTTGTTTCACACCACAGTGTATATCCTGATCTTTCGTGTATTAGGATCTTGTTTCGCGATAGTGCCCCCTGCTGCGTCACATCCCTTTAACTGACTCATCTCTCTCCATTCCATTTGGCATCTGGTTTTTCTGGCCAAAGACGTGCCAGGGCTACCAGTGCCTCTCCCACACACCCTTCTCCCCCCTCTGTTTGGTTATTGCGGGTTCTTTTCCTCTTTTGCTCGTTGGCTCGCTTGTGCTTTGCTCCCTCCCTTCCCTCTCTCCCCCTCTTTTTCACTCTTGTGCCTGGATTTTCTGACTAAAGACTGTCAGGGCTTCCAGCTTATAATTTCCCTTTCTTTCCCCCCTGATTGCACACTTCTCCCTCACTGCTGCGTTCGCCGCCTCATTCGGCTGCCGTGTATCATTTTGGGTTCGGGTCTTCTTTGTCTCTCTTGCTTCGTATCAAGGTGCTTGAACTGCCTGGCCAAAGACGTGTCAGGTTTTTCAACACTTGCCCCTTCCTCCTTTGTTTTTGGTTTGTGTGTGTTGGTTTGGTGTCCTTTGTTTTGTTTTGTTTGTTGGTCTCTTCTTGTTGCTTTCTGTCTTGGAGGTCTCGCTTTGGGTCTTCCTTCTCTTTATTGAATTTGCCCTTCATTTCTGACTGAAGTGCTTGAGTCTTCTGACTAAAGACGTGTCAGGATTCTCAACACTTCCCCTCCCCCTCCATATTACCTTTACACCCTGAACGGCTACGCAGGAACTGCACAGTGTGATGTCTCTGCTTTCCAGAGAACAAGTTATGAAATCCTGGTATGCAAAGAACCCTAACATCAGCTTCTTTGATTTGCTCTTTGCGCTTGAACAGCACAAGAGTATCTCGACTGAGTATGGGCTAAATGTATCCATTGAGCAGCACTGGAGGCTTGGAGACCCCCATAAGAAGACCGCTGCACCCGATCGGCATGACTATGAAATTGCAATGGTAGATGGGCGAGAAACCTTACCTGGACCTGACTGGCATAAGCTGTACCGGTGGTTGGTTAGTCAAAGCCGAGCTTTCTTGCCTTACCACACGGTATATTTGGTGACGGACAATCGTGATTTGCAATCGGAGAAGGTCAAGTCTGAGCCTGGACTCAGTCATTGGCCAATGGTTGCTGCTTGGTGGAAAGAACGGTTATGCTATGTTGGCCCATATGGAGAACTCACCACAGTTGTCTTTGTCCACATTTCAGCTGACACCGGTCTCCATAAGGTACACCCGACATGGGCAGGGACGTACATCCTTGATGCGTGCGTGTTCCTCTTCCCGGCCATCAATTTTGCGCTGATTGACAGCGACTGTGTGCCAGTGACTCTATTTGAGATACGGGAACTTTGGCTGGCGAGCACTGACCCAACTCATTCAGCAGCATCAAGCACAGTTGCAAAGAGCAAACAGTCAAGCCCCATTGCGTCATCGCACAAACGTGCGCGATCTGTGGACACGGGAAGGGACATGCAACAGCCTGGTCCACCATCGAAGCTGTCTAGGTCGCATAGTGCGGACCACCTTGCTTGCCGAAAAGCAGATCCACTACGAGCCCCTCCGTTCACCTATGGTGGGTAGGGGGATGGGGTCCCCTATACCATGCCATAAACAGGGGGAGGTGGACCCGAGAGGGTCCGGGGGGACGTTAAACTGTGATATAGCGCAGGGGAGTTGCTGAAGGCCCCCGTCCCTAACGAACCGTGAATTAACACGGTACCTTGGTACCCCCTAGTCGGCGTGTGTTGACATGTTGGGTTGCTCCTCATGTCACACCCTCGTTTGTGTTTGCGCACATCCTTGGGTGATCGTGCGGTATCTCGGGGTTCTCCCGGACCGATCGGTACACACGTGGTACGGGACCGACGGGTCTCACCTTACCTTGTGTCTAGGGTAGCAACACCCTGTGATGACACGGGGGAACAGGCAAGGTCGGTGAACCTCTTAGAGACTTGGGGACTTGTCTCGAGGAGGGGTCAACGGGGCAACCCGTTGGCTAACGGTCAATATTCATCGTTGGGTAGCTAAGCTCGCGGTGGACAAGACCGTCGGTTCCCCCCTAACAGTGTTAGGGTCCTGTCGCAAGACAGGTGTATCCCCCTGGGATACATGGGATCGCTAACGACTGGGTCACCGACCGGTTCACTCTCAACCTTCGGGGAGAGTGGGCTCAATGTACAGTCTGGCCACAGTGAGGACCTTGTTTTCGGCTCTAAGGTCCGAGCTGTGCTCCATTGGGACTGGGGTCACTGAAAAGGTGACTAAGACTTTCCACTCCTTTCTTGGATCGTCTTCTCCAGTAGCCGCTGGAGTCCGGGAACCTATGGGGGCATCATGAGTAGGTCTCTCTTGGATTGAGTGGTGATCATCTTGGGTGAAATGAATGGGTTCCGTCTCCACGTCCATTCGGGGTGTACGGTTTACGCTGTACATTCTTGGTGGAAATGAATGGTTTCGGTTCCCACGTCACTCGGTGAGTGGATCCACTCTCCTTGGTTTGACCTGGGACTCGTGGTGTGGAAAGGGTACCGCCCCAGGGTGCGCCTGGTGCTTGCGGGGGGCCATGCTTCTGCGTGGTTTTCGCCTTTTTGGCGTGGCCCTGCACCGGGAGCCCAAAGGTACCAAGCGGCCAATTTGGCAGACGAAGTTGACTATGGTGGTTCGCCAGACCCGAGTCCCCGTATGTCTCGTCGAGGGACGTCCAGCAGTGATGACTCTTCTCCGGCTGGGTCAACCAAACCCACTCGGAAAGACAAAGTTGCCGTGGATGAAGCGGCCACTGCGCCTAGACCCAAAGGAGTCATCCTTGTGAGTGAGGCTTTCACTGAAATCAATGCTGGTCTGGTCATTGTATTAGCTTCGGGTCATGAAAGTCCTGTACCTGTTACTGTCTTGGATGACTCAGACACAGATCCTGATGAAATTGCCTGCGTTGTTACCATTGCTTACCACAAACATGTCGAAGCCTACCTAGCTACTACATATCCACCTGCAGACGTCGAGCAAGCAGTCGCCAGTGGATTACTTGGCTCTCCTCTGCTTGGCACGTCCACAAGGGTTACTGCAGATTGGTGCCATGCGTGGAGCTTGTTAGGCCAGTGGTCTGGACTAGTTACTTTTCCTGTCCCAGCCTCTGGTGTCTGGCCGCGCCATGGTCATTTACGGAAGATCCTGGATGGCTACCAAGGTAGACAACCCAACTTCCATAAATGGGCTCGGCCCGCCTACGAGCAAGGGGCCCTTCCGACCCTTAGCCTGCTGCCCGGTGAGGTCAGCGTACGAGTGCTACCAGGTGACAAGATGTACCAAGCCATGGCAATCGAGCCACATTACATGCGTCCTGTTATCCTGCATGGATTTGGCACCAGTGCTAAGAAAAGAATGCCGAGCAGTCTCGCTGACCTTGCCCAATTCGGCTGGTTGCCGCTGGCTGCTGCTATATTTGGCACGCATGAATGGAAGCCCCAATGGCTACATCACAATTTCCTTCCAGTGGTAGGACTGCGGTTGCATGCCAAAGTGCCTCCTCCTCCTCTTTCCCAAGCTCAACTGATTTTGCTTTGTGGATTGTGGCAACGAAAGGAACAATCGGAACCCTCATGTACGTCGCTGCAGCAAGCAGCTCACCTGAAGTTTGGTCTTCCGTTACCTTTCCGAGAAATGGCTAAGTGGGAAATCACTGTCAATGAGCAGACTATAGATGTTGGAGAATTGTCCAAACATAACTACATCGGAAGACAACCTGAAGCTGCGATGCCTGCCGCACTCAAGGGCTCGGGTGACTGGGCATCCTGGGTCTTTTCCCTCGTAGAAGTCTGGCAAGATGACGCTCCAATGCAAGACCGACCCCTTGAAGTGCACTGCAGCGGATTAGGGGGTGGCCTACTGAGTGGTGAACACGAATATGATATTTTCCTGCAAAATCTTGCGCAAACAAAGGTGTATGGTCCATCGCTTGCGATGACCGATAATTGGGAAGAACATATCACCCAATTGGGCCTCACCAAAACAGTGCACGAATATGCGGTATACCAGCTTCTTTCCACTGCTGATGGCTGGACAGCTTGGCGAGATTTCCTCCCTGAACAGTTCTCTGATCCACAGCTGCTGCTCACGAGAGCGATTCGCCTCATTGAGGCTGCGAACATCCGGCCAGCCCACGCCAGGCCACCACATCCGACCTGGTCAACAGCAATTATGCAGATTTTCCGCTGTTACCATCCACAAGGTAAACAGCTTTTTCTGAGGTCATGTTTTCCACACTTGGTCACTACAGCGGATAACAGAGGTGGTAGGGACATTAACGTGTATGGTTTCTCGGCAGGGTCCTATACGGGCTTAGCAGTCCACGAGATCCTGAGTGAATTTGCTGCGTTCCCTGGCCTCACTAAAGTTGCTGCGATTGCGACGCCGCCAGAGATGCTGCGACTTGCCACAGGCGAACGCCGAGTCACCCTGGTGCACTGCCTAGAGGACCAGCTCTGTGTGTGGAGACCTGCTTCTCTGACAGAATTTAATTGTCAGGTTGTTCTTATAGAAGGGCACCCCACATGGAGTGGGCGTGCCAAACACTCCTATGGCCACTTGCTCTTCATTGACATTGATGAAGGAGTCCACGAAATTCAGAGGCTACAAATCACCACCCCACAAGTTATTCCACATGGGGTACGGTGCGAGGGATTGCTGCGTGTACTCTCATGGGTTAGCTTTGACCTTCCTGAGCACCTCAAGACGACTCTAAGCACTCTGTTAGTAGCCGCTGGAGAAGGAAACACTGAGCTACAAACAGTGCCCATTGTCGGCCGGGACATTCGGGATGGTCAGCCTGATACGGAAGCTGAGTTACAAGCGGCTCTGATTGCGATGATTCCCACACCGGGAGGATCCCACGATGAGGGTGGGTTGCTCGTTCGCAACCTACTGGCGGAATTCCTGCGTGGTTTTTCATTACGAACCCTCATCTTCCTACTGGACATGGTGCTTCCGCAATTAGACGCCTATCATGCGGGACGGCAGCTTCAGCATCTGCAGCCCTGGGTCAGTGTGGAACTTGCTCAGCAGAAGAAGCGAGGCCAAACTGGAACACGTTTGCAGCTCACCTATCAATACGAGGCTTATGCTGGGTTTCATGTTGTTCACCTACATACTGATGGTGCCCCGCTCCTGCTCTTCAGTGCACCGTCGGATGTTCCAATGACCTCGCCGCGAGAACTTTGTGAAGCTGGGAATCTAGGCAACTTGGAAGCCAACGTGATGGCGGGCAGAGCATTACTGGGTGTTCTCCAGTTGCCAGACACTCAGCAGCGGTGTGTCATATTAATTGTACATGAGAAGGTGATGTCTAGCGGAACCAGCAAGAACCCTGCTCAGCGAGCGATCAAGCGCATTGCCCCGAAGTTGCTTGAGCTCGTTATCGTCTCGCTACCCATTGCTCGGACCTTTTGTGGGCGGCTTTTGGACCAGTATCTCAAAACAATGAGTTACTTTGATCCTGCAAAGGACTGGCCGAAACCCATTGAAGACTACGTGTCTATGACCGTTGTATGGGAGGAGCTAGCCTTTCTGGGAGACACGCGTAGCCGCCATGAACTCTTAGTGTTTGCGCAAGCTAACCAGTCGCGCTTACCATTGGCAATGGGCATCGTGCAGCCGCACATACCTGCTCGCCGCATGGCCAGCGAGCGCAAAACGCAGCTCACGGATGCATTAGTCAGAATATTGAAACGGTTTTTGACACCAGCCACAATATCAATGGATGGGGCCCATGACAGTTACTACTGTGAGTATCTCCTTCCGTTAGCAGCCCACGGGGATGGACATGTCTTGACTGTTTCCATTGCACTGTTACTGGCCATTCTAACAGGAAGATCTGACTTATGTATTGCAGGGGTTTTTGGTGCTGGCAAAACACGGTCCCTTGCGGTCCTGCTCATTGCCCTGAGTTGCGAACTCAAGGAATTTGTTGCCATCATCTATACGAAAGAAAATGTAGCTGCCAAAGCACTTGCGGATCAATTAAGTGATCTCGCGCCCCCCACAATCAGGAGCTTTGGAAGGCTAATTGGACGCATGGAGGAAGGCAAAGGAACAGCATATGCCTCCAAGATTGACGTCCGATGCAGTGACCGCAATAGAATCATCGCTCACAAGAATGTCCTCATTGCAACAGGTGGCTCGGCCACGGCAGAAATGGCAATGCGCTACTCCAGTTTTAGCCATTGGATCTCTCGCACCTGGCTTGCCTTCATGGATGAAAGTCAACAGTATGGCAACTACCATGAAATTGCAGCTCTCGCTGCTATTCAACAACCAACCCTTACTGTTTTCATTGGTGATCATAGGCAAACCCCAGGTGGATTGTCAAAAGGCCGAGCAGCGGCTGTCAATCGTCGCAAACTGTTGCAACGGCCGTTAGGGCTCCGAGCACTAGATAAGTCAGGATACTATCTTCCGCCGGCACGTATGGCAGCACTTATAGCGCGGCTTTGGCCTGATGCGAGTCAAGATCCGGAGTCTGATCTCTTCAGTTTGCTGCGACTCGCAAATAAGTCGCATACTGGCCCATGGACATCCACTCCGCAAGACTACGAGCTGCCTGCTGCCCTGGGGCGTGTGCTTCACTGCCGAATATCATGCCAGTTGGACGCACACAGCAGCCTGATTGCAGCAGCTCTAGCAGTCCTGCTAATTGCCACAGCACCAGAGGAATTTGGAGTACCTGAGTGCACCACAACCCTTGAAGCTGCAGGGTTATGTGGTCCTCACCGGTGGGGTATCATCCTCCCCAACAGCTCACGGGTCTCAATGCTGACCTATCAAGCAATCGTTGCAGTACGATATCCTGAGCTAGTCCTCCATGAGCCCAATCACATCTACATTGGACACTTTGTACCACATGAGTCCACTGTGGCACAAGGAGGTTTCCGGACAGTGCTTTGGAATGCACCTAAAGACCTCAGAGCTGCTGTTGAGGATGTTGTTGCCTTCTGCACCTACCTGCAGACCTATTATCGCAATTTGCAACAAGGGGCCACCTCGCAGCTGCTTGTCTTATGCAACCGTACGGCGGTGCATAACCTGCTGCTTCAACATGGCTTCCAGTCCGCGTGGTATGGCGGGCTGAGAATTTCCACTACCTCCTCTGCAGCAGGAGCGACAGCGCGCATTGCGGTCATTGTTCAAACAGGTGTCGGGTTTCTAAGTGGTGGTCGTAGGGATGCATCAGCAGATGAGCGTGAGGACTGTTATGGAAGAGCAACCGTAGCGCTCACAAGAGCCATTGAACATACCTATATTGTCTCGCCCCTCGATATGGCAGGCATGATTGGCATGGCTCAGACACTAGGAGTCTATCATTATGGCTACTTCACGCTGAAAGGCCGAGATATTCAGTACCATGGCCCTGCAACCTACCCCACTGACAAAAGTGCCATACTGGACTGGGGATTAGTGGCTCCATTTATCTCCCAAGATAAACCTCCCCTTGCTATTGCCATGATAGTGACAGCCAATGGCACACGAGTGTGGCGACGCTATCGGCTGGTGGTGGCATGCAGAGACAAGCTTCGTCTTCACCCTGATGTCCTTGCTGCACTAGAATCCCGCACGCGTGACCATGTGCTGACGACCAGCAGGTTTTTCCCATGCTCGATTGATCGGGAATACTTGTATGGTTATGCTGCTGATGGGTACAGATCTCCTCTCTGGCTATGTGCAGCCTATAATGGGTCCCCAGCACTTGTTCATCGACATAGAGGCCACAAGGTCTTCTTTCACGTAGGTATACAAGATCGACAACTTGTCGTAATACCAGGTATCCACTACTTCGATGCCCATCGGTTGCAACCGGAACTCTTGGCCACATTGGATCGCCAGTTTGATCCAGGGTCCATGCAGTTTGCAAGCCCCGAAGGTGCAGGAGACACAGTGAATGACCCTTCCTCGGATGAGGAAGCAGCCTCTACCGATGCCGAGAGTGATCCAGAGGACCCTACAGTTGCGTGGTGCCCACCTATCCCTGATGCAGCTGAGGATCCATCTGAAGACGAAATCGCGAGTGCAGCTGACCAGCTAGCAATTTTGATTACGAATGTCCAACCTAACGGAAACCCGTTCTTCATACCCGAAAATCTTGGGATCCTCCCGCCGCTGTGGCTACAAGCGAGATTGACATTGTCCTTGACTGCCATCCAAGAAAAGTTTGCGCGCATTTTACTGAGTGTGGCCTGTGAACTGTGGTTGCGTGGGCAAAGTGCCAGTGTGGAGGATGTCCTCCTACAGACGGCAAGGGCTCTCACAATTCGATTGGCAGAAAAACTTGCCCAAGCGATGAGCACGTTGATGAGATCAGCTGAGTCCATGGTGACTCCAGAAACTGAATGCTTGTTGTATGCCACGTACTGGTTTCGGCCCATTCTGTCTGAGCTCATCGGCTCGGCCCGAGAGAGCTCTGAGATGAACCGTAGTCGAGCGCCGAGTGGCCCAGTAAAAGTCCTGGTCACTGATCGGCCGCATCGGCGCACTACTGGGCTAGTGGACCTTACTAGTGGTGCCTCTGCCCTATTGGCATGGTTCCCGGCTAGCTGGGCTAGCAAAATTGCTCCCAAACTTCTTGAGAATGCCCCTGAGAATGCGCAGAAACCACAAGAAATCAACATCGCGTGCCCGAAACGTGCCTGTGACGAGACTCCAGTGGAAGGAGCGAAACAGCTGCTCCAAGCAGTCAAATTTGCTGCCAAAACCATGCCTGGTTTTCGTCTTGGATTGGATGAAGACTTTCAAATGGCTGGATGCTTCCAGGAGCTCATCCATGGATACACATCAGGGCTTGTTGAACCATACATGATGCGAGGTCTCCAACCACTGGGACCCACTCGCACTACTCTGGAAGTGATCGTACCATCTCAAGAAGGGCTTACACCTGAAAAATGGAAAGAAACAGCCACACTGTGCCCACTTGATTGGCCTTCCAACTACAGTCTGTTGCGATTGTGGCATACCAATGGGAGCCTGCATCAAACGGTAGCGCGACTCAGAAGGCAATTGTCGCACGGCCATATGTTTGCTGAATGGACAGTGCATCTCAACAAATTTGCAGAGCGTGTTTTGTTCCAGCAACCTGCAGTTTATGTAGCGGGACATGCCTTGCAAGCCAACTTGCGGGAACGAACCTTCCCAGACAGGAAAGGCCGCAGGAGGGTTCCTCCGGATGATCTGGATGAACATCAACGGGCGATTCGAGCGCTACATCAACGAGCTCTTGCTCAGCAAGCAGCTAACCCAGTATCATTTGCACTCACCAATGAATGGAACGACACTATCACATCGGACAAGAAGCATCATCTAGAACATTTCATGAGAGGTACGACATGATTCCCCCAACACCTTTTCTCATCACTCTTCCTCTGTTGGTGTCCACCATTCTCTTTTTTCCCCCTATGTCTCATTTCTGTTTCACTCCGCTTTGTCCCTCAGACAACACCGGCATTTGTTTCATCAGCAATGGAAGTGGGAGTTTACTTAATCACAATATGGTCTCTCGTCATCCCTACTTCAGGTTACTGTCCATACTGGTGTGTCTGTCCAAAGACGTGCATTGGTATGCAGTCGGGGACACAGCTTTTCCTTATCTATAATTGTCAGGTTCCTCATGACCCATGCCTGGGAGGTTCCTTCCATACTGGTGTGTCTGTCCAAAGACGTGACAGGTGCACTGGTATGCAGTAGGCGACACAGACCTCCCTCATTCATACCTGTCAAGAATTTTCTGCCCCATGCCTGGCCCCTACTGATTCAGACCCCCCACAGCCAGTAGCCACACACATGTGCCCTCATGTGTGAGAGATAGCCTAGGCATAACAAACCGAGTAGCATGCTTTCCCCTTGCGCTAGTGCTTAGGATGTGGTGTCCAGTCGAGAGCTTAGATTATACTGAGGCCTCCTCACACCATGAAGCCTACTGCATGCGCGCACGCTCTCGTACCTGGTGCCTGACAATCATAGATGATGATGCAACCGTTTCCGTCATTCCCTGACATAATACTGACGAGACTACCCCTCTCCCACCCTTCCCACTAGCTAATTACGTGAATTCATCGTTTCAACCGTAGTATTGCAATCTGCAGAGTTACAGTCGGCGTAGTGCCTCGGTTGCTGATTCTATTTTGGTGGTTGTTTGGTCCCTGCCTGCCGTCGCCCTCCCTCCCCCTCGGATGGTCCTCGTTGGCGCCCTGGTCCAGGTTTTACTGGTCCCTCCCTCTGGGTATCGTTGCTTCCGGCGACGGCCTGGTTGCCGTGCCTCTGCGCGTGGAGTGTTTGTTGCGCACTGTCTCCCTCCTCATGATGACTCATGGCAACAAAGGCCTTGGCCCTGTGTGGGGATCTTTCCCTCTACACCATGTTTCCTGTGTTGTTGTGGTGCTGTGTGCTCCCTCACTGAGGTATTCATCATGGTATGATCCTTGTCCCCTTCTTGGACGCCGCTAAGACACGTTCGTACCCCTTCTTGTGCGTGCGTGTCCTCTCTCTCTCTCTGTCCTCTGCTGCCTCCTGGCTCCTTTCCTCGATTCCCCGTTGGCTTGTAGTTTTGCATGGGTTGCATTGGCCGCTCCCCCCTCTTTGCTTCCCCCTTGATGGCAGGTTTCGTTTAGTTTGGGTGTGTGTTGTTTTTGCTTCCTCTGTTGCCTGGATACCGAGGTTACTGCTCTGCACAGTCACCCATCTTTTCATCATGGCTGCATTGATCTCATCCGATAGTGACTAAGGATGTATCCGAGGTGGGACAGCCGTTGCTCATCTTCCCCTCCCCTCATTTTGCGTTAATTTGACCCCTTTTTGAATTCGTTTTTTTTGGTGTTGTTTTGTTTGTATTTTATTTGTCAGGTGGCTTCCTCTGTGGCTGTATTGGGATGGGCTCTTCTCCCTCTTTTGTTTTGTTCCTTGTGTTTTTCTAGGGGCGGTAGATTCCCGGTAGAGCCATGGACTAGGCTGCACTGCAGTGAGCTCTGCTGGCGCTGTCCAGTTGTGCTTCCTGCAGTTCAGTCTGGAGCGCCCGAGTGCAGCAAAGCCTGCCCACATGGTTCGTTGTGCGGATTTTCTGTTTTGCTCTGGCCTATGGCTCACTCTGTGGGAGAGTGGCCTTGTCTGGAATATACAATTGCCTTTCTGTGCATCCGGTCCTCTCCGCAAGAACGAGCTGGGACGATGACGCCTAGTGACTCCTGTCTGAGTATCGGATGATGGCGCACCGAACCACCTCATCCTTGAATCTAGTGCACAGTCTTACAGCAATGTGAATGCGACTTTTGTATACCTACTTGCAGTATCATACTGGATGCGCTCACGAGCCCATGGTATGATCGGAACATCATTGTCTGTCATGGCCGTACTGAGCCGGTCAGGCCTTTAGCCACCGTTTCACCCACGGCCTTAGGGTCTTGGGCACAAGTCATGTGACGGTCTCTGCAAGTGCTCACACCATGTTGCAGGCTGTCTGTGCTCCCCCCCCTATCTTGGGGGAGAAATAGACTACAGCCTCTTGCGGTGGTGTATACTGACAGGAACAGACTGCCTGGAATACGCTGAACAACACAGGGTGAACAGCAGCGATGCGGAAGGTGAGTTATTGACAAATCGTCCATACAGGCGGCCTCTTTTGAACTACACATCAGTCTGCCTACGATATTGGACTCTCTCTGCTGTTCTCAGGCAAAACGGTCTGGACAATCAGGTACAACACTTCATGCACCGCTGCAATTAATTAGTTTGCATGTTTTTGAGCATGATACAGTGGCTATGGTCGCTGTATCCAAGGCAAATCTGAGTGATTTTTGTTTTGTTTCTTGTTGGGCCCTGCCCCTTTCTGTGTTGCTTCGCTGTCTTCTTTGTGGCGAAACGCAAATCTGGCTGGGGGATTTGCGGGTCGTTTTTGGTTGTGGTTTTTGTTGTTCTGGTTGCTTAACGTGATGATTTGCCAGATTTTGGACCACACGAGTCCTGTACACTTCTGCTTTTCACTGCTTACGCAATTGTAAGGACCGTGCCTAGTGCGAAGCGGCCAAGCCGGAGGAAAAAAAAAGTGGCATACTGTGGCAACCAGGAGAGATTATCTATTATCCACTGGAAGAGCTTCCTATGGTGGACCTGGCTGGCTGGTGGGCGTCGGATTCCATTCCCTTCGTCCACCATGATTGCTGGGTATGTCAGGGGTGACCGGGGCATTCGACAAGAGCCGACATCGGCCCATTTCCACCTTTGTTTGATATCGTCCATGCCGAGTGGGGTTTCAATTTCTTTTTCCGAGAGGAAAAGTTCATCGAGCTGGTGGCTTATTTGTGAGACCCCATTTACATCGAAGAAATCGATAGGTGCGGCAATTTCCCACTTCTCCCTTGGGGGAGGCTCAGCCCCTTGTTGGAAATATGGAGTGTCATCATCTGTCTCGAGGGCGTCAAAGTATTCCGTTTCGCTGTCCACTGACACATCCTCGACTGTTTTGTCTGGGACGGTTGGTTCTGTGGGTTCGATGTCTGTATCTGAGTCGTCAGGGTCAGGCGACGCCAGTGAAATGAACCTGTTTGGTGTCATAAGCTGTTGTAGCATGCTGGCGCAAGCTTGACCCTGAACAACCGGTACCCGGGTGTCAGGTGTCAAGTGACAAGCTGGAAATAGTGGATGCTATCAGGGCAGGGAGTGCAAAATGTGTCAACTGGATTGGCAAGGCTAGGGAAATCCCGAACACCCGGCACCCGGGGTCGGGGTTCCCCGTTGCGGGGCCAGTCGTTGGAAGTGAAACAAATGAGGAAACAAAACAATCAAGGTTTGACTATCACCTTGGTGTGCGAATTGATGTCTGATGGCTGACCTAGCTATAAGAACTAGTGGAGCCACAAAAGCTGCAGTGCAAACAATTTACAATGACAATTCATGTAACCTTCTTTACCCAAAGTAGATGTGAGTTCGACAGGAGTTGAGATGACTGACGGTGACAGGACCTGGGACACACGCCTAACCAAAACAGCTTAGTAGAAAAGAGTCCCCATAAATCCCCTTACTCTGGTTTGTGGGGGTCATGCTTGAGTGGGTACTCTCCCATAAGGTAGGTTTAGGGGGTATTACCCTGGCACGCAGCTGCTTTTCTCTTGGCGCATTTGTGGGGTAGGCGGCATTAGGAATGGCACTGATCAGGTGGTTTCACACAGGCAGGTGCACGCAGTGCTAGCTGGCTGCAGGTTGGATCAGTCAATAATTTCCATTTCCATATCTGTGACAGGCGAGGCTTGCGGAGTGCCTGATGATTGGCCATCTTGCATTCTTTTAAGGCGCTTCCTGATACGCGTCAGATGCTCACGAGCACTGATAAGCCGCGTTTCATGGAAGACAACTCTTTCACAGGCTGTCTTCTCCATGTTCTGTAAAGTCGGGATGTCCGCTGCGGTGAGGTCAACGTCCTGCCTGGATTCGCTGGCAGGCTCAGGGCTGCTAGCACCAGCGGTGTCAGTTGCTTGAGTCTCTGGCGATTCATTTGGTGTATCTGCAGGCGACGATTCTTCTGTCGGTGTGTCGTCGTTAACTGCGGGCTGCTCTGGAGGTTGCTGCTGCTCGTCATCTTTGCTGTGAGTTGCAGAGTGGAGGTCGGAGGATAACACGCCGGTACCCGGGGTATCCGTTTGTGGTTTGTTCGCGGGTAGGGTCGATGGTGGGCCTGGTCTTTGGTTAAATAATGATTCTGCACTGATTTTAGCTGGCGGATTGCTTTGTGGTGGAGTTGAAGCTTCTGCCCCCACGCCTGTACTGGGATTGGTCGGTACGGCGGTTGCCGCGTTGTCTGTGCTTTGTTGACTTGCGGCCAGCAAATTGGCTGGTTTTTGGGTTTGCTTGACATCCGCAGGTCGGCTGTCTGCTAACGTCCGTTGGTTTGCTTGAGCAATAATAGACTGCAATTCCATATATTGCCGTTCTCGGTCAGCTACTTGTTGTGGCGTGCTCTGAGTACCCTTAGGATCCGGCGGAGTAGTTGCTTGCAGTGTTTGTACTGGCTGTTTTGCTGCAGTTCGTTCCGTCCACCTGGTTGGTAGCGGTGGAGGCGGAGGTTGTGCACGCTTCGCATGCTGAGAAGGTTTGAGTTGATCAATGCGTGGCTGAATTTCATCTCTCAATTCATGCGGGTACGACTCTCCTGTCTCGGCTAACCACTGTATAGTTTCTTCATGCAACCACAGGGTGGTTCTCCACAATGGGATGGTATTGTCATCATTAACCCAGAACAGTGGCTTAGGCGGTAGCAGCTCGTGGGCCTCCACGATCAAAGGCAGCAGGAAAGCTAATCTTTTTTGTTCATGGAAGATCATTGCTCCGTTCGGGTGAACTTTCAGGTGGGTATGGTTCCACACAAAGGGTTGCACGACACGCATGGTATGAGCGACATCATTAAAGATGGATAATCGAATTTTGGTGTACGGTGGTGCAACACCGTAGGCTTGTCCATCCCAGGGTGGTTCCAGAAAACCCCACCGCTCTTTCCGACCGTAGTTAACGGTATCCCAAAAGTTGGGTTCAAACTCTTTCTCAAGGGCATCAGCAAGAGTAGAAAAAATGAGCCATGGTACCTGGTCGATATACAATTGATATTCCACCAGCGTAAAATTATATGTTGTTTGGCAATCTCCTGCCCATATTGTGCCCCTCACTGCGAGGAAGCGAACGTTGTTGGCATCTCGCATGTCCCAATTCATTCCAGCCGATATGTCCAGTAAATGTTGATCGGAAACACTGATTGCGCCAGACGGAAAGGGATTTGGCTTCGGCATACCAGCAACAGGTACCCTGCAGTGGCAGCACTCTCCGGAGTGGAGGCTATTGCGTGGCGTATGGTTGGACCAAACGACAGGAACCACTCGCTATTGCGGGCAGCGGCCAAACAACGAGAACCCCGTGTTGGCTTGAATGTATGAACGGGCGAGCAAATGAAATAAAACTGGAGACGAGGAGGACCCAGGCAACTCTGGCTTATGCAGGTGCGGTGTCCTCGCAGTTTGAGCCAACGGCTGCTGACGGAGCCAGTGAGTCATGGTCGGTTCAAGCATCAGTTAAACAAAAAGACAATCATTGCTGTGGTGGGAAGTGTATGCAACATGTTGCCGGTGTCTGGGTTGGAGTGAGGTGCATTGTTGTTCAGCTGCAGAGGCAGAAGACACAGAGGGGAGTAGCAAGGAGTGGAGCACGTGGCAGGGGCAGCAAAGCATGACACAGGAGGGTGGCTATCGGTGCAAGATATGCTATAGACGGTAGACCCTGAGGAGCATTGTTGGCAAGGAGGACGCATTGTTGAGAGGATATATGACCGTCAGGATGTTTAAACCAGGGTGATAATCATGAGTGCGCGAACCATGTGAGATGAGTAACTTGTAGAGTGAAAGCAGAGCTGAACCCTCACCATTACCCAAGGTGCCCTTGGGAACAGTAGAGGGATGAGAGGCACATGTGTCGTGTTCCTACCAGGCATGATGTGGGGGGCACTGTGGGGGGTGAGGGCATGAGGGACTACTTACGTAAATGAATTAAAGTACGTGAAGCAGTTTCAATCAGCTTTATCCCTTATAAGGGAGATGTACCTACAATGTGACACTTCACTTGTTCGAGGGGTTCACTGGCGGTTTCGAGGGAGTACGGAGTGCTGACTGCATTGACTGTTTCTTGGCGGCAGGTTGGCACTCTGTGATCCAGGTCAGAAACTTCTATCTATACATTGCTGCTTGGCACCTCATCGTATTGGTATACGCAGGATGCGTTGTTCCGTCGTGAGCATCGCTTGGTCACAACGGGTGATAAATCCACTTATCTCCAGGTGGGCGGTTCGTAATACTCCGCTTAGCACTTGCTCGTCAAACCCTATGTCGTCCAGGTCATCCATGGTTTCCTCCAACTGGTACTGCAATCTCGTGGCCAAAAGTTTAACACGATGGACGAAAAGAAGCTGCTGGAGTAAGGCACGAACATGGTCAGCAGTTGCGCTACGTGCTGCCCTGTGCATGGAGAAGGTCCGAATGGCCGCACAGCGCGGATGGACGCCTTGTTGCAGGCAGGGCAGTGGACAGGAAACACAGAGGCGGGTAAGCTCTAGCCCAAATTCACGGTCCAATGACAAAAATACCCAAGTAATGTCCCTTGGAGCACCTCCTAATGCAACGTGCCAATAGTATGCTTTGGGGTCATAATGGCGATTCCACTGTTCCCAGCGTCACACATACCGGGGGACCTAGATTGGACTGCGGCAGTGGAGGGGCAATGTGTAAGCCGTTGCTTTACTGTAGTGGTATTTAGTGTCGTGCCATCAACTAAATATTACTTAAGGGCAGCCAATGACTAGATAGACACTCCTTTGGCTCAGAACCAGGGATAAGGGTACACTGATGGGGTATAATTACCTTACAATGGCGGACGGTTGCTAAGCATAGTGGGCGGCCCTAATCAGCTACATACACTGGTAAGTTGGAAATGTTTAGGTAGGGGGGATAATGGCTGGCATGGGAAAAATTTAACTGTACAGACAGAAACCAACAGCTACCATTCTCTGACTGTGGGAGCCCCTGGAGTTAGTGCTGCTCTGTTGTTTGGATTGTGGAAAGTACATCCATCGGGGTGCCCCGCTCGTATCCAGTAGACTGTTCCCTTAGTCCGTGGGCCTTGGCAGAAACAAGTACTCCTGTAAGCGAGCTGTCTACTTAACGCACAATGGGATGTTCTAAGGGAGTGAACTTTCCATCACGCAGACTTTTGGGCCTTAGCAGTGTCCAGTAATTGAGGTCCTACATAGTCCCTCTAGGTTAAAGGGAGGTAAACTATTTTGCAGTCAATTTGTTGAGCTTTGCAACCAAAACAGTAAACAAGCAATGATAAACTAATAGCAAGATGTTGGCAGGAACTATGGCACCAGCAATTAGGAAACACCAGCCAGTGCAGCAACTGCTTTCCGCATGTCTGAAGAGTTCGTCAACCTCCGAAAAATTATTGAATAATCAAATGGCCACTCAGTATTTGCAGAGGGCTCGCAATCAAAGCCATCCGAATGGATATGTCCGAAAAGTGGTAAAAACATTGAGCCCATGCGGTAAAATACTATTTTCGGGTACAACAGAGGGTCTAGGAAGATAGCATCTTTCCACGTCTTTCGTTCGGACAGATGGCGATTTCGATTCAAATGCGGCGACTGGAGATTTCACCGTTGCCACATCTCCTTTCTGTGCCTTGTGCCAATCCGAAGGGGCCTGAGTTCATCGATGTGCGGGAGTACTTCCATTAACATTAAAAATGGTCCTTGATATTCACTGAGGATTCTTGCGATGTCCTAAAAGGTGGCTTGTCCAAGAGGCTGGTCTGTGCAAGAACTTATTTGCCAGAAAATCTTGCCAGCTACCTGTCACTGATTGTTGAAACCCATGGAGTTGGCGCTGTTCCGTTCTAATGGATTTTGGAGCTATGCTTGTCGCCCAAAAACCTAATCCTTAGGCCATGGGCTTTGGCAGACAAAAGCAAGCCCGTTCACGAGCTGCCTACTTGGCGTACATGAATGCGAGCTATCGCAAACCCATGCCTGGTGCCCTGGTTAAACTCCGTCCAGGACACAAGCGTTAGGACTTGCTGACCGAAGAGAGCTTCGCAGCCGCATGCCGCTGTCTGGCATGGGGGCAAGGCAAAGGCTGTTTCGGCGCGAATTAAGTACAAGGCACTATGATGGCACCGGTTCGGAGCAGTGCACCGCTTATCAGAGTAGTAGTTAAAGATCTCGCCATTACCCAAGGTACCCTTGGGAACAGCAGCTGTCCTACACTGCTTAGCCCTCCAAGCTCTATCAAGCTCTGAGGATGAGGTGCCATGGGCGGCGAGAGCACTATCTACTTTAACTTGGCAGCACCGAATGTCCTACCGGCTCTATCACACTGCACGAGGGAAGCGTCATCGTGGTACTGCTCTGTCTTGCGTCGGTGGTGCATGGCAATTGATCTTCTGCGGTGTCGTGCGGAAAGTGATGTCCATCACCCGGGAACAACCCCCATTCAATTAACGATGCTACGGAATTTCTTATAGCCGCATTGACGGGAGTTCTAAAACTAGGCTGAGATAGTGCGCTGGTTGGAAAGGTGATATTGAGAAACAACTCTAAATATAGGCGTTTGCTCAGCATGGCGATGTTTCCAACCCGGCGATAACTATCGGGAGCAAGGGTGTGCCATGTATAACGTGATAGAGGGCCCTCTTCAATTTGGAAACTGGACGTATGACAAATGGGTAACAGTTATCTCTGGGAGCAGCCTGCAATCATTTGCTCAGTTGTATGAACATCCACCAATAGGGCTGGCTACAAAGGTGGGAGATTAGGAGTTGGGCGCTTGGGTAGTGCGCTGATGAATACCATTATGGTTAGAGCAGAGAAGATATATCTTTCCCCGGGACGTGCGAGGCAGCAATAACTACCCAGCATTTGCTGGCATCTGACAGCGTGGACAGGGAAGTGTCATCCAATCGTTTGTACTATGATATGCTCCAGTCGACAAAGGTAACAATTTGAGTGGCACGTAACGCTGAAGGGCAGTGTTGCTCCGCTTGAACTACTGCGCCTGACCCGTTGGTACGGCACCCGGATGGAACGGCCCGAGACAAACAAAAAATCCAAAACCTCAACAATAAGCTTATGACTGCGCAGTGGATTACAATGCGCGGGTACATCGGAGGGTCGGAGAATATGGCATGTTACCAGGCTTTCCTACGGACAGACAGAAAGCGAGATTCAAATACCGTAAGTGATTACTACTGTTTTTTGCGCTTTATATCAGTCCGTAGGGGCCTGAGCACCTCGATGCGGGTCGCTGTACCCTTCTCCATTACCCAAGGTACCCTTGGGAACAGAAAGGGTCTTGTGGCAATTGCACGGGTGCCATTGAACAAAGATGCTTGATTGCGCATTCCCAGGACACTTCTAGTGACAGACCTGTCCAAAAGGCTGAGAAGGAAGTGCGACATAAAAATTGTCCCACCGCTAGTCCATCCTCTCAGGGCAAACTGTTTTGCCCTCTGCTTCACGATGCCTGTGTTTGCTGATGAGCTGGAGTGCAGAGAGAAACCGTAACCTTTTTTTTTTTTTTGCCACCAAGGGTCCGGCCATCATCCCCCCGAAAGCTCTTAGAATTTTAGTCCGGATCTGTTCCCAAGTCCCTGCCAAGGTATAAAGTGCTCTTTTTGTTGCATGCGTTAGGAGTCTAGAGGGGCGAAGGGAGGGGGAGGCCAAAAACAAACAACGCATCAAAAGACCAAAACAAAACTGAGCAGTGCGACGCCCAATCGTGACAAAACGATCCACTGCCAACGCAAACGCAGAAAAAAGCATCCCGCCAGCAATGTCGCAGCAGAATCAGCACCTCACCCACGCCACGCTGCGAAAGCCTGCGACAACAACACCCAAACAATTCCAAACAACATAGTGCTTTGGCAAAGATGGGCAACATGCAGGCGGGGCTGGAGACATTGAATCAGCAACGGTGTTCGTCTGTTGGACTTGCAAAAGCACTGCGGTTTGTTAAAGCCGTGCTCGTTTTGGCAAAAAAGGTCACTGCAGCAATCTCATTTTCGGGGCCGTAAACACATTAGCTTTTTGGACTCCAAGAAGTGGTCCTCCCCAGTACAGTAAGAGGTCATAGAAGATTGGTAGAGAACACTCTACTTATTGTGGAAGGAATTCTTGACCAGTGATTGTGGTATATTGATCAGTTCTACATCTTATTCTGGATTCGACTTGAGTCTGGTACAGCTTATTGCTTGAACTGAAGATACCTACATTGGTTTGACATTGAGACTGCTTCTTGTGTCCACGACATTCCTGGACACTGAACATTGTGAGGTTTGTTCTCTCCAAGTGATGAGAACACAGCTAGAAACTCTTGGAGAAGAGTTTAAGCTGGGTCGAAATATCTGATGGAGAGAACCTATTAAACTTTGTGCTTGGACCTTGAGATGCATTGGTATTGTGAAGACAATGGCCATATTTGGGCATCTTATTTGTCTGAGAGTTTTGTGATGAGATGTTTCGGTATTGTGAGGACAATACCTACATCATCGTCATCTTGACCTATGGATCATACACTTGATCTTATGGTGTGCGTTTTATCGTTCCTGAGACGACTTTGGTTATCTCTATGAGGACGACATTGTTTTGAGAAGACTTTGGTCTACATTGTGGATTGGCTATTACAGTGGTCGAAAGACTTCAGCGATACAACTGTATTTGGCTGACCTACATTGACAATGTCGAACAGAACATTCTATTCTACATTGAGGTTAGAAGCTGTGAGATGCTATCTCTATGGAGAAAACTGATTTGGAGAAAGAACTTTGTGTTCTGACTATGTTTTGTATTCAGAAGAAGGTTGTACAGACACCTTGTGTGAATCACTTCGTTCTTGAGAAGTTAGTCAGCTTATGACTAGTGAGCTGGTTATTCACGTTTGGATGAGAACCAGTTTGATTTGAGAACTTTTGGAAGTGTTTCGATGATTTTGAATTCATATAGTGAAATTGAGTTTTGTAGACTTCTAGCAGCTGGAATAGTTTCAACAAACCTTTATTTGAAGAACTTGAGGTTTGTTAACTGGAAACCTGAAATCGAGTTTGCCAGTTGAGACATCGGCTCGAAGGACTGGTGTCAGAAGTTCATTTAATGAACAAGAGCTGCTGTGTCACATAACTTGACATAAGACAGACCGACACAGGGAACACGAACTTGTCTCTGTTCTTCTCCTTTTGTTGGTTTCGTGTTTGTTTGTTGTGTTTGTGTTTCTCTGTGACTGATCGTGTTGCGTCTGGAGCGAAAAGAAGGAGCTTGACGTCAGCATGTGGGAGTCGAGGGAGAAACATTCCTTTTGACACGGTATTGCTTTAGTTTAATTAGGTTAGGGAATTTACGCGCTGCGCTTGTGTTTGGTGTGCGTGGTTGACGTACGCGTCCGCCTGCGTAGTTCTGTAGGAATTTTGGAGAAGCGTTGGATCTGACCGCAGATCTGTGCACGGCGCTTTTTCTACATGGTAGCGGAGCTCTACGGAGCTACCCACACCATTCTCCGCTGACCCTTGTTGCAGTGTACTAAGGACACCATCTAAGGTGAAGCTGAGATCGTTTGTACTGAGCTCCTAGGTTTTCGCGAGATCTGTGTTGAGCTTGTACTAAGGTTCTGAAGTGATCACTAGGTTGGTATGCTGCGGGTGTAAAGTCAAGGGCATCGAAGAGCTTGAGTATTCTTGATTCAGATGATGTGTGTTTTTGTTTCACTTTTGGCATGTTGGCTGTGAGGTCATTGGGTGAAGGTGACTTGTCAATTGATTGCCGGAGATGACATGTTTTGTAATGCTTAGAATATCTCGACAGGCTGAGGTTGGGAGTAGGTCCTGGAGACACAAGTGGAGTCTTTGGGCAGTAGAGACTCCGACAACTGGCCTAGAAGTCTGTGAAAGTAAGAGTTGAGAAACCACTGGAGTGTGAGTGGAACCAAGGCGTTTGAGCTCAAGAGAAAAGTGTCGCCATACCATCTGTACTAGGAATGGACAACCGCCGTGAGAACCGGCCATTACGTGAAGCAATGGAGGAACGTTACATTGAATGGATTATCGGTTTAGAGAGGGTGACCAGCGTCTTGAGACTGGTACAGACTCTGATTGTTCTCATGGAATGGCTTTTGCCGTTGCTTGAAGATGTTCGTCTGAATGCGAACCAGCGAGACATCATAGCAATGTTCCGTGATCATCTCAGAGAGTTGGAAACCGAAATGCAGAGGCAGATTTGTGAGATGCGTGAGCATATCTTGGGTAGGTACCACAGGTCATTGCAAGGTTGAAATACCTGTGACCCATTGCTGTGTGATAGATTTGCCAGATGTAGACGATAGGTAGGGTTCCTGACAGTGGTGGTAAGCGTGAAAAATAGGTGACAACGACTGAGCTGCATGTGAGAGTAAGTTGCAGTTGCGTTGCATGTGAGATTTGCAGTTTTGTTGTGCAAGAGGTTTGGTGATTTTGGCAGAGAGAGAGAGAGTGCCTGGAGAATCACTAGAAAGCATTTGAAAGAGTAAGAAAAGGAAATGGGCTGGACGGCAGGGTGCTGCATAGGTCCATAATAGAAAAATAAGAAAGAATAACATCTCGACAGGTTGGTCAGGTTGTAGTTGATCCTGGACGCACGGAGTGCACAGTGCGTGGTGCTACTGAGCCTGGCGTCATGCCTGGAGGTGACAGTTGTGTTGAGAAAGATTGGCATGAGAACCCGGAAAGGTCGGTGACCTGGTTTAGTTGCCACACAGAGTGAGAAAGATTGGCATGAGAACCCGGAAAGGTCGGTGACCTGGTTTAGTTGCCACACAGAGTGAGAAAGATTGGCATGAGAACCCGGAAAGGTCGGTGACCTGGTTTAGTTGCCACAGATTTGAGAAACGTTGGCATGAGAACCACGGAGGGTCGAGTTTGCTTTGTCAGTGACCTTGGTTTAGTTGCCACAGATTTGAGAAACGTTGGCATGAGAACCACGGAGGGTCGAGTTTGCTTTGTCAGTGACCTTGGTTTAGTTGCCACATTTGTAATGTAATGCGTGAATAATTGAACACCTGAGGTTCAGTAGTGTGCAGGAACAGTGGAGCTTGACGGACGTTTGCACTGACTGGTACTGGAGTGCTGAGAGAGAGAGATAGGAACCGTCATGGCACTGAAGGCACAGTGGAACTTGGTGTTGAGACTGTTGGTTGACAACAGAGTGAGAGTGAACTTTGTTTGCCTGTTTGGGAACGCTGATTTGATTTCTCAGATGCATCAGGTAACCAAGGATGTTGGTTTGAACTGCAGATGTGATTGCGTTTGATTGGGACATGCAGTGAGTCATTGGAAACGACCTGAACTGTGTAGGTAGTGGAAGCTGCTTTGAACTGTATTTTGAAACGAAACAGGAAACTTTGTTGCGAGTTTGTTTTCATGTTTTTTTTGACCGGAATTTGAACAGTTTTGCAGTGTCGCAGGCAGGTCAGGTATGACTTACGTTCCTTGGATTGTTGCAGTTGTTTGTGAAACCTGGGACAGATGCAGAGAAGGTACATTGAACCCTGAGACAGGTAGGTACTCTGGAGTTGTTGTCAGACTGGCTGGACTTTGTGTGAAGACAGCTTGAATGCAAGCATTCCCTTTTTGGCTTAGAGCAATCGTACCGTACCTCTCTAGATGGATGGACGAGCAAGGAGATATCTGCAAGCCAGTTTTGACTGTGAGACGAGCTCTATGGTCTTTGTAGTGATGATTGCCAGTGTGGTTTGCCTACTTTGTCTATGGCATTTCCCTGGGTAGAAATGTAGTTGAGAACAAGATGCTTGTGATGTTAGTCGGCCCTGGAGGGTTTCCTTTGCGAACCTTGGGCCATGTTGAGTGGACATCTTGTACTACCAGAAGGCTGGCATGGAGTTTCACGAGATTTACAGCATTGGAGCTTTGCAGAGGATCCTGAGAGAGAGGGAAGTAGAGCGGTAGTGTAGTTTGTGTGTTTGCGTGTTGCTCAGAGTGAAAAGCAAGAGAGGGAATCTGGGATTTGAGATTTGCAATTTTCTTTTGAATTGAAGAGTTTTGACTTACAACAAAAAAAAAGGGGAAAGAAATGGGCTGGATGGCAGAGGCGCTGCATAGGTCCATAGGGAACTGGACGGCAGGGGCGATTACGACTTGCATAGGTTCCGAAAAGAAAAGAAAGGTTGTAGAAAGTCAAAACGTGGACCAGATTGCAAGACGTTGCAAGGTTCACACATGAGCTAGAGTGCAGACGTGCATAGGCTCAGAGAACAGATTAAGTAAGAGAGAAAGAGACAAAGGGAACTGGACGGCAGGGGCGATTACGACTTGCATAGGTTCCAAAACGTGAAACTGACTGAAATGAATGTAAATGTGATGTCAGTTTGTGGCTCGACATACTGTCTAAGTGGGAGACGAAGTATGGAGCTGTCTATTATGCTGGACTTGACGTGACATTTTGTCTGGACTTCTCATGTTTGTATAGGTTTCATTCCACCTTTTGCTGTTTTATTATAAGACAACTTTGGCTCAGTGTTTTTACATTTCAGCTGCCCTCACGATCGCTTTGAGATCCTATGGCATCAATGGCAATGGAATCCATTCGTCTTTGGTTGGCTCTGACTCCTAAGCAGTTTGAGGACTTGAACAACGGCAAGGAGATTCAGCCTGACGAATATTCCAAAAGGTTCGGACTACGAAAAGACCCGATTGCTGCCGTTGAGCGTGCGCAGTACTTCAATGATTGGACACCGGAAGGTCCCAAGGGTGAGTTCTGTGCCAAGGATTATGTCCTTGTCGAGGTCGAACTGACCGCCATTGGCTCTCGCCAGAAGGCCGAGGCGGGGATTCTTCTGAAATATAAGCCCAACGAATACCGTTGGCAGGGCACGATGAAGGCTATGGAGTTTGACCAGAATGGCAACTTATTATACAAGTTTGCCGCTGACGCTCATAAGATCGTCTGAGCGGAGAGGAAATTTCCTCCCAATGTATAGGTTTTTGCAATGGTTCCAGGCCGGGTGGTAGTGCTAGGCTTGGAAGCCGACGATAGCTGCGAGGCGAAATGCAAAAGCGGTGATGAAAGAGCTGTCAAACTGAGATTGGAGTGAAATGACAACTTTTGGGATGTCTTGGAATTTCAGAGTTTTGGACGATTTCGGACTGGACGGAACTTGGACTTGTGGAACTCAGTTTGTGTGGTTTTCTGTCAGCTGTCACGAGCTTTGCATGAGTTTTCATTTTTGCTGCATGACATGTCTATGGGTTTTATACGCGCGGAAACCACGGTGATCTGTTTTGCAGTTTTGCGAAGGGTTGTGCATGCATTGGCAGTTGGATCTGGATTGAGTTTGCGGTTTGCCACAAGTTTGCATTATTTTTTGTTTTTGTCTGAGACATTGAAGTTTGGTCGATCACATATTACCTGTCAAGATGTGCGGCACGCATCTTGGGGTAGTAGTGAGTGATCTTTGTCGGAAGTGTGAATCATCTGTTAAGGTGTGCGGCACGCACCTTAGGATGAATAAGAGAGAGTTTGTGCTTGGCATGGCATGAAATGGATGAGTTGTAATCTGCATGGTCATTAGTGGGATTGTCGAGTTTGATTGCAGATTATGCCCAAGCTGTATTTGGGCCCCGGCTTATCCCAACGAGTGCATCAGGCCTTGTCTAGGAGACTCGAACGATTCATGGCAGCGAACGTGCCAGCTCCAGCAGCCCCGGCAGTTCCAGCAGCAGAGGGAGAGTTTCCTGTGTCTGAGAATCCAGCGCTGTCGGCACAGGCAGGAGCTGCTGAGACGGATTCCGAGAAAGAGAAAGAGCAGGACACTGCCCGTATGCATGGAGATGACAAGGAAGACAAAGAGGAAGGAGATACTGGGAGAGATGACGATAGATCGAGATCTCCAAGGTTGAGAATGCATGAGCCACTTGATCATGGTGATGCCACAGACCTGTTGAGTTCTACCACGGGCTTGGCCGTGGGAATCACTTCGATGGTCGCTGCATTGAAGAGTTCGACGGACAAGATTGAAACCCTCATCAAGAGTACACATACTCTTCAGCAGGACCTTTGCCGAAGCCTAGAGGCCGTGGGAGCGGCAGTCAACAACATGGCACGGGCATCAGAATCATTGGCTGCTGGTGTGAACCACAACACCAGCAGAGTGGGTGCAGTCGTGGGTGAATTTAACAAATTGAAAAAGCACCTGGAGTGGGCGCTGGACGTCTCTATGAAAGACGTGCTCAAGGATAACAAGAAAGGCCGCATGGAACGCGACCAATCCTTGCAGGATGTGATGACCCAGCTTTTCGAATCGATGGACAAGCTACAAGAACATATGAAGCTGGTTGCTGAGAGGATTGAAAAGGGGACACCACCGCCAGAGGCAGCTCCAGCATATGATCCTCCGCAGCCACCCATGGGACATCCTGGCATGTCACAGAGCAGTCCACCATTGGCACCGATGACGCCGGCACCTGGCGCGAGTTTGAGCTCTGGACATCTCCCGCCTCCACCGGCAGTGCCACCAAGACCTGTGACCCCACCACCGCCGACGTTACCGACGGTGAAGTTTGCAGGATACAGCCCGGCGAGGATGGGAGAAGTACCAATGAGCTATCCCCTGGCTCTTGAGGTGAAAGACATTAAATCCCCACCTTGTCAGGTGATCGAGGAGGTCACGGGGCGTATTAGATGTGTTTCACCCACACCACGTCACGATCCTTTGACGGGGACGGCAGCGTTCTCCCCTCTAGGGTATATGCAGATTCAGGGGACACGGGAATACCGTAGGGTATGCCCCTGATATCTATACCTGAGCAGAGTGCCAAAGGCACCGGAATTCGCCTGGTGTGACGACAAGAGAATAGTTGATTTTGTCAACTCGAGGTTCACTTGTTGTTTTCAGAAAGGACGATATGGCTGAGCACCGGTACCAAGCTTGAGTTTAAAAGGGGGCGAGACGCGCTGATTGACGCAGTAGACACAATTTTGTCTGCATATTGGTTTTTGTTAGTTGTTTGAAGTTCGTTTTGTTGTCATATGTCTCCCAATGACGATAGCGAGAGCAACGTTCATAAAGGCATTCAGAACTTGGAGTTGCTGACAGATCTGAGGGAGGCATCATGAAGAAAAGTTGAAGTTGTTCTTGTTTGGCTTGATTGCGATATTTCTCATGTTTGAGTTTTTGTGTGCATGTCTTTAGTTTTGTTTCTTGTAACATGGAACTTGATGTTGTGAGTGTTTTCACAAACATTCGGTATAATTGTGTTGTCATGGCACATGATGAGAACCTGGGAAGAAACTCGGACGGAATCTGAGTTGAAGTAATCGGAAAAATCTTCCGGGGAATCTGATGCCATGATTGTAGACATATTGCACCCTCATGTCATGATATAGACTCGAACAAGACATACCACACCTCCGAGATCTTTAGGATGGATCAGACGTTGAAAGGGGGACGGCGATCTATGCGATGATGAAGCTGTGAGAGATGTTTTGCCAAAATGTCCCTCACCGCTTCCTCATTCTGTGCCAATCTTAGCTAGTCCCGACTCTGACTGTGAGAGATTTTCATTCAGAACATTTTGAATTTGTTGTGCAGTGACTGTGAACTGTACTTCACTTGCTTTGAATTTGAGATGAATTGCATGAGTGATATTATTTCACTTGCATTTTCTTTTCATACGCCTACCTTCTTCACGAAGGTGCGGATTAGCTGAAACAGTTGGCCTTTGTTTTCGCGTTGACTCCGATCGTGTGACGTTAGGTTTCGTCTTGGGTCTCGTGTGTGTGTGTGTGTGTTTGTTTTGTTTTGTTTTGTTGTTGTTGTTTCGTTTGTTGTAGGAAAACAACAGCACCGTAGATATATCGTTATTGACGCCATGGTTTATCCGAGGAACTGGATTTGGAAGACGAGCTTAGTGCTGGAAAGACTTTAGAAGTCTTTGGACTGAGCCTGGTATTCTTATATCTGGTTTTCGCAACAGAGAAGATTTTTGAATTTGCGAGCTACGACATTGTGCATGAGTCAAACGAGATGAGTTTTGGATGATGACTCATCCTCCATTTTTGATAGCGTTGAAAGAAGCACCGTCTTTGACTGTCCTTCTTCTGTCTTTGGATATCTTTTGATCATGGATGTGATCTGGAAAGTGAACATTTTTCTGAGGATATTCGAATGGTATCGGTACCTGGAAGTGATACGAGTTGATGAGATGTCATGTCGAAAGGGGGTATGGAAATTTGACACCCTATGGGAACACCCTTTGGGTTAAGGGTGAAGCGACATGCCATTCATCATTGGTTGTATAGTTTGTGCACAGAAGATACGTGGAAGGCTACTACAAGAGTTCATGACGCGATGATACTGTAAGAGGTCATGGAAGATTGGTAGAGAACACTCTACTTATTGCGGAAGGAATCTTGTATGTGACCATCCTGTGTCACAATATTCTATTAGTCTTCGGACTTATCATTTCTGACATCAGGATGATGTCATTGATCAGTGTTGACCAGTGATTGTGGTATATTGATCAGTTCTACATCTTATTCTGGATTCGACTTGAGTCTGGTACAGCTTATTGCTTGAACTGAAGATACCTACATTGGTTTTTGAGACTGCTTCTTCGTGTCCACGACATTCTGGACACGAACATTGTGAGGCTTGTTCTCTCCAAAGTGATGAGAACACAGCTAGAAACTCTTGAGAAGAGTTTAAGTAGCTCGAAATATCTGATGGAGAGACCTATTATACTTTGTGCTTGGGCTTGAGTGATGCATTGGTATTGTGAAGACAATGGCCATATTTGGGCATCTTATTTGTCTGAGAGTTTTGTGATGAGATGTTTCGGTATTGTGAGGACAATACCTACATCATCGTCATTCTGACCTATGGATCATACACTTGATCTTATGGTGTGCGTTTTATCGTTCCTGAGACGACTTTGGTTATCTCTATGAGGACGACATTGTTTTGAGAAGACTTTGGTCTACATTGTGGATTGGCTATTACAGTGGTCGAAAGACTTCAGCGATACAACTGTATTTGGCTGACCTACATTGACAATGTCGAACAGAACATTCTATTCTACATTGAGGTTGGAAGCTGTGAGATGCTATCTCTATGTGGAAAACTGATTTGGAGAAGGAACTTTGTGTTCTGACTATGTTTTGTATCCAGAAGAAGGTTGTACAGATACCTTGTGTGAATCACTTCGTTCTTGAGAAGTTAGTCAGCTTGTGACTAATGAGCTGGTTATTCACGTTTGGATGAGAACCAGTTTGCTTTGAGAACTTTTGGAAGTGTTTCGATGATTTTGAATTCATCTAGTGAAAATTGAGTTTTGTAGACTTCTAGCAGCTGGAATAGTTTCAACAAACCTTTATTTGAAGAACTTGAGGTTTGTTAACTGGAAACCTGGAATCGAGTTTACCAGTTGAGACATCGGCTCGAAGGACTGGTGTCAGAAGTTCATTTAATGAACAAGAGCTGCTGTGTCACATAACTTGACATAAGACAGACCGACACAGGGAACACGAACACATCTCGCTTTCCTGCTTCCTGTTTTGTCTTTGTGTTTGTTTGTTGTGTTTGTGTTTCTCCGTGACTGATCGTGTTGCGTCTGGAGCGAAAAGAAGGAGCTTGACGTCAGCATGTGGGAGTCGAGGGAGAAACATTCCTTTTGACACGGTATTGCTTTAGTTTAATTAGGTTTGTGAATTTACGCTCTGCGCTTGTGTTTGGTGTGCGTGGTTGACGTACGCGTCCGCCTGCGTAGTTCTGTAGGAATTTTGGATGAAGCGTTGGATCTGATCGCAGATCTGTGCACGGCGCTTTTTCTACAGCACGGGACAAGTAGTGGCGCAGACCGGCCCAGAGCAGGAAATCCTGCCTTTGCCAGGTATCTACTTCTTTGATGGATGGCGGGTACACCCAAGGCTACCAATCCACGGCCACCTGCCACGCACTAAAGACGCGCCAGTCCAAGACACTGCTTTGACTGCACCTGCGCCTGGTGCAGAACCTACTCGGTCGCCTGAAGAAGAAGCGAGAGACATCCTTGCAACAGCCACTAAGAACCAGACCGAAGATGGGCCAAACACAAGGAGGGCAGCAGTCCGCGCATGTAAGTACTTAAGGGCTATGGTCAACCAATATGAGTCCACCATACACGAAGTGCATAAGGCTGCTCACATCCACACACAAATGAGCAAGGGCACAGCAGGGGCAACTGTGGATTACCGACCACAAGGAGGGACTCTCCCAGTTATCACCCCAGAACTAACTTCCGAGTTACTGCACTGCCCGACCCATGGCCCCTAGCGAAGATCACGATCGATATGGAGAAATCCAGCCAGTGGGTTTCCAAATTGTACCGACTCTACTTTGCTGACGAATATGCCAAGCGAACAGTCGGACTGCCCTCGCCTACGCATGTCCCAGACATCGAGGCAGCGCTCCAAGCGGTCCAGAAAATCCTCCCAAAGCTAGAAGCAAGGATGATTGAATTTCTGGCCGAATGGTTAGTCACCTTTTTGATACCAGCAACGCACGTATTGGAAGTGAGGGCACCTCATCTTTCCTTTATGTTGCTCAAAGAATACTGGTTTAGAGAGCTATACCTCGGCCTCAAAGTCACAGCATCTTTTAACCGCCCCGAATCATACACGCGAGTCATAGATGGTCAAGCGAGATGCATCACGCCTGAAATTAAGCCACAGAACCTGCAGGTGATCTGGAATGTACAGTTTATCACTGTCTTTGTGCCGGCATGGATGATCCCTCCTGTATACCAGCCTCCGCAGAGAAAGCATCAAGAACACAAGTTCCGCCAGTGCAATAGGCGTCCAGTCGGTCCGCCCCACCTGGTTTGAAGACATTGCGGTGCCTTTAGTACCCAAAGAGACCACGCCTCAACCAAACCAAGGTCCTCGATGGCAGCAACCCCAACCGCTGCACGCTTAAGTTAGTCAAGGAAGAGGTACTACCGATGCAAGACCAACCGGAATTCCCAGCACTTGCATTACTGGCCGCCCGTGGCTTGCTCGCGCCGGATACATGGAAGTGCAAACGTGCGCAGGTTAGCCTCAAGGCAACAATTGATGTTCCTATGCTGGGCACAATCATTGAGCAAAATGGTGATGGACTTCTTGAAGACTCCCACATGCCAGTAGGATGGCCAAATGCTTTCAGCGTTGATGACTGTACCGTGGATGTCTTTTCAGAAAAAGGGCTGCCCATGGCTCAGCTACCAGTTGCTTGGGCTGATAACCAAGGGTTTAGAAGACAACATGACTGAGGAACTTCTCGAGCCTGGAAGTTCGGAAGCCAAGATTCCAAGTTGAAAACATTTGAAAACCGTGTTTGAAATGTTGTTTCAGTTTGTTTTGGATTTGGTTTGAATGATCCTAGATTGAGAGGTTTAGGGTTCCCAAGATCACAGGCCAGAGGCGTGGATACTTGGTACCCTTTGGGGGTTATCCCAATACCCAAAAGTCTGGCAGTCAAGATCGGGTCCAGAGGAGAGATCATTGGCACGAGTTCCCCTTTACTTAGATGAGATGATGATGACAAACGTGAGACAGTTTCAAATGCCAAGGTTTTCAAATGCCAAACGTTTTCAAACAAAACTTTGTGCAGAAGTTGTGAACTCAGTTTCAAAGTTGTGGGTTACTTAGAAAGATGGTTATGGGGTATGGTTTGTTGGTCTCTTTTTGCACCGCTGCCACTGCCCTATGATGATTACAAGATGGAGTCAAAGAGACACGTTTCTCATAAAACCATCCATCTATCTGAGGGCACCATTAAAACACAGGACATTTCGAGTTTTCTGTGTGCTAGTTCCTAGCTTAGTTGTTGAGCATGGATCTTAGTTGGTGATGTCTGGATCTTAGTTGTGTGGGTTCAGACCTTAGTTGCCTTACAAACGGTATGGTAGTCTATAGGTACTTCGGTGTACAGCACTACTGTCCAAGCAGGGGTGTGAAAGTTTGGTGAGAGGATGTACAGTGTACTGAACCACCTTGAACCTACTTGAACATCTTTAAACCTATCTTGGAATAATGCATGTGCATGTGAACAAGTAGGAAACCATTTTAAGTTTGTAGGAACCGATCTGTGACTATAGAACCCATAGGAACCTATAGGAACCAGGTAGGAACCAATTTGGAACCAAATGGAACCAGTTTGTGCATGGATGAGCTTGGAGATGGATTTTCGTTTGTTTTTGTGGTTTTTGGTGTTTTTGGATGTTGTTTGACCCATGTCTTAGGAACTTGATGTTGTGAACTTATTTGGTAGGAGTTTTGTAGGTTATTTTTGAGTTTGAGCTGAAGACGTTTTATTTGGAGAAGCTCGAAGAACGTTGAAGCTTGAGAACTCTTTTGAAGTAGTTTGAGAAGTTTGAGAACGTTTGAGTGTCACTGCGTTTTACTCTGCACGACTCTTCTAAGAAGAAGAGTGACTGAGCTGTCAAACCTGTGTGGTTTGGCTCAAGTCCGAGCTGTGAAAAAGAGCTGCCACGCCGCTCTCGTGTTTTCACAAGGAGGCGCAGTCCCTTCACATCAAGTCTCGACGCATTTGGGTTGGCATCACTGATCCAACCGCAAGCTTGACGGCGAGGCTCTGGATGCGCTGTCAGTATGGTCTGAACTGCTGGTCTCAACACCTTTCTCATTGTCTATGCTGCCAATGACCCATGTTCAACTGGAGGCTACTGCAGATGCGATGGCATCGAAGGATCTAGCTGGCTTGGGAGGTGCAGCATTTTCTCCTGATGGTTCAGTGGCCTGGTTTCAGTTTCAGATTCGTCCCTCCGAAACACAATCTGTATCGGACTGGGTGGGCGACGACATGCAAAAGCATATTTCGGCTTGGGAGCTACTTGCTCCGCATGCTCCATCGTATTGCATTGACTCTCACCTTCCACGGTCTTGAGGACCCGTATCATGCCAGCAGGCCACAGACAAGAGCGCAGCAGACGTAGCATCATCCAAAGGGCTGACCATGACCAAAGCCCTGGCTGTGGTCTTGGTCCCGTACTTCACCATCATGCGAAGATTTCAATTCTGGTTGGATTTGACCTGACCCACATCCCATATATATATATATATATCAGTGTAAACAGTTGCATGCATTGGCATTTCACTTGAACTTGTGACTTCAACATGTCGTCATTTGCAGTTGCCATGACATGCATGTACAATTGAATCATACATATATCCACAGGCGTTTCGCTTTCAAGGAAAAGAATCATGGTAGCGGAGCCCTAGCCAATGTGCAGGGCATCCGATCTAGGACCTAGGTTGTTAGGTAGCTTCTGTCTGTAGGACATGGCTTCACTGACTCCAGATGACATTTTCCAGATTGGTGCAAGCAGCTAGCGATGCAGCTCAGGCAGCCAGTGATGCAGCCCAAGCTCTACGAGATCAACAGCAGTCCAGGTCAGGCGCTTCGAAGTTTCATGAGGCATCAAAGGTGTTAGACAGCCTGATCCCTTTGGCTCAGAGGTCCATGACACAGACTTGAACAACTGGCAAGATTTTAGCACAAATTTTCGAGCATGGTTGTTCTACGCCAACCCCGCTTTGAGTTAGATTTGCACAGGATCGAAGTCACCCATGCTGACCAGCCCATTGTGAACGTTTCAGGTGAATCTGCTGAGACTCAGGATCGTTGCAGTCAACTGTATAGCCTTCTCACTGGATTGTTGCGTGGGAAGCCACTTAGAATGCTGAGGCAAGTTGAAGGCAGAAATGGATTTGAAGTTTGGCGTCAACTGGTACAGTTATTTCAGCCAAAGACCAAGTCTCGAGCCATTTCTACACTTAGCGCTTTGATGAACATCCCTGGATTCACTCAGAAAGACCGCACTCTGCTTGACCAAATTCTTGGATTGGAAAGACTGCGCACTGAGTATGTCAGAGCAAGTGGGTCAGACATTGCCGACGACATCATGCTTTCTGTTTTGGTGCGTGCTTTGCCAAAGGCCATTCAGCAGCACATTCAGTTGCAGATGAACGAGAACTCCACGTATGCTCAAGTGCGTTCCTTGGTTGTTGGATATGAAAAGACAACAACAAGTTGGTCCACCACAAAGATACATAGTGAGTTAGGCATTTTGCCTGTTTCCTCAAGTGTTTCCACCTCAAATTACGGTGGTGTAGCCCCAATGGAAGTTGATCGTTTTGAGAAAGGGAAATCCAAAGGAAAACAGAAGGGAAAATCAAAGAGTAAGGACCCTTAAAAGGGTAAAGGGAAATCAAAGACAAGGGCAAAGGCAAAGGTGGGAAACCATCTCAGCGCAGTGCCACTTCAAGTGACCAATGTCTTCATTGTGGAAAATATGGACATTTCAAGCGTGATTGCTGGAAGCTTCATGGCAAACCTGATGGGAAGAGCGTGAATCAAGTTTCTGGTGGTGATCAACAAGCTTCTCCACCTGCTGCTAGTTCTTCTGGTGCCAGCACTGTTTCTAGCATGCCGCGTTCAGCTTCCGTGCGTTTGGTGACCTGCCCTGAGCCCTTGGTTGAAGAGCTTCCTTCAGATGCTTCTGAGATCGAGCTTCATGATCTGACAGTGATTGATAGCTATGGTGGTTTCTGCAACATGGACTTTGACGATGACTGGACTTATTATGATGAACAATGTATGTTGTCTGAAGATGTGCATGAGGATGTTTACAATTTTCACTGCATTAGAGCGTTTGGTTTTTCAGAACCCAAAAGCGTGGAGGTGGTATTGGACTCAGGGGCCGACGGCTCAGTCCTCCCCATGGAGTATGCCAATGTTGGATGTGTTGACAAAAGTTTTGATGGTTCATCATACATAAATGCACAAGGGAAACCAATTTCAGTCAATGGTGCAAGGATTGCAGAAGTACGTTTTGGCCCTGTTGTTTTTCGTGAGCGTTTCATTATAGCAGCTGTCACTTCTCCTTTGATTTCAATGGGAAGCACTTTTCTGCGAAGCAGATAATGCCTTATCTTGTACACCTCAAACCAGTTGCGCCTTATTTGCCATGAATGCATGGCTTTGCACACGCAACGTTGCTATGCGCGATTCTTGTCCCTACGTCTCCCTTGTCTCCGCGTCTTCGCGCTACTGACTACGCGTTGCGTGCTACGCGGTGTTCCGCTGGCCTGTGTTGATCAAGGTTCTCACTGCGCCTTTTATTACCGAGTTTGCTTTCGGTTTGTTAGTGAGAGTTGTGATCAACTTCCTTTTTACAACCTGTTTCTTTTTCAAAACCTGTTTGCTGTACCCTTTTTATTTCAAACAGGAACCATTCCATGTTTCACCTTGGCACACTTAATTATACGTTTGCACCGTTGCCTGGCTAGTGGTGGGTGGGCGGGTTTGTCCACTACGCATCGTAGTTTTTGTTCACATCATCCCCCATGGACGCTTCTCAACTTACAGCCCTCACAGTGCCACAATTGGTATCCTTGCTCATCGCCCTGGTGTGCGAATTGACCAGACGATTGAATATCCCAATCGAAGTGGCAGCAACAATCGGCGAGGCCGAGGATGACAATGGCGCGGACGCAGCCGCCATGCCAGTTGATGGTACAGCATCCTCCACTGCATATCCTTGGCGGGTGCCGGCGCCCTCGACACCATCCGGCCCATTGCCTGCCGATCAGTGCCATTTCATCTGTTCTATGGCTACTTGCGACAATTTTTGTGCTGCAACAGGTGATCATGGATACCACCGATGTGAAGAGCACTGGTGGGACTAAATCCTTCATTTCTGTTTGGACTGCTGCATGTGATACGCAGCGGCCAGTGGACGCAGGTCGACACAGCAAGTATTGCAACTCAAGCGTTATTTGCCGACACAATGCCGTACTTTGGAATGTCAAGTGGGGGTATATTGACTCACGAATTTCGAATCAGGCTGCTGACGGTTTACTTGCAGGTGATGATGGGTTTTGGAACGGTCGTGAACTCACCTCAGACCCAGTCGAATCATTTGCCTCAGTGAAGCCACTTGCCGGTGATTCCGTCGAGCGATTTTATGATTCACGTGGAAGAGGAGCTCTGCACACAGCACCGGTTGAAGCCCCTGCACATTTGGACATCAATTTTGACTCATTTTTGTTTGACAGTGCTCCCGCTTACATTAATGCTGGAATAGCTGACGATGGTTTCATCACCTCAAGCCTTGCATGTTCAGCGGCTGGAGACACGGTCATGGACACCATGTCAGACGACAGATGCAGGAGCCACAGTGCTACGCAGAGGGGTTTTGCACTAATTTTGGACTTGCAGAAGCCACAATTCATTTGGGAACAGAACAATTTCCTCGGTGCGGTCTTTGAAAAGGGCAATGTTGTTGCTGACTTCTTCCCACACGTAGCTTTGAAAAGGCCTGCAGGTAAGGGCAATGTTGTTGATGACCCCTTCCCGCATGTTTCTTTGAAAAGACCTGCATCTTGGCCAGTCGATTTGACAAGCGACGAGATGGAGGAGGTGCCCATTCAGAAGGCTCTTAGGAGGGGCCAGTTCAAAGCGCTGTATTCGAGAACCATCAAACGTGGCGCTGTTGTGCATGAAGAAACACAGAGAGCCAACTTCATGGCTGGTTGGACTTCAGTTGTTCGTTTGAACCTTTTTGCATTTGCAGCATCCGACGAAGCTCGCTGTGAGAGTCTGGAAACGGAGCTGCGTGCAGCAGTGTACACCACGGTGGTGGAGCACCTATCTAGGAAAGCCACCAGCACGGTGGGAAAGAGGTTGGGTGCCATGAGAAGGTTTGCGGAGTTTTGCGCTGCCAGTGCCATGTCACCGTTCCCGCTGGACGACAGTTGCATGCATGCCTGTCTTTTCAGTCTTTCAACAGATGCTTGCGCACGAGGTTGCTCAGGGAAGCCTTTTTTGGAAGTTGTGCGATTTACAAGTTCAATGTTAGGCCTGCGCATATCTCAGAGCGTCGCAGGCCTAGCAGACTCATTGGTCAAGCAAGCACCTGTGATTGAACAAGCGGTTGCGTTGACAGTTGAGCAGATCAAGAAGGTCGAACTGACTTGCTGCTATTCTGAATCATTGCAAGACAGGGTACTCTTGGGAGGGATTTTACTGATGGTTTACGGCAGTGCAAGGACTTCAGACATGGCACGTGCAATCAAAATGTTGGTTGACAGGGACGTCAGGCACCTGGACGAGCTTGACTCAAATGAACCTGAGGGGTTCATCGAACTGGCAGTGCTTGGAAACAAGGGTGCAAGGAGCGATGTTCACAGGCGAATGCTCCTCCCAGCGGTAGCCCCAATGATGAGCCTTAGTGGTGCAAAGTGGCGGGACACTTTCCTGGAAGCACGTATGGCCCTTGGACTCGAAACTGAAGGCCGCCTAAGTTGGCCGTTGCTATGCAGGTTCGATTCAGATGGCAAACCGCTGGAACAGAACCTCACCGCGTCGGAGATTGGGGAGCTCCTGCGCCAATGTCCGGATGCCAGAACTGAAAGACGCAATGTTGTGCGCAGCCATTCATGCAAGGTTACAATGCTTTCATGGTTGGCAAAAGATGGCACGGAACTTCACGTCCGACGATTGGTCGGGCACCACTTGGATGTTGGGGCAAAGAGTGCAGAGACGTATGCACGTGACAGTATGGCCCCGGCGATGCGTGCTGTGGCGCAGGTGGTGAATGCAGTTATCAAGGGCACTTTTGCCCCTGATGTCACTCAATCAGGGAGATTTCTGAAGCAACAGCCGATGATCGTCGCTGCAACGAACAGCGGGGAGAACTCTGACGGCTCCTATGAATTTCCTTTCAGTGATGGTGACCGAGTTGGCGGTGACACTGACGCAACCACCACAGATAGCTCATCCGATGCAGGATCAACCTCAAGCGAGACTGTGAATGATGCCACGACCTTGTGGGAGTTGCTGCGCCCTGTGCTTAGGCGCACTCTGGTGGATGTTGGGACTCATTTGGAGAAATTCGTGCACTCGATCTCATACGTGGTCCGTTTGAAACAACCATCAGAGAAGAAGTTCCTGTGTGGTCGAGTTTGCAACGACCGCTATGATAGCAGAGCATCTGGAGCGTCAGAGGAGTGGCCAAAGTGCGCCACTTGTTTCGGCAGCAGGGAGGCAGTAGCTGCATGCGACAGCAGCGCAGCGATGGCGTCATGATGCATATAGCAGCAGCTCGAGACGACACTGCGGAAAAGATTTTTTGAGTCAGAGCATTCGTGTCGTTGATCAAAGTTGTCAATGTGATTTCCTTTTTTTTGTAGTTTTAGAAATGAACATGTGTGATGACAGTACATGTTGTGAATGCACAACACTTGATCACCACCTCCGCATGGCCAGAGGTCGAAATCACCATGAATCTTTCATTTTGCAAAAAGATCAAAGCTGCACACCCTGGGGTGGTTGTACATGTCGTGAATGCACAACATTTGTTCACCGCCTTCAGAGGGTTGAACGTTTTGCACCATCCGTGAACAATTTGCTACCTCAATCCGGTCGCTGCACATTCAATCAAGTCGTGCATTTTGCACGCCATGCACAATTGAACACTGGTTTGTTAAAAAACCATTTGGACTCAGTGATTTCAGTCTGTACAACCATGCATGTTGTGAATTTGTACACCTGCACATCGCGTTGCAAACATTTCTTTTTAAACTGGCGTACAAATTGCAAAGCATGTGAACATAGCCTCACAACTCTAAACGAGAGCACCTGTCAGGTTTGCTCATTCATCTTCATTTGACCAGCTCACGAGTCGACATGCGTCGATGGCCGCCTCTGCAGAATCAGCAGCCAGTTTCAAACATCGGTGCACTGAGAATTGGGCTGTAAACTGCTGAAATCGATGCACAGAGACACAGAACCGGAAGACCTTCAACTCGATGCAGGATGCACCTACAACAGGCTTGGAGTCGATGATGAGACAGCTGAGCTACGAAGCGATTACGGTTGCAGTTGCAGCCATCGGGTTTCCGGTTGAACCACAGCAGAAAGTACAGATCAAGCGACTGCCACCTCAAGAACGAGATCAACGGATTCGAAAGCAATCTGCCTCGACTACTGGCTTCACCATTCAAGGTGACTATGAACCAGCCCATGCAGTTGTCGACTTCTTCACGATAATGTTGGAAGAATCTGCACCACGATACTTGTCCTCGTCAAAATGCACCAGCAGAGAACAGGAGCTACAGTAGCAGCCAGTTGACGAGCGCATTGCGGTGCTTGAAGACCAACAACTACAAGTCAGAACGAGCTCCCGATGCTGCTGCCGATCTCTACACAGATTTGGGACAAATGCAGAATGCTTTCATCAGGCGTGGCCTAGCATGCGAGCAAGCTGGATTGTTAAGCTATGCTACACATGAAAAAAGTCAGGAACGCTTTCATGACTCACATGACGAGGCGCCGCCTGGTGGTTTCAAGGCACCCGACATAGCAGCAGTTTTGAGGGCCGACAAAGAACAGTGGATGAAAAACATTTGAATGATGCAAATCAAGCATCCGCATGGAACCTTCGGGCAAATTGCAAATGGACGTGGCCCTTCTGCGGCCAGGCCAAACTCTTAAAAAAAGATTGCGTGCCAAGCAATCCCAGGTCGTCTCAGTTGATCATGTGGCCCTCGAGGGAGTGCCGATGTTGCGGATTGACATTTCGAAGGCCGACCAGCGCAAAGTGCTTGAGGATTGATTCAGTCGGACAAAGTTTTGTATGTGCATTTTGCACCTCCATGTGGCACAGCAAGTGCAGCGATGAATGTACAGCCTGGACCTCCCTTACCGAGGTCAGTTAGTTTTCCAATGGGCCTTCCCAACTTCAGTTTTGTTCAACGTCACAGAGTTGGCGAGGCAGATTTCCTTTGAGCATGGACTTGCAAAATGATTGTGATGTTGTCTGCAAAAAGGCACTGCGTGGAGTGTCGAAGAAACCCAGCCAATTCATTGATGTCGATCACCGATCCAGTTGTCCAGTTGCTTGAAGCCATCCCCGACCTGATTGCCTTCTCCTCCCGTGCATGTATGTTTGCAGCAAAGAGGAAGAAAGACACAGCACTCTGGACAAGCGTGGCCCAATTGCGCACGCACCTCGAACGAAAGTGCGATGACCAACATGAGCATCAACGTTAAAGCAAAACTGCACAGGCTTTGCAACAGCTGATGAATGCGCCTACCACGATACATTGTGCGGCACCTGGGCGGAGGCCGTTTATGACTGCCTTGACCCAAGACTTCTCCAAACCAGCTGAGACTGTTGTTGAGATACAAGCCACATCGACTGCTGCAACATACCTCAACAAAGCAAGCTTGGGTTGCCTTCCACGAGGGTGGAAATCGTTGCCACTGCCCACGGAATGTTTGCAGCCACTGCAGTCGATATCACGTCATTGCCCGACGTTCGAACACTGGCCCTTGGCAAGCGCATCCCTGACCACTGCAGTGCGTTCCCCAAGGGCTCCAAACTTTTGCGCTTTGTGAATGTTTCTGAGGGGGGGCAGTATCGATGCCGACGCAAAAGTTGGGCTGCCAAAGGCTGCGTTGGTTGGCGTGCCGACGCAAAAGTTGGGCTGCCAAAGGCTACGTTGGTTGGCATCCCCAAGTTGGTTGGCATCCCCAAAGAATCAAGTCAATTTCTGGCCGAAGCTTGCAAACTTGTTCACCCCACAATCATGGCCATGTTTGTGGGGGGGATGCTGGTACGAAATATCCTTTCTTCGAGGGCCATGTGCTTACCGGAGCACCCCGGTCTATTTCTAACGTTGAGAGTGAGACGTTTTTCTTATTTTGGGATGGAGCTTGCTCAGAACCCACGGCTGGAGACGAATGGAGCGGTGTATCCATAGGTGCTGTTTGGGCAGATAAGCACGGGAGGTTGTTACGCTACTTTGGCCGCGTGGTGTGCCTCTCCCTAGGCAGAACGTGGGGGGGGGTCGTGCCGACCAGGTTCAACATGCCTTTGAAGCAGAAGTGTTACCGCATGCCATTTGCTTGTGGGTTTGGGGACACCTCCTGAGGCATGCTTGTGTTTTCGTTTTTACGACACGAAGCTGCCAAAGCTTGTTGGATTGCTGGTTTTGCTCAGTCGCTAACAGCACAGAAGGTCATCCACAATGGCACTATGAGAGAAGCGGCCAGTGACCTGCATCCCTTCTTCATCTGCGTCCCGACTCACTCGAATCTCGGCGATGATCCATCGAGAGGGCGATTCAATGAACTAGAGCGGCGCGGTGCCAAAAGAACCCGCTTGGACAACAGCCTGATCACAATGCTATGCACAACGAATGCGAGTCCCACAATGGAATTTCAAGATGGGGCTTTGTGACTGAGGGAAACTCGAACATTCCCCATGCGTTCGCTCAAAAAGAGAGACGGCTGTCCGAGGGTTTGCACTCATATTTATCACGGCGTTTTTATTTGTTTCGTTTTTCAACATTTGGTGCGTTTCGCATTAGGATGAGTGCACACTCGTTTGCGACCCTGTACCCTGTGTTGTTTGATTTAATACTGCTTTGTTTTTAGTGTTTAATTCCCATACCCTACGCGCAGTCTATGTTGCGTGTTTAGACGCTCTTGTACACCTGAGACGTTGCGCCATAGCAGGTTTGATTTATAGATAAGCACTTTTCTGCAAAGCAGATAATGCCTTATCTTGTACACCTCAAACCAGTTGCGCCTTATTTGCCATGAATGCATGGCTTTGCACACGCAACGTTGCTATGCGCGATTCTTGTCCCTACGTCTCCCTTGTCTCCGCGTCTTCGCGCTACTGACTACGCGTTGCGTGCTACGCGGTGTTCCGCTGGCCTGTGTTGATCAAGGTTCTCACTGCGCCTTTTATTACCGAGTTTGCTTTCGGTTTGTTAGTGAGAGTTGTGATCAACTTCCTTTTTACAACCTGTTTCTTTTTCAAAACCTGTTTGCTGTACCCTTTTTATTTCAAACAGGAACCATTCCATGTTTCACCTTGGCACACTTAATTATACGTTTGCACCATTGCCTGGCTAGTGGTGGGTGGGCGGGTTTGTCCACTACGCATCGTAGTTTTTGTTCACCCACCCACCCACCACTGACAAAAACCACGTTTGTATAATTAAGCCACACCCTCAGCCCTTTGTGACTGAGGGAAACTCGAACATTCCCCATGCGTTCGCTCAAAAAGAGAGACGGCTGTCCGAGGGTTTGCACTCATATTTATCACGGCGTTTTTATTTGTTTCGTTTTTCAACATTTGGTGCGTTTCGCATTAGGATGAGTGCACGCTCGTTTGCGACCCTGTACCCTGTGTTGTTTGATTTAATACTGCTTTGTTTTTAGTGTTTAATTCCCATACCCTACGCGCAGTCTATGTTGCGTGTTTAGACGCTCTTGTACACCTGAGACGTTGCGCCATAGCAGGTTTGATTTATAGATAAGGTTGTTGAAAGATGGATGGCATTTGCAGAATGAGGGTGATGGAACCAAGAACCTTGTCAGAAAGCATAGGCACATACCAGTTCACTTCAAGCGCAATTCTTTGTGTGCCACTGGAGTGATACGCATGCTGACAGAGAACACTGACGTTTCATCCTCAACTTCTTCATCTTCTGGCCAGGTGCAGTCTGCAGAACATGTGAGAGCCCTTACTTTGGGCAGAGCTTTGACAGGCATGGGACAAGGTTGGATTCAATTGAGTGAGAATGTTTTTGGTCTTCGAAGTATTTCTCCAAATCATGTTGACACAACTTATTGTCCTAGTAGCGGTTTGCTTTGGTTGCGTACAACTTTGATCAAGGGTGATGATGGTGAATGGGAACTGGAGGAATTTGGACAGAGCATTGCTGAATTACCCACCAGGGTTGGACCGTTCAACACTGAGAAGCGCGTGGTGGAATCTATCACTATTGCTCACACCTCCATGGTTCCTCCTGAACATCTTGGTTTTTCGGTATCTGATGACATCATTGCTCCAAGATCTGGAATCCCTGTCAGGCCACTTCGACCGGCTGATACAGCTGAACCTGCAGAGCAACCTGGCGTGGATGTGATACCAGCTGCAGAGGACGCAGAGCCCCCAGTTGAAGCAAGAGAAGATGGCATGGAGCACCATGAAGTTTGGGTTGATGGTGTTAAACTCGACACCAATTCACCTTTGAGGACCTTGAGAGCTGCATGTGACTCTTTGGGTCTTAGCAAAACTGGAGGCAAGAGCAAGTGCTTGAAACGACTTTGGAAGCATCTACAAGCCCAAGAATTGCTAGCTGCACATGCTGCACATCATCAGCTTCAAAGTGAAGTAGCAAGACCTGTTTATTCACAGCCCGTGCCAGATGAACCTTCAGCCGAAGAACAAGCAAGGCATAGCCTTACACACCAGCCGTTTGCGCCCTGGTGTGAGCTTTGTGTTGCACACCGTGCTGTTCAAGATCCACACAAAGAGCAAGATCATTCAACTACTTCACATTCATGTGTCTCTTTTGACTTTGGATATTCTTCGAGACTTGCTGGTGAAGATACTTCATGTGCACTGTATATCCATGACCGAAATACTGGCGCTATGCATGTGATTCCTACTCCTGCCAAAGGAGGTCGTTACCTCAACTATCTTTGCACAGAGTTTTGCAGATTTTTGGTTTGGCTGGGACACACAACAGTTGGTTTGAAATGTGATCAAGAGCCATCAACACTTTCTTTGCTTGAGGCCGTGAAGAAAACCTGCCGTGGACTGGGTATTCAGACCATAACAGAAACTGTGCCACCGGGAAGTCATGCATCCAAGCTGAAGTGACTGTGAAGGTGATCAGACAGCAGGCCAACCTTCTCATCGACCAGTGGGAGAAAGGTTGTGGACTTGGACAAACAATTGGCTGTCATCATCCTCTATACCATTGCGCACTTTTACATAGCTCCTGGTTGCACAATCGTTTTGTTATTAGAAAGGGTTCAACAGCCTATGAACTTTGCGCCAACAAAATGTATACAGGATGTTTGGCACTTTTTGGTGAGAGTGTTTTGGGATTTTTGAAAAGAACTACAAAGGGTTCACCGCAGTGGACACGTGGAATCTGGTTAGGGAAAACTATGAGTAATGACGTGCACATCATAGCAGTTTCTGGTAGCACACAACTTTTTGTGACAAGGAGCGTGAGACGCTTCCCAAAGCCGTGGAATATGGATGGAATAGCAAATGTGGAAGCTTGTCCTTGGAGTTTTGGTTATGCCTCTTTAGGTTCACAGCTCGTTTTGGCCAAGCGTATATCTGCACCACCTATTCTTTCTCTTCCTGAAGTCAAGCCAAGGGATTTGGATGCTGAGGCAGTGATGAACTTGCCCCCAACTCCTGTTGAGCAAGAGGATGGTCCTCAACCTACCAGACCAGTTGCTGCAGTTGCTCCACCAGTTTCCAGCGTTTTAGCTCCTGATGTTTTTGCAGGTGAACTTGAGACGCAAATGGAGGTCTCAGCTGAGGCGGGGATCCCACTTTCAGTTGGACTGGAAGTACCAAGCACTCCCATGACACCAGCTCCTTTGCCATTGACAATGCCAAGCAGTTCTGAGCCTAGCAGTGCTTCAGGCCATGCAGGGACCACACTGCCTGGTTGTGGAGTACATGGACGTGAAGGTGCAAGTGATGTTGATGAGGCCAATAGGCCGACAAAACAGGCTCGTATCATGGCAATCTTTGAGCATGAGGATCTCTAGATTTTCAGGATGGTGATGTTGACACCTTGGAGTTGCACGAGTACGAGATGGAGGACGAAAGTTGTGAAGGTGCAGCAACTGATGTTGCATCTGACAATGTTCTCAAGCGTTTGGGTGTTCCTCATAGCACTTTTGAGCCTGAACTGGATCCATCCACACTTCTTCAATTGGATCTTTTGGCAGATGAACTCGAAATCAGCCGCCTGAAGGCGATGGGTGTGCTGATCCCAGCTGAGGACTTCGATGCGGCGGACCAAACACCAAAGAAACTCACTACCAGAATGGTGAGGACATGGAGGGACAAACATTTGGATGGAGAACATGTTTGGCTGCGTAGGTCACGCTACGTTGCCAGAGAATATGCATGGCTTTCACCTGAGAGGCAGGACCTATTCTCTCCAGCTTCCTCTATCCTTACAGTTCGACTTCTCCCATGTTTGTTCATGATGCTTTTCTGATGGTCGACCAACGTGAACTGACACAGGTGGTTTGTGAAGATGCTGGTGGAAATGTTTCCCACTACATACTTGGCAAGGTGTTGCCAGGACAGCGCAATGGATCTCAGATGTGGCATGAAAGTTTCAGCTCCTTCTTGCGTGAGGACCTGAAGATTGTGGAGTGTGCCGCATACCCGTGTTTGCTGAGAAGTGAGACCACAGAAGACCATGGAAGGCCAGCATGTTTACTTCTTCTACATGTTGACGATGTTCTTTGTTTGTGCAAGCGCTCCTACCTTGAGAGCGTGTTACTTCCAGCCCTGAAGGCGCGCTACAAGATCTCTCACGAGATGATGGCTGTCGAGCGTGATGAACTCACATTTTTGAAGCGTCGTCACATGCTGATGAATGAGTTTGAGCTTGCAATCCAAAGCCACCCCAAGCATCTTGAGAAACTCTTTGAACTACTGAAGATTGGCCGAGGTTTGAAACCAAAGAAAACACTAGTGCACCCTATGCTGGATGAGGATGACAAAACCGAGATGTTGGACAACCAGCAGGCCAGCATCTACCGCTCTTGCACTGGTATTCTTCTTTATGTAACCAGTGACCTTGTGGAATGTCAATATGCTATTCGAGGCCTTTCTCAGTCAATGTCTAAGCCGACAAAGCAGTCCATGGAATGTTTGCGATATCTCTGCATTTATCTTCTAGGTGGCACAGACCAGTGCCTGATGCTGAAGTACGAGAGCCACCAAGGACTTTTGCATTACAACCCTGAAGATTATACTCTTGAGATATTTAGCGATAGTGACTGGGCAAAGCATAGAACTACACGACGTTCAGTGAGTGCAGGATACCTTTTCATGTTTGGAAACCTTTTGTATTCCTCTTCAAGGAGCCAGAAAGCTCTAGCCCTTTCAAGCTGTGAAGCAGAAGTTTATGCAGGTACGTCAGCTACGAGCGATGCGGTTCTCATGTACCACTGCATATGTTTTTGTGTTGGCCCCAATGAGACAGTGAAAGTCAAGCTCGCACTTGACAATGCTGCTGGAAGAAGTTTCTTCCACCGTTCAGGTGTTGGACGGATCAGGCACATCAGTTTGCGTGTGCTGTGGATGCAACAGAAGGTGCGGGAAAAGTTTCTTTCAGTTGGGCCTGTTAGCACAAAACAAAACCCAAGTGACCTGGGTACAAAAAAGGTTGAACAGAGATCGTATGCTTTATTTGATGTTTCTTTGCAAGGTCTATGACCTAAGTACTTCACAGTACGTTGGCTCTGAAGTGAATGAGAAGTTAGAACAAGAAACAATGACAAGCAAGGGTATCAAACTTTTCACACTTGCGGGAATGAACAATCATGATGCAAAGGCTTTTTTGAGGGTTATGTTAATCAGCGCCTTGAGCCTTACTCCTGCCACCGCTTCTCCAGCAGAAGAACCAATGGTGGTGGATGGAAGCTATTTCGGCTTCTTCTTTGCGGTGATCGTCACCATTTTGTGCATCACACTGGGATACATAGCTGTGCTCAGGAGAGAACTTCGAGAGCTGCGCGGAGAGAAGACTCAGTTTGAATGGAATGGCACTTTGACAAAGGTGCTGAAGCTTTTGAAAGGAGCGAAAACTGAGAGCAAACAGAAGGAGGCCATCAAGGCCAATGTTGAAGGTGCCGAAGAAGAAAAGGGAACAGACGATGAAAGCGTTGGAGAGACACCACAAGAACGCTTCGAAAGATACAGCCAGAGCACCATGGACGAAGTATCTGATCCAGGACTTTGGCAACTTTGGCACCATGGAACTCCCAGCGCTACTGATGAGCCTTCTGCCCATCGACAATATGCAGATGGACACATAGAACAGATGATGAAGGACACCAATGACATCTTGCGCAGACGTCTTCGAAGGTTGGAAGCTGAGTATGATGTAGCATCAACTGCCAACGATATCGACCTGATGCACCAGCTGGACTCCCAGATCACCGAGTGCAATGGCCTTATGTATAACCTGGGCTAGTTAAGCAACTCTTGGATGAGATGTGATGCTTTAGCATTGGTGAGCAGATCTCGCAATCAATGCACGAGTTTTTAACTGAGACGAAAACCTTCGGAAACTTGCAACTGAGCCCAATAGCCGTGAGACACTAGCCGAGTGTCTGCAGTTTGCAATTTAGATGTAACAACCTTTAGTCAAAGACTTAGGTTGAGGCGGGGTGATTGGATTTGACCTGATCCACATCCCATATATATCAGTGTAAACAGTTGCATGCATTGGCATTTCACTTGAACTTGTGACTTCAACATGTCGTCATTTGCAGTTGCCATGACATGCATGTACAGTTGAATCATACATATATCCACAGGCGTTTCGCTTTCAAGGAAAAGAATCAAATTCTTTAATTACGAGCATTTCTCACATTCCTGGTCATTTGAATGTACAGGCTGATGGTTTGAGTCGCTTCAAACAACCTCTGCCGGTTGATCTGGACCCTGTGGGATTTTGCGACATTCATTGGAAAGCGCTTCTTAAACCGCCTGGTGTGTTCGTTGCTGAAAATGGTCGAAAGTGGCCTCAGCATTTCGACATCCAGCATTGTGAAAAAGAGTTGTGGCAGTCCGCTGACTGTGGTTAGTTCTTGGGGAGTTATCACTCCGGCTGGTCGATTTTCGATTAAAATTTGGTGCCTTGGGAACTCCCCACCTCGAGAATTCGACTTCTTGCAAATCCTGTTATCCTGGGATTGTGTTGTCGATTGATGGGGGGGTATGTCAACTGAGATCAAGGTCACCCTGTACATGACCCGTTGGTTCTAATGGTTGTGTACAGTTCTGGACCGGTTTTTTTTGCACCACGCTAAAAATAATGCTTGTGTTGCGGCAGCTCTTGTGTTGGATGTCAATCATATGATTTAATCTCTGGTTGGGACATTGAAGCAATGGAAACCATTTTGTGAACTTCAAAAATACCACGAATTAGATGCCATATATTGGTTGGCATGTGTTTAGATGCCCAAATGTACAGTGTCATGCCTACCGCGATGGAAGACCCACTGCGGTTTAGGTGATTACGACAGAGCGTGAGTGGCCACCACGGTTCTTTAGATCTGGAGATGCCACGTATTTACTGGGGCGAAGTGGGCTGCATTGTGGTGAGGTCCGCTGCATTTTTGGACCGCCAGAAGGTTTGGATCGCTTGCGGGAACCCGAAAAGAAGGGTGGCTTGAATAGGAACCGATGAGAAACGACCGAAAAGGAAAATCGAACAGAAGGAAAAGGGGAAAAAAAAAACGAGGGGAACAAAATTAAAACAAGGACATAAGATGTAGACATCATCTCACTGGACGAGTTGGGCAAAATTAATCTATCAGACCATGGAGGTACAAAATGGCGCGCATGGTTTCATTGGCTGGTTTTGTTGCGATCTGCGCTATGCGGCCTTGTTTTTGTTTTTTTTGTTGGAAATCACAATATATAGTTATGTTTACAACCTGTCAAAAATTTGCGCATGCCTTCTCTTGAAAAAAAATATTGCCAAAGGAATCAACTCCCTCAATGCACAGACGCAAAGAAACAATGGCAACAAATCGAAACAAACTCAGTAACAACACAAAATGCTGGCAAGGTTTTAGAATTTGAAACTAGGTGGAATGTTCAGAATCGTGAAAAGGTTCGCGCGTGAAATCGAACTCACTATATCACGAACCTCATATTTTCAAAATTTTAAACCATTTTTTTCATTCAATGAACGGTGTCTTGAGTGAAACGGGGTGTATTGATCATATTGTTTCTCTGATATTGTTTGTATTTTTGTTTTTCAATGGTTTTAATTTTTGCACTATACAGTCCATGAATTTGTTTCGGGATTTCCCCTGAAAAAATGTTTGCGCCTGTTCTCGCTGCCTCCCATTGGGAAATCAATAATGTGAAAATGCCCCATTTTATTTTTCAGGAAAAAATCAACCATCAAATTCATACGACAAAACTTTTTCATGTTTGTATTAGTTGATTTTGTCAGCGTGTTTAGGCAGCAAATCAGCCAGATGGTTGCATATTACAAGAAAATCCGCATTGGCTCCAGTTGCCCAATTTGCAGAACCTGTGTGCTTAACTGGGCATTATATACAAGACACAACAAGGCCGTTCAAATGTTTGGACAACCAATGGTGAACACCGATGGACACCCGATGGTTGTTTCCTGAAATTTTACGTTGGGTTTTGAGAATGTCTCGACATTTGTATGAAGTGGATGGGTAAGATCAAAATCCACCGTTCATCATCGTTTGAAAATTCAGCCTGTTGCTCTTCCCACTGATGCCTGTGTGCTAAGCCATCGGCGTGCATGGCGATTTCGCACCCACACATCCGAGAATGGTTGCGGGATATCCATGCAGATTTGGAGGTATACTTTGCCGAGTTCGAAAATCTGGGATACAATTCACAGTTTTTGATGGAAACAGTGACTTGTTTGTCCAAGAAAAACGTTGAATTTGTTCATCCTACAGTTTGGACCATAGCAGAATTTTCTTTTGTCAGTTTCCCCTACCCAAGGATAGTGAAGATCTCGAGCAGGACCTCAAGGATGTGGTGAAGAAGGTCCATCTTCGTGTGATCATGAAGGAACATGCGAAACTAAAGACCCTGAAACCCAACGAAGGAGCAGCCCGAGTGAGTCCACCATTTGCTCCCCAGAAATCGGCAGTGCTGCAATTGATACCATTTGCAGATGAGGTCGTGGATTTCCAGCATCTTGGACCGTCAATTCATGAAAACCTTCCGTTTTTGTTTTTGGTGGTGCTTGCATTTGCTTCCCCTCATTTGGCTGCTGATTTTTTTCACTTCACAGCAATCTATTCGAAACCAGTAGGCTCAAAGATTACATTTCAGAAGTGTTCTTCGCCTGGCCTGTCCTGTTGTTGTGAAAACGGTCATGTTCCCTACTCGTTGAGCCCTCAACTTAGAATTGAAAATGGATTCAGGCTTGAAAATGTAAAAGTCTGATGCCGGTTTTGTCTCCTTTGGATTTCCTTACACCGACGATCTTTTCTTCGAACATGTTGGAACCACGGCCCAACTTCCCCAGGCCGGATCCACAAAGCATTGGCAGTGGCTGTGTGGTCCTGATTCCCATTTGGCGCCTGCGCTCCATCCAGGGGAAGGTTCATCCGAATGTGATATTCACATCCGGAAGACACAAGGACATTTCAATGGTATTCACAGGTTATGTTTTGGTCGTAAAAAACATTGCTCCTGTGGATTCAGAAAGTTGTACTGTAACTCTTGGAATTATTTTGAACACTTACTTCCCGTTCATCTCAAATCCATTGAAGTAGACCTTTGCAACTTCGCAAGTTTTTGCTCTGCAGGACAGTTCTGTCTATGAACTGATTCATGACATGTTGAGCGGGAGACAGCCTCCAGAGGAGATCGAACCTCTGCAGGTTGTCGTGGATGAACATGGGCTGCACATTGTCAGAGGACATCGCCGTGGTCTTGCCCTGTGTGCTCTGCAAGGCATGTGGCGATATCGAACTGTCTGGGCACCGTGCCGTTTGTATCATGCCACAGACCCTGAGGTTGCCGACCAATTTGCAAGGATCACTACCATGGTGGATGGCCTTGGAGTTCAATTGCATGGGAAACTTACGGAAGCCTGGCATTTGGACAAGCCTCTTTTTCGCACTTCGCAAGAGTGGTGCGATTCAATGCTTGATGTGCGTGTGGAAGTTTGCAAAAACCCAGAGGTCCATCCAAGCCGCTGGCACAAATCGGACTTGCCAAATTCCCGAGGTGAAACTTTCAGCACTAGCGCTGCGTCTTCCTCATGTGCCCCGGCTCAAGGTCCAGAGCTTTGCACGCCGGCAGTCAGTCACCAGCAAGAAGCTGTCGCCAAACACAGGGAAACATCTTTTGGCAGCAAAGATCCCAAGTTTGGCTGGAATGAAGAGAACCAATTTCACTGGAAGAGTCAGCATGACCAGCAAGACCCTGGTGTCAGGCAAGACGCCTTGGCTCCAAGTCAAGATCATTGGCGAACTTCTGGATGGACAAAGCGAGGGGCACAGGTAAGCTCTGTATCCGACGTCTCTGTTTCCATGCTGGTTTGCGTGGATTACGGTGGCAAGCTCTTGTGCGCGGAAGTCGTAGAAGTTTCTTCGCCACATGTGAAATTGAGGTACTGCGGGCCACGCCAGGAGGAGGAATGGATTTCGATGGATCGTTTGCAGATTCCAGATTACGCATCTTTGCACCCAGGGATGCAAGTCACAGCTTGGCGGGGGAACCGAACATATTCCTGCCATGTTGTGGAAGTGTCCCAGAGCAAAGACTGGCTCCGTGCACCCGTGAAGGTTCGCTACAGTTCCTATGGATCTGCCACGGATGAGTGGATTGGAATCGATCGCCTGGAACTGGAACATGTCAAGCTTGTTGCGTGGAACGATGTTTGCAAGGGGCACCAATCAGAAACAGCCCAGCACCCGAACCAAGAGCCATGCGATCTTTGGGCAGAATCGACAGTGGTGTGTTGCCTGTGGCTGATGGGAAGTTGCCGCAGCAAGCACAGTCACTATCATGGGAAAAGGCTTTTTGTGCACAAGGATCTCCCGGGTTTGCCATGTGGCTTCAACACAAGCTGCAAGTGGAAACACCACCAGACAAGGACGCCTACCACCGGGCATGTTGAGCTTCAAGCAGGCATGGTGGTTTGTGTGAAGGACGGTTTCTTGAGGATGCCTGGAGAGGTCCTGAGCATCTCCTCTGTCTCAACTCGAGATCCGGTACCACTGAAAGTGCGCTACTGGGCACGCGGCCAAGTAGGCCGTTGCCAGGTCGGGTGGTTTCCCGTGGAGGAGGTGTGGGTACCTGACTATTCCAAAATTGAGATAGGCTCCCAGGCAACAGTGGAGGATGCTAGCAGTGGCAAACTCTTCCAGTGCACGGTCTTGCGGGTCTCAGATGATAAAGACAGAGCCAGCGCCCCTGTGTATGTGAACTACAATGACTACGGGTCGAACTATGATGAGTGGGTAGGTGCGGATAGGTTTCACAGCCACCTGCTGATATTGCTTCAGCCCGCGCTGCCCAACGAGGGCACAAAGGGCCCACAGGCTCCCCCTGAGGGCACGAAGGGCCAATCGGGTGAATGCCTCCAAGGGGCGCAAAGAGTCACGACTGCAACATGCCGGATTGAGCAGGACCCTGACGGGATGCCAGGTGCGGCAAGTAGTGCTCAATCCTCTACAGATGAAGTTCAGAGGCCGAGTGTGGCACAGGATGTCCCTTCAGCAGCTGTCGCAGCCGACCTCCCGGATGCTTCGGCCTCGAATGCCATGCCGTGGCACGAGCCTGACTCGGAGGCTGATGCCTTCAACCATGCCCTCCAAGCTACCGAAGAGGCCTTGTCCCAACAAGCGCCTGCAACGCACTGGCAGCCAAGACTTGAACGGGCACTTGCAGCAGTGGAAACTGAGGGCCTTCGTGGTGTTCTGGAAAAGCATGGCTGGTCAGGTCTGGGGGTTCAAACATGCTAGAACCAAGAACATCAATCGGTTTGATTTGAGTAGCCACGGGACTGCCTTGATTTTTGTCTAGAGTATCTTTGCTTGTTCATGCTGAACTCTGCATAGGTCAGCAATTTGTTGATTCACCAGAGTTGGCAGAGCTCCTGGAAGACCTAAATGGAGTCTCAGGCTTGCGCGAGGACAGTGACAATGACTCTGAGGCAGACTCGGACCCATCGATCCCACCGTCCAACGCCATGGAGTCATCTTGCGTTGGTGCGCCGAATGACTGGGAGGATCGAATGGCCAGACAGAGTCGTGCCTGTAGATAGTGATGAGGTGTCAAAAACTTGTTTGAAACAAGATAAATGATATCAATGCAAATTACATGGGCAAAATGAGGGCAAAACAAGATCGAATTCTATGAATTGCAGTTTTTTGTATGGCGCAGCATCCTGATCCACGTTCTGTTTCAATTTAAGGCCCTCTGTTCTGGACTACTCGCAGCAGCTTGCCGGGGTTGTGGTTTTCGGCACTTTTCGCCCCATCGGCGGCAAAGAGGTGACCAAGCGTGGCTTGGCATCATGTTTTCAGACATGGCAAGAGTCTCCCTGTCCAATAGAATTTGTATGTTTTTTTGAACCTTTGGTTTGTTTGTTGTTGATCTGTCAGCCTGCTGTCAATTTGTGACATGCTTGCTGCCTTGCTGATCATTTGCAGCCTTTGAGCCGGTGCGGTGACTGAGTGCCCCACAGGTTCTGGTGAGGTCATAGTGCAACGCGGACCTCCAGCACTGCATGGCTGCAAGGTGAAGATTTGGTGTGGCAAAAACCGGGGCCCCACTTGGGACTATGACAGATGCTATGTCCGAATCTTGGATGCCACGACCTCAGCTGTGCTGCACTGGAATTTGACGACACTGCAGGCGGTAAGTAGATTTATCTCTGAGCTTAGTGAGAAAATAGTACAAGGAAAAGGACACAATCCATTCAAGATGATGCTTGCAGGGGTTCAAACTATTGTATTATAGTTACTGATTTGTAGGTGAAACCACCATATATCATGACGTCCTTTATGCACATGTGTCATGCACCTTATTTTGCTGATGCGACTTTACATTTTGGCTCAAGAACTGGCTAAAAAGGTGTTTCGCCTGTGCTGCTGGTTCTTGAGGAAACGCACATAACCACCACACTTGGGCTGGGTGTGGGGGTTTTGCCTGGTTAACAGCCTCATACGGTAGCGTGAGTCTACTTACATATTTTGTGAGGCTTGGGTTTGAGCCACCCCATCCTCACATCACCGCCACTTGTGTACCAACCTTTGAATCCCTGTGCAAATATCGAGTTGAAAGCCCGTGGATTCCTTGACATGCAAAAGTGTGACCCCAGCTTGCCAACTGCTTCACTGCTTTAGGCCGGGTGCCAACTGAAGCAAGTCGAGCCCTACTTGAAATCCAAGGACAGTGCTTGACTGCCGGGGCGCTGCCGAGCAAGGCAACACCGGCTAATCCATAAATTTTCCAGTCTCCATAATCTAGGATTGAGTGATCGCCAACTAGCGCTGAGCCCTAATCCAACAAACCAGATTACTAGCGCCCGGGGCGCTGCCACCCTTTGCAGCACCGGAGTAAAATAGAAAACAGAGTTGCTTGGTAAGTGCATTTTGCCGATCTCCTCAAGTGATTCCAAAGGACCAAAGGAAGCCTTTTGTGAGAACCCAAGCCTTTGAACGAAGTTCAGAAAGAATCCAAGACAAGGTCATTGCTGTGCGTTCCTGGCTCGAGTTACTAATGCGTTTCACCGCGACCCGCTACTGCAAGACTTAGTTTCACTGCAACCCGCGACCGCGTTAATTGTTTGTTTTGAATGAGCTCAGGATAGCTCAGGGCCTTCAGATTACAGGCGTAGATCTAGAAGTCCGGTTGTGCCAGTTGGTGACATCGCTTGCCTCTTGAACGAACAGTCAGAGAGGTTTTCAGAACATCTTCGAAGGAATCGTCGGGGAAAACGGCATAAGAGGACAAGTAAGAGGTTGCTATTGACGTTATTAGAATACTATCTGTATATCATCCAGTTTGCTGCGGGCGCATCTGGACACGCTGCTTCCATCAGAAGACGGACACAGATCTCTGACACGTGGAACGCGGTGAAGTATAATTAATAATAGGTGGTTTCCGAAGCAAGGTGATCCTCTGTTGCTGTGTGCTGAAGATTCAGATCTTGAGTCGGAGTACGCGGAAACTCCGAAACTGTGCATCCACCTCAGGATCAGTCGGAGGAAGAAGACGAGGAGGAATCTCAGTGGTGACCACCGGGCTCGGATCACCCACCGCCAAGGCGACCTCGTGAGCCGGATCATCCACTGTCAAATTCGTCTTCAGCTACGAGAGTGGTGCCAAGAGCTTCTAGTGTGGTGACATCTGAAGTGCGTGCAGTACCGGTAGCAAAAGCGAAAGCATCATCTAGAACTGTGCCACCACCACCTCCGCCACGAATCTCAGGTGCAGCAGAATCATCCTCAGCTGTATGTGCAACAACCAAGGCAAAAGCAGTGGCAAAGTCAAAATCATCCAAATCTTCCGAATTCCAATCAAACCTCCAGAGATCGAACTTGTTTCAGTGAAGTCAGCTGCAACAACCAGACCATCAGGAGTGGACAGGGCAATCACTCTCAGGCCAACTGTTGATCGAGACCAATTGCGAAGACGCAAGTGCTCAGTGTTCAACACAGACGGCTATTTGGCATTCCCACAGCGATTGCTGAACTGGGGCGTGACTGTCATTTCGATTGATTTCCACCAAGTGTTAGATTTCCATCGGATCTCCAACAACCGTGCAATCCGTCCGACGTCACGGGACAACAGAATTCCACTTGAGAACAGACGAGCAGTTCAGCGCTTGAGGGATACAGGATTCAAGGTCATTGTAACCAGTTACATGCATTCTGAGTGGAGAAAGCGACAAGTTGTGAACCAACCATCAACACTGCCAATTGACAAGATCGTGATTTGTCAGGAAGACGCAGTTGGCTTTGGTGGGAAACTTGATTGCCCGCGGCATTTCTCGTAGTTCTTTACTTCACACAGACGACAGGGCACAAGTCTGTGTGGAATTCCATCGAGCTCGAGCTGATCATTTTGCCTCTTGCCACGTGAAAGTACTCCGCAAACCTGGTGTTGAGCAGAACATCCCATCGGTTTGGAATCTGACCCAGGCCGCTGGTCAAATTTTCTCTTCGGCCGCCACTGGTTGAAATAGATTATACGTACAATAGGTTGGGTGACTCGCTGCTTGTGATTCGTTCTCTAATCCATTCTAGTTGATTGTCCCTGGCCTTCTGAAACAACATCCAGTAATAAATTCAATCCAGATCAGTTTCGAGTGCAAATCACAAGTCAGTGACTGTGTCTTTGCTCTGAACTCAGCGGGGCGCTGCCGCACGGCAACACCGCTTGTGGAACAAAAGGGTGTGACCGGTGAACCCTACTGCAGGTGTGTTCATTTGTGGTAGTTTAGTGAGTTCTCGTTAGGCCGCACATAAATGAAATCATGCCTGGTGGGGAGATGGATACATCAGAGTCTCTGCAGGTATCATCAACATTGCTGATCAACCCTCGCCAACACGTGCATGAGACGTCCGAAAGACTAGCAAAAGGAGTCCAGAAGGGTCGTCCAGAAGCAGTAGCCATTGCTCATCCAGACCTCCTTCCGGTCGGTCAGCGGTCACTCATCGGGGCCCAGGGGCTGTGCATGTGTATGATCAAAGATCGCTAACCTATCATGATGATCAGAGTGTGTTGCAGGTGAAACAAGACCAAAGGTCAGTAACTCATCAACATGAGCATGATTCTCAAGTGAATCAGGACCAAAGGTCCTCTACTCACAGTCAGGATCAGAGGTTTGCAAGTGACACTCGGTGTTTCCCCCGAACATGTGATCGAACGAGAGGCTACTATCATGTCGCAAGCTCATGCAGCAGTGAATGAAGCTAGATCCCAATCTGCAAGTGAAAAAACTGACATGAGAAATCAGGTCAATGAGGTTCACCATCAAGCTCAGTCGCATGTCCATTCCGTTGAGCGGAGGGCCCATGACTTGATACAAGATCTGCAGTTGAAACACCAAAGGGATCAAATGCAGGCTGTTGCACATGATGCTCATCGGATCGCCCAAGAACGGTTGAACCAAGCGATGAATGAAAATGCAAGTTTGATGCAAACAATCCATGATCAGAGTGTTCAACTACGATTCCAAAAGGATGAACAAAGGGAGATGCGATCGGTAATCCTTGGGTTGCAAGAGCAAGTTGACCTTTTGCGAACATCATCTCAACCTCATCCCCAAAATGGTGCGGTGAATGATAGTGAATAAATGCAGGTGGTCATGAAATGGAGGAATGAGATTCCCATGCTGCAAGGTCAGACTACGGTGCCAATGATGACTCAAATGCCGGTTGCACCATCGCAAGTGCCGATTCCTTTGTACACTCCAGTTGGACACAATACCCTATTGTCCCAGATGTCTGCATGTGCCGGGTTTCATCCATCAGTCACCAATACGCCGAGTAAACCCACACCATCGACACTGGCTGCACCATGGCCATCAGGATCACAATCACCTGGAGGATCGAGCAGCAGTTCGTCAGATGCTGGGAGAGGTAGAGATGGTGGTGGTGGGGGAAATCCTGGAGACGGAGCCCCACCGATTCAGCGGGGTGGGTCATCAATTGGCCAGGGTCATGCATCCATCGGGATTGGTTCCATTATTTTGGGTTTCATGGCCGAGAAAGATGTGTATCGATCAAAGGATTTGCCATTGATTCGTTTGGAAAACTTGCCAACTACAGCATCTCAGAGTTTAGAGCCTGGAGGAACACATTCCGGGTGATGGAAGCCTTTGAGGAAAGTAGGGGCATCTCTGAATATGCTTCTGATAGCGGATTGTTGCCACGATTGGATTCCCATCTTGGTTCTCTTCTTATGGACTGTCGTCATTTGAAAGGTGAGCTTGGAATGAAGTTTCAATCCTATGCCGAGTCTTGCCAAATGGCTCAATGTGCTCCCCGTGGCAGAGCCTTTTTGTACATGCTTGCTCAGCACTTCCGTCTCGTCTGAACAGGGGCAGTAACTTGACACAGAAGGCCTTGTTGAATTTGCAGTTGGATGCTTATACAGCCAAGGATCTTGAAAAGTTTGTTGAGAGAATTGAGTATCGTCGGACCTACTGAGCCACAGGGCGCAGCTAGTTTTGGTGCTGGTGTCAAAGATGCCTTCCCATGTATTCCGTCGTTTGCAGTTGGATGTACTGAGCCACAGGGTGCAGCCACCCAGGCTATAGTGTGTGCCAGTTTCGGCGTCGGTGTCACAGATGCTTTCCCATGTATGTGCCAATTTTTTCCGTGTGACGAAAGACACCAGCAACTCCCAAAAAATAGGGCCCCAAACCCAGGAAAAGGCACAAAATTTCCAGACTTGACGGGGCCTTTTTGGAGGCCCAGGCCAAGAGGAAATTTACAACATGTATGCCTGCGATCCTTTCCAATAGAATTGCACTATATGCACAATCATCCAGACAGGTCTCTCACAAGCTTGAGTGGATAGCAGACAGTGGTGCAGGTCGTGACTTGGATTCTGATTGAGCGTTTGCACAGCAAGGGTTCTCAAAAGAAATGGTCAACCAAAACCTTATCGGGGTTCCACCAACAAAATTGGAAACAGGGAATGGTTCATACACCAGTGATACATGTGTGCAGTTGACAGGAAACCATTTTGGGGAGGCTCAGTTCAACATGATGGATGATTGTCCACTTGTGCGTTCAATGGGGCAGATTGTTGCGTCAGGAAAGCCCTTCATTTGGATACCAGATCAATTGCCATATCTCGCTGAGACTGTTGATGATGTTCAGGTTACTGCTAATGCAGCGCGAATCCATGTTGCCGATCGGATTGATGACTTTGTCCCTGTGTTCAGAGAACATATGACTGCATCAGGTCCAAAAGCGTCGGCTGTAGAAGTTGCCGCAGCAAGTGCAGGTGATCACGACCCTACTAGGGAACATCATATAGTGATCCACAATCTCTTGAATCTGATGTTGGTGGTGATGTTGGCGGTGATGCTCTCGTACATGAATCTCAAACCATGAAGCATCGAACGTGCCATTTGCCTAAAAATCCTTTCTGCGAGATTTGCAGGAGAGCAAAGATGTATAAATCCAAGACTGCTCGGGTACGTTGTGACCCCTTAGAATCAAGAGGCAACCTCGAGCCCGTGACAAAGTTCGGCGAGCGAATTGCTTCTGATTTTGTGGTTGTATCAAAGTCAAGTAATGGCATGAATGAATCCTATGTTCAAGTGGTGTGTGACGAATACTCTCGTTTTATCTCTGCATTTCCAAGGTTGTAAAGCACGGCGCTGAAACTGTAATGAGGAATCTACCTGCTTTTCTTGGCCCTTCGTGCAACACAGTAAGAATGTAAAACTGACAACGCAAGAGAATTTGCGGCATCATGTGGAATTATTGGACTAGTGCATGAACCAACGTTAGCCAGACTTTGGCCTCACAATGCAACCCTGGAAAGAGAGACCCGGACACTTGAAGAAGTGACTAGATCTGTGCATCTCGCTGCAGGATTCCACCTCCTCACTGGTTTGTGGAAACACGCAGTGTCATATGCCTGAGTAGCAATGAACCAGTTCCATCCACTCAAGAATGCACCTGAAGGTGAGTCATCCAATCGATTTGTGCGTGACGTGACGAGAGTTTGAGGTAGACATTTGCTACGTTTGAGGCAGCAGCGTCACCAGCACTGTTTGCTGGATGGAGATTCGACCCAGGTCCAAAATCACACAAAAATGTGCATTACTATGATGCAGTGAAATCACAAGAATCTGGATATAATCAAGCCATCGCTATCGCTTGCGAAGAAGTATACGTGCCCGATGGTCCACCAGTTTTGCCTTTGAAGGCTGCTGCAGATGAGGCACTAAGCTTTGTTTCGCGAGCCGAAGCCAGAAGATCTAGCAGTCACTGAAGTGCCTTTCAGTGAATTGCCAAGTGATGCAAAGGCTTCAACGCGGCATGAGTATATCACACTAAATAGACTAATTAAGTGCGGACCCTCTCCCTTTTGCACAGGATGTGAAAAAGTCACAGGAAGACACACACACACACCAGCGTGTAGGGCTCGTCTTGATGCACTTATCAAGGCTGATAAGATTCGTGCACCCAAGGCCCCCTTTAAGATTGTATCTTCTCCTTTGCCTCCATCCATAGCAATTGAGAAAGACCCCGGTAAACCGTTAGATGGTGATGATGTCCCTCAACATCACATGCCCTCAGATACTGAGGAACCAACAGGAAAACCAGAGGACCTTCCATTCAGTGCAGGAATTCCACCAGGACATCCAGAGCATCCTGAACATGCTGCCGCTGCACGTATCAACACAGAGATCGACCAAGAGTTTATCATGAACAACGAATAGGGTAGGAAATTTCGGAGAATGCACAACCTCACAGGTTCTGATACCATTTTCGAATATGCATGTTCAGAAAATTCAATATTGGGTGAAATGTGTGAGTCTGTTGGGATTGAGGGTATCCGTCTTTCGAGGGAAACCATTGATCTTGCCGATGGTCGTCAGGTGTCTCAGTTGCTCGAACATGTAGAACAAAGGCCAGGTGCTGATGGGTGGGTGGGTCTCCCTTGCACTGACTTTTGCCCATGGCAACATATGAGCATCCATCGGTATGGTGCCCAATACGAAAAGAAACTTCGGAAGCGTAGGAAGCACGGGCGTAAGATGTTTGGATTGGCATCGGAGGTGATGAGTAAGCTCCTTTCACAAGGTGGTCGCAGACTCCAGACGGTGGTATCTTCCTGAAGTTCAGCAATTTGAAAAGGATCATGGGTTCAGACGAGTATACTTCCATGGTTGTATGTGGGTGGTCATGGTGTAAACAAGCCAAACCCATCAAGAAGCCTTGGTGCGTTTCATCCTGTGATGAACGGATTCTCAAAGCACTTGCTGAATATCAATGCGATGGTGCACATGAATGTGAGCCCGCCGAAGGCAGCCAAACCAAACAAACCGGATTTTAGACAGAACAGTTTGTGTCAGTCATTCTTGAGTCTTGGTATCCACGGAAATGGTTCACCAATGTTCCTGATCTCAGCTCAGTGTCAGCACTTGTCGCAAAGAACCTGTCAAATAGGTCTTCGATCAAATGGAACATGGGATGATACAACCGTCATCATTCCTCTTCACCTGTTGAAACACCGAGCGCGAGAGACCGGTGTGAATGCCTCGATCGCTGAAGTCTTGACGCTGGCAGGTATAAAACACCATGAGATGCCTGAAGAATACCACCAATACAAAGGACGTATTGTGTATCGGGGTGATAGAATAACAAATCAAATGAGTGATCATGTTCTCTTCTCAGAAAATGAAACTGCGACCACTCCAAATGCGATAGCCGCACTCAACTTGACACTTTGGTACGGTGCAATGTCCATTGTGTCATGTGCAGACTGCATCCAAGCATACTTGCAATGCAAGTTGGATGGCAGCACGTGGGTTATATCACCCTTTGAGCTATGGTTGCCAGAATGGAAAAAAGCAGTGTGACCCAAACACAAAGTTGGCTGTGAAGTTGATAAAATCACTTTGTGGTCATCCACAAAGTGGAAATCTGTGGCAAAATTTTCTCGAGACACAACTAAAAGAAATGGGTGGCATCCCACTCGAATCATACCAATCAAACTTTATTTTCAGGTATGGTGACAACTGTGAATACACGCTCATCCTAAACATCTATGTGGATGACCTTACCTTAGCAGGGGGGAACAAGGACGTCCAAATGCAATTTTGGAAGGATTTGAAGCTCAGAGTGAAAACTGATCTTGAACAGCATATTAGGGAGAATGGGTGAAGATTCTTGGTTGGGTGCACTCAATCCAAAGGAACCCAAAACAAGTTGTCATGACATATGACATGAGATCATATTCAAAAGGGATAATTAGCTTTTACTGCGAAATTACTGGCATGAGACAAGAGAAGCTCTGTAAAGTGAGCACGCCGTGTTTGCTGGAGAATCAGGTGACAGATGAGGAATTGGCTCATGAGGGTGAGATGCACGCATTTGCGGAAAGGATCTTGATGAGGTGCCTCTGGTTATCACGTCTTGCTAGACCTGACATTAGTTTTGCAGTGCAGCGATTGGCTAGTCGAATCGGACGTTGGACTAAATGGGAGGATAGGCAAATGTTGCGTGTTGCGACTGGTGAGTTACCTAAACTCAACATGTGAATACGTCATGCGTGCTGCAGTTGAACCTGGCCAAGCACCAACGTTGCTGGTATACACTGACAGCGACTTTGCATCCTGCCCATACACATCAAAGAGCACTTCTGGTGTTGTATATGTCCTTCGAACTGGTTCATCACATTTCCCGCTACTATGGTCCTGGAAGAAACAAAGTTCGACCGCGAGGAGTACCACAGAAGCTGAGCTCATTGCATGCGCAAGCGCATTATTCGGCGAAGCACCCAATCTTCATACAATGATTGAATCTTTAACTGAGGTTCGTGTTCCTGTTTCCTTTCAGCAGGATAATCAGGCTGCCGTCACAGTTATCCAATCTGAATACAGTGCAAGCTTCGTCTCGCTGGACGAGTCCCTAGAGTCAATGTAGCATCCATCCACGAACAACTGGATCAAGGTGTGTTTGACTTGGATTACTGTGAAACAACGGCTCGGTTGGCAAACGGATTCACAAAAGTCATTGGACAGGCCGAATGGCAACAGACGCTCAATCAGCTATGTCTTGCTCCTCATGATTGAATCCAAAGAAAGTCCCGAAATTGGCCAGGCAATACTTTGCTTTGGTCCCTGAAATCGTTTGACCATGTGCATGTACAGAACAAAGGGGGAGTTATTGATTTGTAGGTGAAGCCACCACATATCATGACGTCCTTTATGCACATGTGTCATGCACCTTATTTTGCTGATGCGACTTTACATTTTGGCTCAAGAACTGGCTAAAAAGGTGTTTCGCCTGTGCTGCTGGCTCTTAAGGAAACGCATATAACCACCACACTTGGGCTGGGTGTGGGGGCTTTATCTATTGTTGCTTACTATGTGACCAGAATCATCTAGCGCTTGATGATTGAATGATTTGCCACTAGCCTCTGGCTTCCTGGAGGGAAACCTCGCAAAGGCACATGTCTTGAAGTCCAGCCAGCCAGCTGATGCAAGTGCGCTGGATATGGAAAGGACTGGCAACAGCTGCATGTTTTCGGGGCAGAAACCTGGCGCTGGTGTGAAAGATGCGAAGGGACAATTTGGAACTACCGTCCAACTTTTTGGGGCTAGATAGGGCAGAAACCGGCAAATGTTCAATTTTTTTTTCCAAACCCAACTGACCCAATGCAGTGAACTATCCCGTCCCACTTGCTAAAGCTGGCCGGTTTGGATAAAGAAGGAGAGTTGTTGACTCGCACTTTTGCAGGTCTAAAGCTCGGAATTGAAGAACTGTTTGGTTTCTGCACGTGTTCTCAGTTGCTCCACTAGTTTCCATTGCGTCCAAACTCACCAGGGACGATGGTCTCCATCCTGATTGCAGGATGGAGCTCTTTGGACGCATCGTCCATGCCATGGAATTCGGAGTTCCCAGGCAGAAGCTTTTTGTCTGCGTGAAACCCAAAGTCATGCACAATGCAAGATGTGTGACTCGGGCTGAAGACAGTTTTGCTTTTCCAAAGGGGCCCAAGGATCAGAAATTACGGGGAAAACCAACGTTGGGGCAGCGCTTTTGGATATGCTTAGCCTTTCCTAGATCGCATGAGAGCGGAGATGGTGCAAGTGGCTTTAGTCTCGGCCTGAGGTAGCTTTCAAACCGATCAATGGCAAACTTCCGGCGATCCAAGTACCATGGAACACAGCCTCCAAACTGCCAAGCAGCCATGATCTGCATGTTGCAGCTCAGATGCATCTTAGCGCAGGAAGAAAACATCCAGCAGCAGCTGCCACGAGTTTCCAGCATGCATTAAGCTCAAGTGTTTGTATATCATGGACAGTTTTGGGCAACTACAGCAGGGCACTTTGTCAACGCATGCGTCATCCGAAGGTAGAAGTCCTGGAGTGGAGTGGTGAGCGATGCCCGAGAGGACAGTACTTGGAGGGGCTGAAAATGAACTCCCGAAACTCAGACACGTCCATCTTGGAGGCAGTTCAGAGCCTCAGCTTGGCTTCAGCAAAATCTTGAACAGAACATCAAGACACCCAACCGCGTTGAATTCTTCCCCAGTCTCCTGCAATCTGCCAAGGACCTCCCTGAATTTCTGTGACTGGCCACGGGGTGATCCCAGACATGGTGTTGCTGTGGCAGACTTCCCGCAGCCCACGAGGAGAAACAAAGGGCCGTGGAAAGCAGATGGGCCCGTGATCATTCACTTGTAGCATGCAATACTTGATACATTTTTGGAGATTAGTAGTGCTGTAGTGCTGTTTAGGTGTAGTATGTCTTAGTTCCAATGTATTTCGGAGTCCAGAGGTCAACGGTGCAGGGCTTTCATATGCGCTTGTTGAACTGACAGGAGAAGGGTCGCAGACAGCGGCTTGACTGTGGGCATTCAGCATCCAGAAATGCCCACCAGTATGGTGATGTCCTGTGGTCAAAATGAATTTCACGTGCACGTGCTGGATGTGAATGCACACTGCTTTTGATTCGTTAGTGTTTTCTATTTGTTTCACTCGTTTATATGGATGTGGCCCTGAAGTTTCAATTCGAAGAAGCTCTCCCAGCTGGTGCCCCTCTGCAAATTTTGCGAACTGGGGGGGTTGCTCCCAGCTCCTGAACACTCCCAGACTGTGCCCCAGGCATACCTGGATGCTGTGGGGATGGAGAAGGTGGAAAACTTGCTACGGCAGCGGTCAGTCGGAGCATGGTTCCTGGATCATCTCGACAACCCCTTGGAGGCCAACTTGCCACTGTTCCCGCCCAACGTCGAGGCCAGCACATAGGCAGAGACATCTATTTCTCCCATCAACGGCAGTTCACCGTGTTCACCCATGTCCCAAGCACAATCAGATGATAGCACTCCGCAACAATCTCTTCCAGGATTTTTTTTTTGGGTAACGGGTAAAGTTGCTCAGGACACCTTGAAATGGCTGCAGATCAAGTGCGGGTTTGTACACTTCATTTGTGTGTTGAACTGTGGCAAGGAAGAGCTGACGTTCAAGGTTGGCCTGGAAAGGCCTGCCTTGACCTTCACATTCCAGGCCAGTGTGGATGGTTTGGGATCTGGCGGTCCATTTTTGCGGATCTTCGACTGTTCTCATCTGCTCTGTGTGTGTTGGGATGTGACAATCCTCAGTATTGGTAGCCAAATCTCACTGGGATTGTCTCTGATTTCCACCAAGAATTGCCGCGTGGCCCAGGCAGTTCAGGGAAGGCTCCAAATTTTTGCGGTAAGCGAAACCACTGTGCGGTGCGACCGCATCCTGACTCCGTCAGAGGCCAGGGTAACCCGGGTAACCCGTCAAGTATTCAACTGGATTGATTCAGATTGAATTTATTCCCCCGGGATTGACAAGAAGGCCATGGACTGATGAGAAGGCAGTCAAAAAAACAGTAGTTTCTCTTCGTAAATCCGGAAGACTTTTAAGATCTTTTAAGAATCAGACTCTGTGAGTTGAACCCATTCAACAATCACTCCACTCACCACACTTGGAGGCGGGAGCCATGATCCTGTCTGATGAGGGAGGTGACTTTGGTCAAGTGCTCCGACGCCTACATTCTCATGTGGTGGACTTTCGGAGATCTGACCTTGCTGGTGGAAGTGGATCTGCCTTGGAACATCCTCTGGTAGATCCTTGATTGAAATCACAATGGATTTGATGCCTTGGAAGAGTACCGTGGGTTGAGCCAGAGCTAGACGTGATTGGAGTCACCGACTGTAAGTTTTGCATGTTGCTCACAGAAAGTTCAGAAAGTTCAGAAAGTTCAATCCCCTCTTGGAAAAGCAAACCAAGGAGAAAGACGAGCTTCCAGGTCCACTGGTGGCAACGGAGCAGCTCTTGCAGGGCTGCATGTGCATGGTGGATCGCCATGTTGGAGCGGCTTTGACGGCTGACGCCTGGAACCAGCTCTTGGACGGCGAGGAAGACGAGGAAGATGCCAAACTCACCGTCAGGTACATCCAGGGCAAGGCTGATCCCAGCACCCGGAAGGTGATTGAGCGCTTGCTTCGTGTGAATCGCAGTGATCGAGACAAGGAGATCCGCGTGGCCGACCCTTGGCGAAATTGGAGTTCTTTTCGTGAGTCTTTGAGCTCAGAGGATGCTCAAGGAGAGCTAATTAATTCATTTAATTTGAATATTCCTTTGCCGCACTGCGAACATGCTTTCTCCTTCCACTACAGGACGTGATGCGCACGCTGGGAGACATTTTGCAGCAACCAGGGCTCACAAAAGGGCAGAAATATGCCCTGCGATCTTCCTTTCTTCGCCGTTTGCATGCTGCGCTTCCGGCTGGATACTATGTCGTCACCTCAGCATCGAGTGAAGATTGCAGGGACCAAGGTGAGTGGTGGCATCCGGAGCACCGATTCCATGTTGCTGGCTCAGCCTGATTTCAATCCTATCAAGCAAACACATCTGTGGAGAGTAGAGAGGTGAAACAATCATCTTCAATAGTTGTGAACTTGTGCGACTTTCGAGCCAAATCGTGCTCTCAAGGCAAAGCTCAAGGCTTTGTGCCTTTTGAATGTTGTATATTTTTTCCTTGTTTGGCAGACTAGTGACACCAAAGGATGCCTCCAAACCCGTTTGCAGGTGATCTAAGATGTGCCTTTGTTGGGCAAAGCCTTGTTTTCAAGACCTATATGTTAGTGAAAAAATGAAGCTTCCCGAAGCATCTCAGTGCGGAAAGCCTGAGGTTACGTCTCCGTTGCATCGCTACATCGACATTTTGGGCATGAGAGCTTTGAAGTCTCAGCTTGGATGGACGGCTTCGCATTCTCACCTGCTGCTCTCCCGGAGGGAGTTGGAGGAGGCCGTCGCCCGGACCAACTGCCGGATGGCCGCGGAAAGCTTCGGGCGGCACATCTTTCGGACCATCTCGAGGATTCTCGGCTGATCAATTTGCGTCCCGACCTGTTGCAGTTCCCTCACAGGGAAGGTGATGTTTCGGTTTTTGAGAATTCACCCCGAGAGCATACACATCATTAGGATCTATTCCTGATTTATTTTGAGCATGTTTGATCCTGGGACTCTCGTATACGCAATCAGGGCTCGTAAGTTCAGCAAAATCAGTTCCGATTTCCCACGAAAAGGGAATGAATCAGAGGAGCCAACCAGACTCCCAGACCACAAACTGTGGAAGCTGCAGATCCAAGCACCTCACTGAGGATGCGAGAGCTGTCGGTCAGTGGGCAGTTGATCAAAGATGCAGTGGTTGGAGCAGTTGGCCCCACCTACATCAACCTGTTGGTTCCGACTCAGTCCACTCACCTTCTGGAGTCTAGCCTGCCCTATCTTTTGCTGCCGGAGTGGTAGTGATATTTCATCACTTAATGCTAACATGAAAACATCCATGGCATGGGGTGAGTGTTTATCAGAATTTGCACTAGCACTCATTGGCGAATTCTCACTATGAACCAACATGATTGATGTTTTTTATTCCTACTGGTACAGTCTCTAAATTTCTCTAAGCGCCACAACAATCGACAGCTGGTCTAAGGAGCTGAAACTTCCAGTGAGCTCCTTGTGCAGTTCTAGCTGTGTCTCAGAGTACGATGCGACCACTCAGTCTATCAAGCTCACTATGCAGAATGGCAGGCTGGCAATGTCCAACAGGAAAACATTGGGAAGTCATTCAGAGGGGATGTTGGGGTACTGTAGGACAGTTTGCCAAATTCCTGGTTCGGTGCTTTTCCAAGTTCGGTCCTGGCAGGGATCCCGTGCAGACTGTGCGGGTCTTGTCCTGGTTCCCTCAGCGAATGACCTGCGTGGTCGCCCGCAACTATGCTCAGCCCATCCCGCACCACGCTAGCCCCAACTCCATCGTGGTCTGGGAAATCAGGTTTCACGGAGAGAAGGATCATCACTTCGGCAGTGAATTGCTGATGCTTTTGCACGCAGTCAGACAGTGAACATTGGTGATCGCAGGAAGTTTAGAAGTCAAACTTCCGACAATATGGACAGATGGGAAAGCAGAGGTGTGAAGAGTCAGAGAAGAAAAGAGAAGAAGAAAAAAGATCAGAGAAGAGAAAGAGTCAGAGGAAAGAAGATGCAGGTGCGCGAAAAGGTAGAAACGTCGGGAAGCCCTTTGTGAGGGCTCCGGTTTTCGCTGCAAATTTCGGCCCCCATTTTGGGGGTCCGCTGGCGCAAGCTTTTTTGAGCCATGCAGTTGCTAAATTTCATTTGGGCGTGCCTGCTTCCGGCGCATTTCATTGATGTAAGGACCCGAGTGCTGTGAAGGTGTTTGCTAGAATATGGCTTGGAAGCTTTAAGATGGCTGGTAACTTTTCGGTTGGATCTTATGTGCATTGGACTGAAAGAACCGATTCACTGTGTTTTTCCAATGATTTGTGGCTCCGGAGGGTCGAAAAGTAGGCTCGCTAAAGCGGGGGGTGCGGAGCCAGCTGGCCAGATGAGAGATGAAGAATTGCACGCCGTTGTGGCTCGAAACACATGTCGAAGTCAAAATGTACAAAACACACCAGGTTCGGACCACTGCGCGAAGCACATTTCGAAGTCAAAATGTACAAAACACACCAGCTTCGGAGCACTTTTGGACGTTGAGATGTCGAAAAAGTGCACGCCCTTGTGGTGCGAAGGACATTTCGAAGTCAAAATGTACAACACACCTCATGTTCGGACCACTTTTGGAAGTTGAGATGTCGAAAAAGTGCACGCCGTTGTGGTGTGAACCACATTTCGAAGTCAAAATGTAAAAAGCGCCGCAGCTTCCGAGCACTTTTAGAATTGAGCTGTCGAAAAAGTGTATGCCGCACATTTCGACTTTTGGACGTTCGGATGTCGTTTGCCTGGCAGGCGCATGGGATTCTGCACCTTGCCAAAAAAGTTAGCAAAATGTGAGGGTTTTGTAGCAGGTTCAAAAGCATTGGCAGGCGTTGGACATTTGAAGAGGATCTGCAAAGATGCATGTTACGTGGGAGGTGCAGTACAAGAGACATGTTCATCAGAGATGTTAGGAGGTCAGGGTGCTGATTTCCTGAGAGGGGTTGCATTTTGGAGCATCGGTTCTTCAGGTTTGCGAAGATGATTTTGCGTGACAGGTGCAGCACTTTGTATGACCTGGCATCACTTTTTCGTGGCAGGAGCGGTACTTTAGACAGATGGAGTGAAAAATCGCAAAACGTATTGGTACGAGGCCGTCAGCTCTACTCAACTTTCCATTTTTGAAGGACGTCTCGCAGAATTGTTTCGTTTTTGATGTTGTCAACTTTGAAAAATGAGGAAGTCTCGCAGACTTGCTTCGTTTTTGAGGTTGTCAAGTTCAAAAAATCATGTAGTTCTGCAGAATTGCTGCGCTTCTGATGTTGTCAGGTTCAAAAATTGGGGAAGTCTCGCAGAATAGCTTCATTTTCAAACTTGCAGATAGACAGGCAGATAGATAAGATAGATAGATAGATGGATGGATGGATGGATGGATGGATAGAAAGAAAGAAAGATAGATAGATATATAGATAGATAGATAGATAGATAGACAGACAGACAGACAGACAGACAGAGAGAAAGAGAGAGAGAGAGAGATAGATAGATAGATAGATAGATAGATAGATAGATAGATTAATAGAATAGAAAGAATATATAAATAGATTAGATAGATTAGATAGATCAGATAGATTAGATAGATAGATAGATAGACAGATAGATGGATGGATAGATAGATAGATAGAGAGATAGATAGATAGATAGATGGACAGATAGATAGATGGACAGTTACAACTACAAGTAGAACTGCAACTGCAACTGCAACTGCAACTACGCTACACTACCACTACAGCTACAACTCCACATGCAAAAATGCAAAGCTAAAGCACACTCATTAGATTGCACTACACTAATTGGACTACACTACACTAATTACACTACAGCTAAAAGAACAACTACAACTACTAATTACTACTACAGCTACAGCTACAACTACAAGTCTTAAGTACAACTACACTACATTACACTACACTACTCTAATTACATTACACTACACTACACCAGACTAGACTACAGCTACAACTGCAACTGCAACTACAACTATAACTACAGTACACAGCACTACGCTACACTGATTACACTACACTACACAACATTAATTACACTACACTACACTACACTACGCTACGCTACACCACACCACACTACACTACGCTAACTAAAACTACAGCTGCAACTAAAACTACACTACTTTACACTTCACTACACTAGACCACACTACAGCACACAACACTAAAATACACTACACTACACTACACGACACTACACTACACTACATTACACTACAATCGTTACACCACACCACACCACACCACAACTACAACTACACTACACTAATTACACTACAGCTACAACTACACTACAACTAGAACTATAAGCACGGCTGCGCTACACCACACTACATCCAGCAGTTGTCAGTGAGGTGACCACTGCAACCATTGCAACCACTCGAAAAAACACAACTCCAACCACCTTTCGGTCCATCAGTGGGTTCGTTTTGCCATCCATGCATCACAACAACTCACCTCTCCTATAGTGTCCTATTCTTGCAACTTCCGCCACCGCCCTGTGCGGTACTACTGGTATTCTGGATTTCATGGATTTTTGCCAGGAAACCGCTTCATGAACTTAGTCTCTACTTGATCCAGCCTATGTCCCTTTTTGAACTACCATTCGGACGAAGGCAGTCACAGAAGACAGGAACTGAAAACATCTCCGCCAGCTTCTGATAGGAGTTCATCTTCCCCACTGGCCTCAAGAACTTTCCGGAATCTTTCTCTTCCTGGCCTGACCTCAGTGATTGGCCCTTGCTGGACCGGAAGTTGGAGACCTACTCACAGGTGGGGTGGAGGTGTCTGGAATCCTTTCTTCCAACGTAGGATACACCCAACTGTTGATTTCTGACAGGAACCGATCTTTTGAGCCTTTATATTTTATTTTTCGCTGTATCCCCCTTATATCCCCATGATATCACAATTATTGTATGGTTTGATTTTCCGTGCTACGCTCCAGGTCTGGTCACGGATCAAATTATCCCAGGCAGGGCTTGGTATCTGACAATGGCAGTTTCAAGCTATTGGTTGTTGAGAATTTTCAAGGCACTTGTACCAGTAACTCTTCGGGTTCTCCATCCAACCCAGGATACAAAGGTCAAACAAGTTCAGTTTTCTGGCTGTCGGATGACACAGGTCCATGCTGCGGCTGTTGCCAGTGATGCATACACCCCAGCTGGGAGGGTCAGTGACTTGAAGTGGTTCCCCACCAGTGGCACCTGGCACTTCGAATGCCAAGTTGATCTGAAGCCGTTGGAGCATCAATGGCTCCAAGAAGGAGACTTGGCAGTGTTGACCCTGGAGCACGATGGCAAATTCGCCAGCTTGCAAGGTATCCTCCAAAATATCAGAGGAAAAAGGCCTGCTCCGCCTGCAGAAGAGGGCAAGAGCTTCATTGTGGAGGTGGAGCTTTCAAAAATCTCAGAGCTGGCTTGGAATGCCCAGGAAGAATTCTTCCATGGTGCCTCAAATTGGCGTTTGCAGTTCATTCTGATCCCTCCCAATGAGAAGAAGAGCATCCAACTGCTACGAGATATGCAGAGGTCTTCCCCGCTGCGGGGCATGCGCTTGAATATCCCAAGAAGTGCCAGGGAGATGAAGAGAGAGATGGAGATGCGGCCCTTGGTTAGCATCGAAGAGGCAAGGATGCACCGTGAAGCTGCCAGACATCATTTTCTATCTGCCAAATTAGTTACGCCTATTGAATGCAATCCACCAATTCTAAAACCATAGTATGAAACTTTTGCCTTTCCTTCATACATCTTGGTCTTCAGAGGAGCTCCTTGGTTTTCCATGGCTCCTGCCGAAGTGTTGACCGGAGGTGAAGTATGCGATGCAATCTGTGTGTGGTGCCACCAAACTCAATGAGAATCAGACGCTGGCGGTTCAACGGGGTCTGCAGAGGCCTTTCTCGATGGTTCAAGGACCTCCTGGCACAGGCAAGACGTCTTTCCTGGTGGAGTGTGTGGCTGCGCTCTTGTCGGTCTCGAGACAGCTGAAGAAAGGCAGAGTGGGGTGAACAAATTATGCAAAACTCAATGTAATCGTTGCATGACATGGTGACATGTGGTTTTCAGAAGTTCCGAATGTCATGTGGCTTTTCGGTCTTTGAAGTATGCATAAAACCAACCTGTGTGCTGCTCAGGGCAAGGACGCATCTTAGTCTGTGCACCAAGCAATCATGCAGCGGACCATATTTTGGAGCGATTGATGAGTGCTGGAATTTCGCCTCACTGCGTGACCCGAATATATTCGAGGTTCATTGAAAGATCGTGCGGAAGCATGTACAAGGGTGGGACCCTTTGGACTTGCTCAGACAATTTTCTCAGTTTTGTTCCTTTCCTCCTGGAAAGCGCTGAACCCTTTGTCTAGTTCAGTGCCTGCCCATGTTCCTTACATTGTTTGTGCACTATACAAGCCATCAGCGGCGTGGGAAAGCTAAGGACTACAAAGCCTGAGCGCGGCTTTGAGATTCAACCACACCTCGAAGAGCATGCGCTCCATTGGAAGGTGAGTGAGTCACACAAGGCCAGTCCTCCGAGAGGGAAGGGAGGCTCAAGCGTTCGAACATGTTCAGTTGAGGGTGATGAGCCATGATTTCCAACGTAGCTATGTGCAGCAAATGACCCAATGTGGATTCGTCTTGTGAATCCCAGCAACAGTGGTTGATAGCGTGGAAGAACAGTGCGAAAAGAGGCAGCAAAAGGTCCCTTGTCAGAGCATGGAGCATGGCTCACACGGCGAACATGGCTCAGGTGAAGTCTCTTCCCTCGCAGAGTCAGGAAGACTTCGACAAGTCCTATGAGGTCGAGGAGGTTCACGTCCTTCGTGACAGCAGAATCGTTATAACGACATGTGCGACCGCTTCTAAGCTCAAGATGTGGATTGGAAAAATTTGGGGGAGTTGGGCATAGCATCCTTTCACTGCCATGCAGAATACCATTCCTTTAAACTGCCACCATGCATGATGTTTGAGGGCCAATTGACCGCAGTGGGCTTGTTCTCCGAGGCATATCTTCACACGTCTGTGCTGCAGGGCGAGCCGCCCCACGTTCTCCGCCCGGTGAGCTTCGACAGCATCGTCATCGACGAGGCGGCACAGGCCAGCGAGCCGGATGTCGTGCTGGCGGCCACATCGGCCAGCTGCCGCGTCATCGTGGTGGGCGATCACAAACAGCTAGGCCGATGGCTCGGGTGACATTTCTGGTGAGAGCGAACCGAGACTCTCTGATTCTATCTATACACTTTAATCAGAATGAGGATGAACCCAGTAGTTCTCAATGTTCTCATGCCATTTTTCATCACATCATGACTTTGCGTTTCTGTAAGGTGGAGGACAGGTGCTGTCACTTTGATGTTTTTCACCAATCCATTTACCAGCCGTGACATTGCACCACCACTGGCAGGTCCTGTCGTGACGGAGAACAACCTCTGCGCACCTTATGTGAGTGCGTTGGAGACACCATTTCTAGAGAGGATGTACCAAAATCCTCGGCGCTCGTCGACGAGCACCATGCTGAACATGCAGCAACTTGCTGCTGATCAAGAAACAATTGAAGGAGGGAAGACTGAAGACAATTGGGGCCCACTGTCTCGGAAACTTTCAAAGACTTTCGGAGACAGAAAGATCGACGGAAGAAGGAAGGCATGTCCAAAGCATGTCCAAAGCATGTCCAAAGCAGGGCACTTTTGAAGGGACTCTGTTGCTTTCCATGACTGCAATGGCAAGCCAAGCAGCTAAGCTCGAACCGCCCAGGTACCGCATGCATCCGTCCATTCGGAGCTTTCCATCGGCGCAGTTCTACGAGTCCATGCTGGAGGACCAGGTGTCGATCCCGCATCGGCCGCAACTGAACTGCATCTGGCCACAGAAGAAGGAGCCAGTGATGCCAAGGGCGTCTCAAAGTCGTTTTAATTGATGAGAGTAGGCACCCCACCACAGCGTAAACGGCTATCTCCAGAACACAATAACGTATCAGAGCACTGGAGGATTGAGATCCCACCCTGCTCTCTGATGTCATCATGTTTCAGAGGCTTTGGGAGTCCTGGCCTTGACACTGCTTCAAAATTTCGCAGGAGCATCGGTGCTTCATCGATTGCCGGACGCCGCAGTCCATGGGCCTCTCGCCCGAGTTGAACCGTACGTGTGATGCGGCTTTGATGGAGAGCAAGGTGGGGGTTGCATGCCAAAGGAGAGGTGGTAAGGTGTCATGGTGGATGGGAACCTTCATGGATTCATGGTCATTTATCAGATGTCTTCTCAAATCTGCTGCGCCACACTGCAGCGAGAATGCTCTTCAGGTTTCCTTGAAGAACGTGGGAGAGGCTCGATCTGTAGTGGCTGCCTGTGCAGCCCTGCTGCGACAGAGATGTGCACCACGTGACATCGCAGTGATCACTCCATACAAAGCCCAGCAACATGAGATTCGTGCCAGGCAGGGTATTTTTGAGTTGCGCTTTGCTTATTTGCATTGCATCAACCCAAAATGACACTTTTCCTAATACAGGTTTGACTTTTCACTCTTCGTTTCCCTTGCGTCAGAAACGATTTCATGCATTCTGGTAGGACACGGGCAAGACCAATCAAAGTCACATTAAGTCAAATTGCGCCTTATGTGTGAGGAACAGAACTTTTGAAAAGTCGGGACCCAGTGCCCTGTTGCAGGTTGGAGCGGGACGTTGGCACCCATTCGAAATCCATCTTGGTGGGCACCGTGCATGCTCTACAGGCCACTTCTCATGCTTAGTCCTTGTCATTTTTGGCTGGCGCAAGGATAGGCAAAAGCCGGATGCCTTGCCATGTTTCATGGCTGCATTTCATTTCCTATGCCTATATTTGCCAATATATTGCACCAAGGGTGTTTCCTTTCACTTATCTCGTGGTGTCGACGGCCCCCCTGCAGTGCGCAGGGCTCAGAGCGCGAATACATCATCGTGAGCTTCGTCCGCAGCACGTCGCAGGATGAAGACGTGGTCACCTCCGTGGCAAAGACGGCTGGAGACTCCGTGGCGCTGCAGGAGGGCAGTTGGGGTTCTTTGAAAGGGAGCAGGTTGCGACAACTGGTTGTAAAAGGTCTGTGATCTCAAAATACTCAACAGAATAGCTCATTGTTTGTCTAGTTCTTTTTGACCCCTGGTTTGCTTTTTCACAGACCTAATGGCCTAATGAAGAATGAGGAGGTTGCCAGTTGGTAATTTTGTTTCCCCAAGCTTGCAATTCGTTGCTTCCGGGCATCCTGCTTTGTTGAGCTTTGACAAGAGTTCGGACGCCACTGTGGATGGAGGAGATGTATGGAGAAAGCTTGGGCATCCTGAAGAACTACCGGGTGTTGAATGTGGCCATCACCCGAGCTAAGTATGGCCTCATTTGCGTCGGAAATGCAGATGTGCTGAGCAAAGGATCCAAAGATTTCAATGCCTTCATCCATAGCTTGAGAAGCTGCAGATGCATTCTGAGCCAGGCGGAATTCCTTGAATCTCTACGCACACGCCGAGTGGGTGACGTTGGAAGCAGAAGTGTAGAAGTTTGAACTTGGTTGAACCCTTCCAAATCTGATAAGGATAGGACCAGAACAAGCGGGTGGGTTGCTACGTGTGCTACGTGCCATAATTTTTCCAAAAGGCTTTGGACTCACACACGCAGATGTGTCGAAAGCCTCCAAAGTGTTTAAAGCTGCTTAGTGGCCTAATGGAGCCAAAGGTAAGGTGTTTAGCAATGCTTGGGTGAAGCCTTTGAGCTCAGCCGAAAGCCTACTTTGTTTTTGTGAAGAAAGACGTGTCCAGCAGGTGACAAGACTTGATGTGATCTTGTTGGGAGCCATTTTTGGTGTGCATCATTCGGTAGAAACCATTGAAGCCATTTGCTGAACTAGCTACATCGTTTCTGAATTCTTCTGCAATGAGTGCCACCCCAGTGGCTTTTCAATGTCTTTGGAGCTGACCAGCTGACGCTCTATGGCTCCAGTGAAGCAGATATTGCAGACCTGGGTCCACGCGCTGCAAGACAGAAATCTCTCTGAAGGGCAATGCCATAGTGCATTCAGAATTGCCCTGGGGCGCAAGGATTCCCATTTACCAAAGGGCCGTTGAATTGTTTGGAGATGTCCCCCTCCTTTGCTCAACCATTGTCCTGCATCGCGATTCCGCACCGAAGCATCGGTGGTTGGCTGCTAGCATGTTGCAGCTCAGATGCATCTTAGTGTAGGAAGCATCCAGCAGCTGCACCGAGTTTCTAGCAAGAATCTTACAAGCGCAATGTCTTCAGATATGGACAGCTTTGGGACCTGCGGGACACTTTGCCCAGTGATCGTCAAGTGTGCCATCCCGCCCACACGTCATCCCAAGGTCGAATTGCTGGGGTGGAGCAGCGGCTGATGCTCAAGAGGACAGTACTTGAAGGACCTGAACAACTCAGACATGCTCATCTTGGAGGCAGTTCAGACCTTCAGCTTGGCTTCAGCATGCTTCAGTAATTTCAGATTTTCCCACCAAGCATTCAACAGCGGTCAATCTCAACGCCCAGGATCACGCTGGAGCCGTGGGGAACTCATGTCTCGTGGTGGCAGACTTCCCACAGCGGGAGAAACAAAGGGCTTTGATGCAAAACAGATGGGCTCGTGATCACTCACTTGTAACATGCAATGCCTGATACATTTCCGGATATTGCTAGTGCCGTTTAGCTCTAGTAGCTTAAATGTATTTCGGAGGTCCTCAAACTGCTTTTGATTCGTTTGTCTTTTCTCTTTGTTTCACTTGTTTGTAGGGATGTGGCCCTGAAGTTTCAATTCCAAGAAACTCTCCCAGCTGGTGCCCCTCTGCAAATTTTGCGTACTGGGGGGGGTCGCTCCCAGCTCCTGAACACTCCCAGACTGTGCCCCAGGCATACCTGGATGCTCTGGGGATGGAGAAGGTGGCAAACTTGCTACAGCAACGGTCGGTCGGAGCATGGTTCTTGGATCATCTCAACATAGTCTTTGACGGGGGAAGAGCAGAGCAGGGCGGTGGTCATCCCTGGTTAACATTTGCAATGATTTGTTGGGATAGTCTGAGATAATAGCTCCGTGATTTCTGTTTTTTTGGTCCAAGTGCTTTGAGATGCAATCATCAGTTAAACCATCGCTTGGGGTTGTATTCAGGGGGAGCTGTGATGACCCATCACCAGCCACTGCCGCTAACGCAAGGGATAAGATAAGCCCCTTGTTTCTCAAGTGTTTGACGGGCCTCAACTCGTTCAAACTCACCTGCACCAGCTTCGTTCTTTCCAGGCCAGTACAGTTGAGGATCTTTATGGATCTTTACATGGACGTGAAGGCTTGGGGTTTTCTGGGTCGAAGTGGATGCTTGTCTTTACCAGACTTGTATAGGTGCTGCTCACTCGTATGAACATGAGATTCCTGCTGCGGCCAAGGCTATGGAAAGCCGAGGAGTCAGTTTTTACATGCTTGTTCTGCTTGCAACTCATTTGGAAAATCACGGGATGGAAGGCAATGCAGGCACTTGGCTTACATGAAGCATGGTTTGCGTTTGGCCCATGGTTGTTTTGCACTTGCTTCACCTGCGCAGCCGTATGCTTGCTTCAGAACATCCCATTTCACCTCGCATGGGGACAGTTTGGTCACTGGCTTGGCCCTTGACCTTGAGGCTTTGATCGAGAACTCCTTTGTTTCATATGGATTTCATTTGATGCTGGCAGCTGTGCTGTACGGCCTGATCGTCGTCTTCAGTCAGAAGACTTTGGCAGAGCGGCCATCTCGTCTCCGGGTATCTCTGGCAGCTGACGAGGATTTGGGTGAGATCTCAGAAATCACACCTTCGGCCGCAACAGCTTCAGGAGCTGCTCAGCTTCCGGGGGCTGGCTGTCAGCAAGAGGAGGCATTGCTAGCTGCTCTCCGGGACCTTGGGGTCACATCTATTTCTGATTTTCGGGAGTTGAAGTGTGGAGAATTTGTGGATCAGGTTCACTTGAATCAGGGTTGTGTTACTTGGAGTGGTTGCAGTGTGACTGAGATCCGACTGGACGAACGGGATGATCCTTTGGGAGCATTGTCTGACAGTTTCTTGGGGCTCCCTGATCTGGAGGTCCTCAAGTTGGAAGTCCCCCCAATCCGAGGAAATCTCCACAGCTTGCGCAACTGCAGGAAGTTGAAAGAACTTCGCCTCTCCGGGATCGAAGGAAGTTTGATCAGCCTGCAAAATTGCACTAGCTTGGAAATCCTGGAGATTGCAGACACCAAGAAGGTTGAAGGAGATCTGCTGAGCTTGCGAAACTGCAACTTTTTGCGAGAGCTTCGGCTTTATGGGTCCCAGATCGAAGGAAATTTGACCAGTTTGCAAAATTGCACTAGCTTGGAACTGCTCAGCCTTGGACGGACCAAGGTTGGTGGAGATTTGCTGGGTTTGCAAAACTGCACCAGGTTGCAGGACCTTTGGCTTGATAGGACGAGAGTGCATGGCAACCTGAATGCTTTTGGAGTTTTGAGGAACTTGGAGTTTTTCGACCTATCCCACACCAATACGTCCGGAGAGCTGGAAAGCTTGCGCCACCCTCCACGCCTGGAAAGGTTCTTTGTCGGAGGAACGAAGATCAAAGGCGCGTGTTTGGAGGACTTCGACGTACGAGCCGCCCTTGGAGAGCTGGGGCTCAAAGATCCCGAGCTGAAGAACTTGGACTTGCATGCCACTAAAATTCTCAAGTTCAGTCAAAGGAACGATTGTGACCTTGTTGAGATCAACCTCGGTGGTCGCAGTGATCTCAGTGGACGCTTGGGCAACAAGATTCAGCAACTGGAGAAATTGCAAGTCCTGATTTTGAAAGGCACCAAAGTTAGCGGAGACTTACAAACCTTGAAGAATGCCAAAGATCTTGAAAGATTAGATTTGTTTGGCACAGAAGTTACAGGAGACATTGATCTACTCAGAATGCTTCCGTCCCTTTTTGATGTGGATGTCTCCAAAACCCGAGTCACTGGCCAACTCAATTGCGATTATTTAGAGTACTCCTGGAAGCCTGGCAATTTCTTCCCCACATGGTTTAAATCTCTGAATGTGGCTGATACCAATACGAGCATCATCCTTTCAGGCCTTTTCGATAGTATCAACTTTTGCAGCAGTCTGGTCTTCTTGGATCTTAGTGGAACACGCGTGGAGAACACCTCCACGGCTGGCTTGCTAGAGTCTCTACAGCTCTGCTCTTCTCTAACAACTCTGAAAGTCAGGGGGTGCAAGCTGACCGGCACCTTGCCAGACATTGCGGCCTGGCCTTTGGCAAACGCTTTGATGTCCTTGGACCTGTCCTCCAACCGTCTCTCCAGAGTGGAGGCCATCCCACCTCGGTGCGATACATTTTCTGTGTTCGGCAACGAGGGAATCAGCTTTGCGCCTGGAGTTTTGCAGAAGGCAGTGGCTGAGAGTGTTTTCCTCGACCTTCGGGATCTTACATTGGCCAATGCAGAAGGAGCCACGCTCCTTGCAGAACTTGCAGCTCAGAAAGTGGTACAGAAGACTAGGCACAGAACTATGGTCGACCGAACGCTTGGATACGCATGCTTTGACATCGCCAACCCTCAGCTTCAAATCTCGCCGCAGAAGTTTGCGCCCCATGAGCTGTGCAGTTGCTCTCCTGGCTGGACAGGACTGGGCATCAGCTGCCGCGCATGTCCTGCAAATTCCTTCAAGGAGGACTATGATGGCGAGTGCCAGAAGTGTCCAGCAGGGAGCGAGGCGCCTGAAGGTTCCATCACTCGTCAAGAATGCAAATGTAAACTTGGAGATCTCTTCAACATGACTGGCACTTGGAAGTGTGGCTGCCCAGCCCAGCATGTGTTGCTCGAAGACAGTTGCATGAAGTGTGAGCGCCTGCACCTCAATTGCTCTTCCCCAGGAACTGAGGCTGTCTCAGCGCAACCGCTGGCAGGGTACCTCCGACTGGGCAATCGGGCGCGTGCCTTCGAGTGCTTGTCTCCAAACACAAGATGCATAGCTTCGAACCTCAAGGCTTCTCATTGCCATGATGGCTACGCAGGGCAACTTTGCATGGAATGTGGTCCTGGCTTTTATGCTAGTGGAGGGCTTTGTGAACAATGCACGGAAACCTCAGCGATTCAATCATTTCAGAGCCTTCGGCAGGATTCAGGACTGGTGTTGGCTGCTGTGGCAGCGGTCATGATGTTGGTGTTGGCGTTGATCGCGGGCCTTTGTTGGACGCGGCCCAGCAATGCTGCGACTGCCCAGTCTGAGATGCTGACTTCTGGTGGTTCGAAGGTCCTGACTGCTTTGAAGATGCAGCTGAAAGCCCAAGCACCATTGTTGTTACAAATGGTCCAATTGTGGTCCGTGCTAGCAGTTTTAGCCACCTCCCAAAGTGACTATACCAACACTTTCGAGGGTGGCAAACTCACGGATGTCGCCAATGCCACCAACACACCAACAAACCACACCTCGAAATCTTTCATCCTTTGGGAATTGCCTTATGTCAAGGTTGTGCAACTTTCAGTGTCCAATTTGAAAGGCGCAGTGAACCTCCAATGCAAATTTGATGGGGCCACTGTGCGCTTGGCATTTGCTTTGGCCGCTCCAGTCTTCCCATTGCTAGTCCTGGTGTGTTGCCTCATCCTGGAAGTCGTCAACCGTGGGGCTGGTATTGCGGCTGCGCTTCAGGCGTTAACCCTTCTCTACGTTGGTGGAGCATCGAGCTGCGCAGATCTTTTGAGTTGCCAAGATTTGGATGGAGCTGGAGAGACTTTACCCAAAGAGTTTGTCTTTCGAAAGTCAATCCCATACATTTTGTGCGAAAGCAGCTCCCCAGTCAAGACCGTGGTTGATGCAGTGGGCTACATCGCGGCTGTTTGTTACGGCATCGTGATCCCAGTTTGCTTGCTTTATGTCTATGCAAGGCAGCGCACAATGCTGAGATCGAGCAAGGTGACGGTATCATATGCCTCATGCAAGGGCAATCTCAGAGTTTACATGCAAAAACTTCTCCAGTCTGAAACTGTCAAGAGTTCAGCTAAGGAGGATGAATTCTCTCGATGCTTGGTTGCATCGGCTGCAGCTCACACAGCTGTACACCTGCGCGGCCGAGTTGGCTTCCAGTTGGCGGATGGGGCTGCGGTCGTGAAACCGGTCTCGGTCGGCAGCCAGTCCAATATGGATTTGAATGCCGACTTGCTAGCGGTGCTCGGGCCAGAAGATGCACAGGAGCATGCCAAGACCCTGAGGTGTCAATCTCTTGCAAAGATGCTCACAGAGCGAGTGGTCCTTCAAGACATCATTCAGAGTGACAGAGTTCTGTTGGGTGGAAAGCAGTTGCTTCTCAAATACAGGTTTTGCCAAAATCTATGGATGGAGATAGCGCAGAAATTGGTAGCAGTGGCCCTGGTGTCGGTTGTCAACAGCGCTGATGCCTTGCAGTTCTCTTTGGGCATTGCTTTGACCATGGCAGCCACGAGTCTCATGGTGCAGCCCTATCTCCAGCAGCAGGTCAACACACTCCAGTGTTTCTGCTTTGTTTGCTTGGGACTGGCAGCACTGAGATTCTTGGCTGATTTTCGATTTTCGGCTTGCACTTTTGGGTTTTCCATGGTTTTCCTCTTTTCAGACTGGACAAACTAAGCTGGAAAAAAATCATCAAACTCCGAACCAAACGGACCGAACCAAACCCCACCGACCCGATCAAAGTCAGCAGAGTTAACCTTACCCAATCGACATCAAAATTAACTCGGCCAAGCAGCTCCAAGCAGCTTAGGTTTCAAATGCCAGTGTCCATGGTTGAGCCGTGCTGCCCTGCTATTGCCCTTTGTATTGAGCACCTTCCAAGCCCTGCGACCTGACAGTGTGGAGGCCTTGGCCATAAGGCTTTGGGAGGAGCTGGAGCCTCGCATGGAAGCCTTGAAGCAAGGTGAGACGGTAGAAGTCACTGCAGAGACCTACAGCTTCATATGATATTTAAATGTAATTAATTTAATATGCCTGAGATTCCGGGAGATGCGAAGACATGCATCAATCCATGCAGTTCAATGCCATGCCCTTCTAATTATTCAATGTTATGTGATGCAATGTGATGCAATTAAATGCCGAATGAATGACTTGATTTATGCCCTGAGGGAGGAAAAAAAGAACGAAATGCCTTGCAGATCGTTCTTGGCACCTCCAAAATGCCAAAAGAAACAGGAAGATTCTGCATGAAATTGCTGGGCAGCTGCGAGCGATTCTCTGTGCCAAGTGCTTTTTATTTTCACCCTCGCCCAGCCGATTGAGTTGAAGCAAGCATCTGGATTGGAACAGACGGCTCATTTAAAGAAGAGTAGGCTGAATAAGCATCACCATTGTCATCCTCATGTCTGTGCAGCAAATCTGTTGCCAAGGCTTTTCTAGAAACGGGCTTGATCACGTTGGAAGCGGCGCAAGGGGTCCTGAGGGAGTCCCAGCCTTGACACTGCTCACCTCGAAAGTTCGCACGGCAGAAGCAGATGTTTCATCGATTGCATGAGGCCCGAGTTGAACCGTACATGCGATGTGGCTTTGATGGAGAGCAAGGTGGGGTGCAAACAGTTGCAAACAAAGGATGGGATGGGACTACGATAACCCTTGCGGTGAATGGGTCACGGGACCTGCTATTTAAACGTAATTCTTCCCAAATCTGCTTCGCAGCACTGCAGCCAAACTGTCCTTCAGGTTTCCTTCAAGAACGTGGGTGAGGCCCGATCTGTGGTGGCTATGTGTAGCCCGCACCGCAAGACATCGGGGGCAGGATTTGTTTTGAGTTGTGTTTGAAATGACCTCAGTGCCCTCTTGCAGCCTGGAGCGGGACGTTGGCACCAACTCCAAGTTCACCCGGATGGGCACCACGCAGGCCCTGCAGGCCACTCACATTGTTTTTTACGAAAGCCAGCCGGGAAGCTGGCTAGTTGCTATTTGCGAACGAAGTGAGAATAGGGGGTCTGGGGGGGGTAGTTGCCAAACGGGTCATCAATCGGGAAAATAGGTGGTAAAAACCGGCGGCCGCTAGTATGGTTTTGCAGGGTAATGTACCAGGCGGCAAAACAGTGACGGTGGGTATCGATTCCCCCTAGGTCCGGTTTTCTGGGGTTTTGTGGGCTCAGTCAATGGACAATGGACAGATAGATGGGCCAGCTAGTTAGAGAAGATTGGAGAGAGAAGGAAATTGGGTGAAAAGTATGTGCAAGAAGAGTTTCTGGGTGAAGAGTCTCTGGGTGAAAAGTATATGGATGAAAAGTCTGTGCAAGAAGAGTTTCTGGTTGAAGAGTCTCGGGGTGAAAAGTATCTGGGTGAAAAGTATGTGTAACAAGAGTTTCTGGGTGAAGAGTCTCTGGGTGAAAAGTATATGGGTGAAAAGTATGTGCAAGAAGAGTTTCTGGGTGAAGAGTCTCTGGGTGAAAAGTATATTGGTAAAAAGTATGTGCACGAAGAGTTTCTCGGTGAAGAGTCTCTGGGTGAAAAGTATGTGCAAGAAGAGTTTCTGGGTGAAGAGTCTCTGGGTGAAAAGTCCGTGCAAGAAGAGTTTCTGGGTGAAGAGTCTCTGGGTGAAAAGTATATGGGTGAAAAGTATGTGCAAGAAGAGTTTCTGGGTGAAGGGTCTCTGGGTGAAAAGTATACGAGTGAAAAGTATGTGCAAGAAGAGTTTCTGGGTGAAGAGTCTCTGAGTAAAAACTATTTGTGTGAAAAGTATGTGCAAGAAGAGTTTCTGGGTGAAGAGTTTCTGGGTTAAAAGTTTGTGCAAGAAGAGTTTCTGGGTGAAGAGTCTCTGGGTGAAACGTATATGAGTGAAAAGTATATGGGTGAAAAGTATGTGCAAGAAGAGTTTCTGGGTGAAGAGTCTCTGGGTGAAAAGTATATGTATGAAAAATCCGCCCACACCGCTTTGGCGGTGAAGGCGTGCTTATTGGGGGGAAACAGCTACACTAAATGTTCAATCACATTTGTTAATATAGCAGTCGCTATATCAGCTTTAGCTGGGGGGGGGGCCCAAAAACGGTTTCGCACGGAGACCAGAATTCGGTGGTGTTTTCGACATTTTTCGAGGATTTTTGGGTGTCTGAGCGCAAGAGGGTATTGAAATGGAACTTTGGGTCATTTTGGTAGCTTTCCGGCAATGGAAAAACGGCCAAAAATGAAAAAAACATTGTACATAGCAAGATTTTGCAGGGTTTTTGGATGCCAGAGCATTGAAAACACTGCAAAAACAAGTGTTTTGGACTGACGTTATAGCAAAACGCGTAAATTACCATATGCTTGACTGGAAACATTACAAAACACTGTCAAAAGCAATGTTTTGGAAGGATTTACTGCCTTTATGGCAAAAAACGTGTAAATTACCGTCTGTTTGACTGGAAACATTGGAAAAACACTGTCAAAAACAATGTCTTGGAAGGATTTCTTATATATATATATATGTTGGAGTTGGCTACCGGCATTGGAACATGGAAAAAATGAAGAAAACACTGTAAATAGCGGTATTTTCAACGGTTGGGGAGATAAGGGAATTGGAAGCATTGTCGAACATGATGTTTTCGACCGGTTTTATGGCGACAAAAGTGTAACGTACCGTGCTTTGAAGGAAACCATTGCAAAAACATGGAAACGCATTCAAAGAACACGGGATTTGGGGGACTATCTAGGCGTCGTTGTCTAGCTATTTGAAATTCCGCAGCTTGGAGAGCCTCCAAGGGAGGGAAAAGTGAAAATTCCATAGCTTGGGAAGCTGTCACGGCGGGGAAAAGTGAAAATTCCCTAGCTTGGGAAGCCCCCACGGGGGGGGAAATAAAAATTCCCTAGCTTGGGGAGCCCCCACGGGGGGGGAAAGTGAAAATTCTTAGCTTGGGAAGCTTCACGGGGGAAAAGTGAAAATTCCGTCGCTTGGAAAGCCCCCACGGAGGGGAAAAGCGAAAATTCCCTAGCTTGGGAAGCCCCCACGGGGGGGAAAACCCCACGGGGGGGGAAAGTGAAAATTCTTAGCTTGGGAAGCTTCACAGGGGAAAAGTGAAAATTCCGTCGCTTGGGAAGCCCCCACGGGGGGGAAAAGCGAAAATTCCCTAGCTTGGGAAGCCTCCACGGGGGGGAAAAGTGAATCTGCTCCTCATATTCCACAGCACCCTTAGCCCCTCTCACGGACCGAAATAAACCTGCGGTGTGGGCGGCCACCCCACGCGAAGCGGGGTGAATATGTGCAAGAAGAGTTTCTGGTTGAAGAGTCTCGGGGTGAAAAGTATATGGGTGAAAAGTATGTGTAATAAGAGTTTCTGGGTGAAGAGTCTCTGGGTGAAAAGTATATGGGTGAAAAGTATGTGCAAGAAGAGTTTCTGGGTGAAGAGTCTCTAGGTAAAAAGTATATGGGTGAAAAGTATGTGCAAGAAGAGGCTCTGGGTGAAGAGTCTCTGGGTGAAATGTCTGTGCAAGAAGAGTTTCTGGGTGAAGAGTCTCTGGGTGAAGAGTATATGGGTGAAATGTTTGTGCAAGAAGAGTTTCTGGGTGAAGAGTCTCTGGATGAAAAGGGTGAAAAGTATGTGCAAGAAGAGTTTCTGGGTGAAGAGCCACTGGGTGAAAAGATGTGAAAAGTATGTGGGTGAAAAGTATGTGCAAGAAGAGTTTCTGGGTGAAGAGTCTGTGGGTGAAAAGTTTATGGGTGAAAAGTATGTGCAGGAAGAGTTTCTGGGTGAAGAGTCTCTGGGTGAAAAGTATATGGGTGAAAAGTATGTGCAAGAATAGGTTCTGGGTGAAGAGTATCTGGGTGAAATGTCTGTGCAAGAAGAGTTTCCGGGTGAAGAGTCTCTGGGTGAAGAGTATATGAGTGAAATGTCTGTGCAAGAAGAGTTTCTTGGTGAAGAGTCTATGGGTGAAAAGTATATGGTTGAAAAGTATGTGCAAGAAGAGTCTCTGGGTGAAATGTATCTGGGTGAAATGTCTGTGCAAGAAGAGTTTCCGGGTGAAGAGTCTCTGGGTGAAGAGTATATGGGTGAAATGTCTGTGCAAGAAGAGTTTCTGGGTGAAGAGTCTCTGGGTGAAAAGTAAAAGTATGTGCAAGAAGTGTTTCTGGATGAAGAGTTTCTGGGTGAAAAGTATATGAGTGAAAAGTATGTGCACGAAGAGTTTCTGGGTGAAGAGTCTATGAGTGAAAATATGTGGGTGAAAAGTATTTATAAGAAGAGTTTCTGGGTGAAGAGTCTCTGGGTGAAAAGTATATGGGTGGAAAGTATGTGCAAGAAGAGTTTCTGGTTGAAAAGTCTGTGCAATAAGAGTTTCTGGGTGAAGAGTCTCTGGGTGAAAAGTATATGGGTGAACAGTATGTGCAAGAAGAGTTTCTGGGTGAAGAGTCTCTGGGTGAAAAGTATATGGGTGAAAGGTATGTGCATAAAGAGTTTCTGGGTGAAGAGTCTCTGTGTGAAAAGTATATGGGTGAAAAGCATGTGCAAGAAGAGTTTCTGGGTGCAAAGTATGTGCAAGAAGAGTTTCTGGGTGAAGAGTCTCTGGGTGAAAAGTATATGGGTGAAAAGTATGTGCAGGAAGAGTTTCTGGGTGAAGAGTCTCTGGGTGAAAAGTATATGGGTGAAAAGCCTGTGCAAGAAGAGTTTCTGGGTGAAGAGTCTCTGGGTGAAAAGTATCTGGGTGAAAAGTATGTGTAATAAGAGTTTCTGGGTGAAGAGTCTCTGGGTGAAAAGTATATGGGTGAAAAGTATGTGCAAGAAGAGTTTCTGGGTAAAGAGTCTCTGGGTAAAAAGTATATGGGTGAAAAGTATGTGCAAGAAGAGTTTCTGGGTGAAGAGTCTCTGGGTTAAAAGTATATGGGTGAAAAACATGTGCAAGAAGAGTTTCTGGGAGAAAAGTATGTGCAAGAAGAGTTTCTGGGTGAAAAGTATATGGGTGAAACGTATGTGCAAGAAGAGTTTCTGGGTAAAGAGTCTCTGGGTGAAAAATCTATGCAAGAAGAGTTTCTGGGTGAAGAGTCTCTGGGTGAAGAGTCTCTGGGTGAAAAGTATATGGGTGAAAAGTATGTGCAAGAAGATTTTCTGGGTGAAAAGTATATAGGTGCAAGAATGGTTTCTGGGGGAAGAGTCTGTGGGTGCAAAGTATACGGGTGAAAAGTATGTGTAATAAGAGTTTTTGGGTGAAGAGTCTCGGTTAAAAGTATATGGGTGAACAGTATGTGCAAGAAGAGTTTCTGGGTGAAGAGTCTCTGGGTAAAAAGTATACGGGTGAAAAGTATGTGCAAGAATAGGTTCTGGGTGAAGAGTATATGGGTGAAAAGTATGCGCAAGAAGGGTTTCTGGGTGAAGAGTCTCGGGGTGAAAGTATATGGGTGAAAAGTATGTGCAAGAAGAGTTTCTGGGTGAAGAGTCTCTGGGTGAAAAGTATACGGGTGAAAAGTATGTGCAAGAAGAGTTTCTGGGTGAAAAGTCTGTGCAATAAGAGTTTCTGGGTGAAGAGTCTCTGGGTGAAAAGTATGTGCAAGAAGGGTTTCTGGGTGAAGAGTCTCTGGGTGACAAATATTGGGGAACATAGGGATACATGGGATGTTGGCTTTCGTTCCCTCCTTCTCAGGTTTATATATTTATTATATATGTACACTGTATATTATATAAATGTTTGATTCAAACTTTTCCACCAACTCTCAGCACATCTTCTTCTTGATGCGGGATGATGAGGAGGAGGAGAAGGAGGAGGACGGTGCAAATCATTCCCTGACAGTGAGACAATTCAAGGCTCTGAAGGCCGTTCAATTGGCCCGAGCACTTGCATGGAGCCAAGAAAGTTGCTTCTATGGTAGGTAAATACATGCCAAACTCTTTTAGGTGACAGAAACGCAGATTGGCTTTCACATCATTTGATGCAACACCGTTGTCGCACCTTTTTCTCAGTCATGCACACTGAGGCAAACCATGCGGAAGAAGAGATGTCACGTTGCCGGGAGGAACATCTGGGCGGGGGAACACTCGCATTTTGTTCCCTCATTAAGTATCCTGTTGTGTCCTATACCCTCTGGCAATTTAACGTAGCTATGGAAAATCACCCTTTTTAATTGGAAAATCCACTATAAATGGCCATTTTCAATAGCTATGTTAAATTACCAGAGGGTAGTGTCTTGGCATGTTCAATATTGTGAGGCAGCAAGTAAGCTAAAGGGTAAGCTGCGAAGAATCGCAATCGTTGGAACCTGAGAACTGCACCATGTTTGGGGAACTTAAGCAATTTACAAAACATCTGCACAAAACTTCATTCAACATCTTAGACTTCTTTGCGAAAAATCGCACTTCTAAACTTCAGACAGAGCTTGGAGAAGAGGGCCGCATGGTGCTGTTCAGGTCAAATCATTTTGCGAGCCAGAAAAGGACAAGTCACACAGCAAAGTCAGATCTTTTTCAGCTTCACAAGCTCCAACCTCCCTGTTATTTTTCCACATATTTGTCAATTTTTTTCAAACAAGGAGAACTCAAATTGGATGCAAGTTCTCGGCCCACGAGAATTGCAAGTGTTTGTCTCAGATTGATTTTGCATTGTACAATCGTACATACGTCAGTTGTACGTCATTCTGTGTATAGTCGTTTTGGACAAATCCAAACACCCCTGTGCCAAGGTTCAGCCTCACCAAGATGGGGAGAAGGTGCTGCGGGACACGCAGGGACATGTGACACCAATGGCCAGAGATACGTAGATGGTCAGAGTTATTTCTCCTAGAGTTCTTGAATGATTCGAATAATTCTTGTATGTCCAACTGTATGTCCAAGCTCGCTGCCTAGGCTCAAAGCCGACGACGGATGAGTACAGGCGTCGCTGCTAAGAGAAGTGTGATCCTGCTTTGGATAACGTCAGCTGTGAGATGTGCAGAACACTACTGCGATATACTGCGCTAGCGATTTGACCTGTGGTTCTGTGAAATGTTGGCTTGCAGGATGCATGCCGGATTCTCTTCAGAAGAGGTGCAGGATGGTCAAAACTTGTGACTTCTGCAATCTTCTGCAGCTCCAAGTCCCAAGTAAAACCAGACCTGGACTGGCGTGTTGGAGGTGCAACATTTGTTCGCCGCGGATCATGGACTTCGAACACATTGTTGGTCACGAGGCAGCTTGTTAGCAAATACGTATAGAAAAATGTGCACAGGGCCCCAGGATGCCCCAGGAGCTTTTCCAATAGAACAATGATTCACAGATATTCACAGTACCTTCAAGGTATCAATAGGTAAGGTACTACTATATTCACTTGATTTCATTTGATTTCATTTGATTTCATTTGTATCCCCTGACATTACCTGACATTACCTGACATTACCTGACCATGGCTAATTGATGCTAATTGGCTAATGAACCGACAGGCTGATGACATGACGACTCCGCGTGCCTTTCCGCTTTGGAATCTGTCCAGTCTGTCCAGGACTTGCGGATCTTTCAGGTCTTGAAACCCAAGATTGACGCCTGCGTTGCTGGAGAGGCTTCAGATGGCTTCAGTCTTGAGAGTAAGCAGAGTAAGCAGAGTCTTGATTCCTTTATATTCCTTTATCAGATCCAAGCACACTATCAAAAACTTGATAGCTTACAGTATCTTACAGTAAATTAAGAAGCCGACGTACAACGACCAACAGCTACCAAAGGGTGCTAAAAGAATCTGAAAGATGCGAATACCATGCAACAGTCTGTCCCAGCGCCAACTCCCATACTTCTGTGACGCAGTTTTGAATCTTCACCATTTTCACCTTTGCGTTCTGATAGTTCTGCAATGCCATTCAATTCGGCCGGAGGCAACAGAGGTGTTCGGCGTCTTTGTCTGTGGCACTGCTTCGTACGACAACAAGGCATCCTTTGTCGATCGCTTGGCAGCGAAAGTCTCGAATGGTACAAGGAAGGAGAAATGCATGCGCAAAATTCTAAGTTCCACTTCAGCTTTGCACACCGGTTGAACTCACAGAACCTAAGCCCGACTCAACCCATTCAATCCCGCTGGGTGAGTCAATAAATACTCCAGCAGCTGCCTGGTTGAGTATGTTGAGTGGTTTTTCAATCCTCATGAAAGAAATACACCGAATCAGCGAACATTCAGCGAACCTTAAACCTCAGTTTAGTCGTGAGACACTGTGAGAATCTGTGAGATATAGAGAGGGTATGTTGTGATTGCACCGCAGGCTCCCGTTGCACAGGCCATGGGGCTTTGTGAAAATGGACTGAGCCAACTGAGCCAATTCAGTGTATTTGACGTTTGATCGTTTGAAAAGTTTGATTTGATTCTTCTTGAAAAGTGGTGATGTTCTGCAGGGAAATTGGTTTGCTGGTGCATGGCAGATCTTGACTGACAGACAGCTTTGAAGTGAAGAGCTTGCCCTACACAACATGGTTCATCCATTTTCGTCATGTTCCACACACCGCTCAAATATCTTCTAGGTACAGATGCAGATGTTTGAAACTCATGCAGATCAACACCGAGATTTGCTTGTTGCTTCCCAAGCTCATTACTGACAGTGTCCTGAAAGGAATCATCAGAATGCTTTCAGCAAACATAGTAGGACCTAGTAGGACTATGTAGGACTGTGCTGCTAAGGATTTGAACCCCTCAAATCAAACGGGAAGGCAGGAGGGTAATGAGACCCTGATACCTCGGTGCACTGAAGTGTCATGCAATCAGGCCCAATCAGGCCCTGCATTTGTGAAGGACAAATGCAACATGCGCATTTCATCATTTCATTGATTGTGATGATTGTGCTCTGCTTCCCTGCACATCCCTGCACGACATTGACAAAATGCACAGATGCAAACATGCCAAGATGCAAAGACACAAGCACACAGACGTCGCAGACGCACAGACAACACGGGGCCAGACGCACCGAATGTCAGAGCTAAAGCCGATTCACACACACACATACTTGAAGATGAAATCCTTTCCCACTGGTTGTTTCCCCGCACATTGGGTTCTTCAAAGACAATGCAAGCCATCTTCTCCTTGAGCGCACCATCCTTGAACTTGAAATCAAACTAGACCAAACTAGACGATCTATTGACTGGTAAAGTCTTGCTCTCACTAAGCAGCAGATGCAACAATGAATCGAAGGCGCACATAGCATCTTCAGTGTGGAGTAGGGAAAAGCAAAGATGTGAAGGGTGCAATGACATCATCAGAGCAGCGTTTGCGAACATAATTTGCTCAGCACGCTAAGCACGCTTGAAGTGACTATCAATTCCCCGCAGCTAGGCAGCCTTCCGGAGGACCTGCACCTGTGGTTCTGAACTTAGCTCTTGGGGATTTTGCATCTTCCTTTCTCTATTTTCTCTTAAACAATAATTGTATCATTTTGTCTACCTTGTCAACCTTCTTGGACGAGCATTCAAATGTTTAGTCAGCGCCACGCGTTGCCTGGTCACCAACCACTCAGTATCTTGCAAACACCCTACCAGGTGCTGACAAAGGTGTAGCTGTAGAAGTGAAATCTGGATGTAGATGAACAGAAGAAAATTGGCAAGGTCTTAAAATTGCAGAGTGATAAGCAAGTAAAAGTACGAGTTCGATGCAACTCGACAGTATACAGGGCAAAAAGTGTTAAAAGCAAGATATTCGATTTTACTGTTTCCATTTTACGGACCCCACAATGAAAGAATTTGCTTTACCATTTCATCGTGCCCAAGGTAAGAGTCTGATAAGAGTACTGTATGACCTTTACCATTTTCATTCATTTTCAATATTTACATTGCACATCTTTGCACGAGGTAACAATTTTACCATTGTAAGGGTCCACAGCCCACTGGCCTCAGAAAAAATATGGTAATGACATGTAATTACAACATAGATAGACCAATCGCTTCCAGGGGGTTCTCACTACTTTCAGGGGACAATAGTGTAACGTTATTCCCCAAGCAAAGGTGACTGTACGCCACCAGTGTGAATTTTCGTTGCATGTCTAATACAATACAACCTCCACGGAGGTAGCCAGGCATTTCACAAGATCTCAAGATGCAGCGTTTGCACAAAGACTGCGTTCGAATAAAGCCTTCATGCAGTAGAGACCTTCGCAAGGCAAATCACAAATCCGCGACTATATTCCTATATCTTACTTACAATACAATCTTAAATGGGAAATCACACAATTTTACTGCACGAGAATGATAACGGCAAATTTACGGTTTGAAAGCGCGAGACAGCGGGAGAGAACAAAGACAACCTCATGTTCATGCACCGTGGGCTTGTGGGGATCCAGCACACATTGCTGATTTTTGGTGACTTTGGTGCATTCGGCCTAAAATTTTTGCTGCGTTCTTGACAGATGGGATTGGGCAACTTGGTGCCGGTATGTGCTGGTGTGAGGTGACTTTCGAGTTCCATCCAAACATGGAGGACGGAAAGAGGTGCAACAATGAAATGCTATTTACATATACGGCATATATATATATATTATATAATATACATGATTACACAATGTAATAAGCACATAGTATACACATTCCTTAGAACATTGGAGAAGACAAACGATCCCTTTTTGTGAATGTTGCACACAAGATTCTGCAGGATTTGGTATGTAAATGCTTGCATAGGATGCTTGGAATGCTTGGATAGGTCCGGTAGATTCCGATAGATTCCTATGGACCCTTGAACTCCGAACTCCTCCCACAGGAGCCGATGACCAACTCCTTCAGGAAGCTGCTTCGCCGAAACCTCATTGTGCAAAGCCTGCTTTCGGTTCGTCCAAGAATCCTTGTTTTTCACCTGTCTGTCGTGGGTGGCGTCATCTTGTGAGGTGAATCGCGCTCACTTCAATCACAGAGATTCTTCCCAGTGCTTGGCTCTCAGCAAAGAACATTGCAGTATATGTGATCTCTACATGTCTCTATATCCACAAGAGACTTTCTACCATAATTCAGAAGGATTGTTGAAAAATGAATGATGCGAAGGTCCCACTTTGCGATGTCCTTTCGCATTTGGAGGCAACTTCTGTCGTCGGATCCATTGAGATTTCATAGAAGACGATATGACGTGGACGTTTACAGATATGGGCATTTGTCGCATTGAAGGCCTTCAAAGCCAGTAGCAGTCTGAGACATCTGTGTGTCGTGCTGTGTGACTGTGGGAACTTTGAGCATCAAACAAACAATTTTATGCTTTGTAGGCCAAATCCATCTCTTAGTCCTCCAATGCAGTGGTGTCTTAAAGGAGAACGCTCTAAGGTCGGGCAAATTGTGATTGTTGATGTGGATTCTTCCGATCGGGGTTGGCCACAGCCTCACTCCGCTTTGCTTCTATTGGACACTTTGAATCGCTTTAGCAGTTAATAACATGTCTTCGTTTCGCATACATTTTCTATCGTATCACAGTATCAACCCGCAGTGTATTAGCACTGGATATGCTGAGCACCATGTCACCAAGACTTTCAGGACTTGTCGCAGCTCTCAGACCCACCTGTGGCATTTGCTGGGAGACTTTCAGGAGCGACATGAGGCTCACATGCAGCGACTGGCAGTGCCCGACTTGAGCGGCTAAGAAAAGTGCTTGAAGCCAGCTCTGTGGCTAAGTCACTTCTTAGAACTGGAGCCTTTGCCAGGAGGACTTTAGCCCAACGATGCTCCTGATGTCATTCCCCTAGGATTCACGATCTGCATGCAGAAAAGTATACACAGGTTCTTGACACCGATACTCTGAATCAGATTTGCAAGCGAGGCTCGATCCTGCTCCAGCAGCTCAAGCTGACACAATGAAGACATTACAGCCTGGCGCTCTGTAAATGGTCTCTTAGGCGCACAACCTTCGCATATTTTTGCTCTTTGATCCTGAATGCGTAGCGAGGGTTCTTGTTTTCTTGGGAGGGGGTCTAGGGGTGGAGCCTTGTTTGCAGTGATTGTTATCGCGGGGCGTCCCTTGATCGTTAATCCCGTCTCCCTGTGCCCATAGCGAATACGGCAAAACGTGGCATTTTGAAGGTGTGCACTGTCATTTTGCGTGGCAGGCGTGGCACTTGGTGAGACCCAGGCGTGAACTTGTCGCAGGTTGCTAACCGCGTCCTACATTCCATGCCTATAGCGGAAGCTGCAACACGTTTAATTTTCGAGGGTTGCGAAGATGCTTTTGTGTACGGAGTGAGTATGGAGGGCGTATGGAGTGTAGAGAGTGTAGGGTGGGGAGTGCAGGGTGTGGATCCTAGAGTGTAGAGCGTAGAGTGTGGAGTTTAAAGTGTAGAGTGCAGTGCAGATGTGTAGGCTGTAAGGTGCAAATGCGGTTTGTATTGCGCGTAGTGTGTATATAGTGTAGAGTGTGGAGTGCATAGTGCAGAGTGTATATAGAGTGTAGAGAATAGAGCGTGAAGTGTAGAGTGTTGAGTGTGAAGTGTGAAGAGTAGATTGTGGAGTGTGATGTGTAGAAGGCTCAGTCTCCTCATTCATGGGTATGTATAGAAATGCATTCGGGTTCAGGGATTCTACCTCTCTGACCTTTTTGTTGAGCCATGCTGAGCCCAGGTTTGGCCAAAGATTACAGTCGTCCTTACTCCGCTTCGGGCCACGCAGCAACCTCGGGATGTAAGCCATGAGTCCATGCTTGTACTGACTTATACTTGCCTCCTTTCTTTCAGAGAACAAGAAGCAGAGAAACAGAGAAAGAACATGAAAGAAAATAAACAGAGAGAAATACAGTAAACAAACCAGTCTTTGTGCAGAACACCGCCAGGTCACATCGGATCTGCAGATGCATGGCATCAAGACGTATCTCTCTCAGGGATTTTTCAAGCGCCACAGTGTACCCTCTGAATCTCCAGCACTTTTATTTTGAGGCAGCAAAAGACGAGGCTGACCCATTGCGAGCAGCGCCCTCGTTGAGAATTGATGCTAATTGAACAACAAATCGCAGAACATGCGAAACTCGAGGAAACGCAAACTTCAGAAGATCCTCAAGAATACTGATGACCTGTGCGACAAATGTTGTCCAACTTTGTGCCACAAGTTTTGAGGACGATTGCAGAAATAGACCAGTGAGGCATTAGTTGATTTGGTTGCAGCCTTGTGATGCATTGTGATCCCTTCTGATGCCTTGTGCTTTGCTGGTGGGAAAGTTGCCACACCAAGTCCCACTTCGAAAGCCTTCGCAGGTGCTCGACGAAGTCCAAAAGATGAAGCTTCAAATTGAGAAGAAAAATAAAGAGATTGCAGAGGCCAAAGTGTTGCCTATCTCCGATCATGTTGTCAAGTGATGTCAAGTGACGTTAAAGTGATTTCATGTACAGATGCAGATCATTCATGATCATTTCAATTCCAGAACTCCTCAGCTTTTCATAGTTCTCCTTGGGCATCGCCGCACTGATTTTTCTTGCAGCTCCGAAAATGTTCTGTCCGCTCAAAGCCTCTGCAGCAGCACGTGCACCCAGTATTTTTTAAAACCACATCTACCAGCCAAAATGATGCAAGCGTGTTTTCAACTAGAAGCTTGGAGAGGTTTGCAAGCTTTGTATTGGCAATGTGGAAACACTTGAGAATCTATATGGTTGTAGCAGTCATAACACAAGTGGCACAAGTATGCACAAGTGTCAAATTTTAGGAAGACAATGGAAGTGACAAAGGAAGTGAGAATGGAAGACCCGTGCTGAGAACCAGGCTCTACTCTCCCTGTGCTGAGGTCACCCAAAGCTCAGCGAGCTCCGCTTCTCCAAGCCCAAGCAGGTGTCAAGTTTCCGAAGGCCGGACATCAGACCATCTCAAGACCTGTAAACTCACACAGACACAAACACATACACACATGATCACACATGATCACACATGCACGATAGAATTGAAATGATTTTGGGCGTGAATATGTGTGAACACGTCTATTTGACTCTCTTTCGCAACTCTTGCCACACCTCCTGCTCTTGTCGCATGATATGTCAACAGTGCTCTGTCCGCTTCAGTCCAAACAATCTGCAAGAAGCGGCTGCGTGTTGACGGTGCTTAACGCCTCTCCTGACACCTTTTAACCAACCTTTTAGCCATTTTTTGAGTGCTTCAAATTCTTCAAGTGCTTTGCACATGCTTTGGGATCTTTGGGTCTGAAGAACAGGCATCCCCTCCACCCAAGCCTCGTCAACCTATGGGTGAAAAGTATGTGCAAGAATGGTTTCTGGATGAAGAGTCTGTGGGTGAAAAGTATATGGGTGAAAAGTATGTGTAATAAGAGTTTTTGGGTGAAGAGTCTATGGGTGAAAAGTATATGGGTGAAAAGTATGTGCAAGAAGAGTTTCTGGGTGAAGAGTCTCTGGGTAAAAAGTATATGGGTGAAAAGTATGTGCAAGAAGAGTTTCTTGGTGAAAAGTATATGGGTGAAAAGTATGTGCACGAAGAGTTTCTGGGTGAAGAGTGAAAAGTATATGGGTGAAAGGTATGTGCAAGAAATCCTTCTGATTGAAGATTCTCTGGATGAAAAGTATATGGGTGAAAAGTATGTGCAAGAAGAGTTTCTGGGTGAAAAGTCTGTGCAAGAAGAGTTTCTGGGTGAAGAGACACTGGGTGAAAAGTATATGGGTGAAAAGTATGTGTAAGAAGAGTTTCTGGGTGAAGAGTCTCTGGGTGAAAAGTATATTGGTGAAAAGTATGTGCAAGAAGAGTTTCTGGGTGAAGAATCTCTGGGTGAAAAGTATATGGGTGAAAAGTCTGTGCAATAAGAGTTTCTGGGTGAAGAGTCTCTGGGTGAAAAGTATTATATGGGTGAAAAGTATGTGCAAGACGAGTTTTTGGGTGAAGAGTCTATGGGTGAAAAGTATATTGGTGAAAAGTATGTGCAAGTAGAGTTTCTGGGTGCAGAGTCTCTGGGTTAAAAGTATATGGGTGACAAATATGTGCAAGAAGAGTCCCTGGGTGAAAAGTATATGGGTGAAAAGTATGTGCAAGTAGAGTTTCTGGGTGCAGAGTCTCTGGGTGAAAAGTATATGGGTGACAAATATGTGCAAGAAGAGTTTCTGGGTGCAGAGTCTCTGGGTTAAAAGTATATGGGTGACAAATATGTGCAAGAAGAGTTTCTGGGTGAAGAGTCTCTGAGTGAAAAGTATATGGGTGAAAAGTTTGTGCAAGTAGAGTTTCTGGGTGAAGAGTCTCTGGGTGAAAAGTATATGGGTGAAATGTCTGTGCAAGAAGAGTTTCTGGGTGAAAAGTCTGTGCAAGAAGAGTTTCTGGGTGAAGAGTCTCTGGGTGAAAAGTATATGGGTGAAAAGTATGTGCAAGAGGAGTTTCTGGGTGAAGAGTCTCTGGGTGAAAAGTATGTGCAAGAAGAGTTTCTGGGTGAAGAGTCTCTGGGTGAAAAGTATATGGGTGAAAGGTATGTGCAAAAAGAGTCTCTGGGTGAAAAGTATATTGGTGAAAAGTATGTGCAAGAAGAGTTTCTGGGTGAAGAGTCTCTGGGTGAAAAGTATATGGGTGAAAAGTATGTGCAAGAAGAGTTTCTGGGTGAAGAGTCTCTGGGTGAAAAGTTTCTGGGTGAAAAGTCTGTGCAATAAGAGTTTCTGGGTGAAGAGTCTCTGGGTGAAAAGTATATGGGTGAAAAGTATGTGCAAGAAGGGTTTCTGGGTGAAGAGTCTCTGGGTGAAAAGTATATGGGTGAAAAGTATGTGCAAGAAGAGTTTCTGGGTGAAGAGTCTCTGGGTGAAAAGTATATGGGTGAAAAACATGTGCACGAAGAGTTTCTGTGTGAAGAGTCTCTGTGTGAAAAGT